>CM040120.1:213971997-214406208 GCA_022559845.1 Amorphophallus konjac
TGAGGAGTCTCAAATAGGGGCAGTCTTGACCCAAAATCAATATGAGTTTTCATATGAGTTTTCATGATATACATCTCGCCAAAAGGGCTATTATAGAAATCAAGTCAAAATTTCGATAAAAGCAAAAGTATGAATTATGGCATGTCAAGAGTGGCAAAGTCCCCGCAGGGAAAACCCTGGTCGTATGCATGTCAAGGGTCTAAAAATTAAAGGCACAAAGCCCCGGCACAACAGACTACCTCTTTGAAGGGAACACCTTGGAAGGAATTCAAGTCCCGATATCTCCCATCCTGCACAAAGTTTATCCTCAATTATTCTTCTCTTCTCCCTCAAGACCGAATGTTTCTCGGGTATGGCCTTGGTAGGGGCACCGTTGATCAAAGACGGTCGGTTATAGGATGCCACTTTCAATGCACGTCCAGCTTTGGGCAGTTTTTAGCGAAAAGGGAAGGAACAAGGACCCCTAGCCAGTGGTTCAAAACACCATTTGATGCTGCATTAACATTGTCTAAGCCAAAATCAAACAAAAATTGAATATTTCCTGATCAAAATCCAACAAAAATTGAATATTTTCAAAAATTCATAAAAAATCAAAATATTTTCAAAATCCACATAAAAATTCATATATTTTTCAAAACTCATAAAAATTTACATATTTCCATAATCCAAAAATTTGCATTGTATTTTCTGATGGTGTTTTGCAGGAACAGCTTTGCAGAGACCAAAAACACGGGATGGGTCCTCTCTCTACTTATTGCTATCAATCTATTGATTATTTCTCGATATTTTCATGACATGCCACCAGGGGCATTTTTTTTGATTATCATCTCCCTATATCATTCTGATTATCATATCTCATGATTATTCATCTCCAAATCTTTTTTAATCAACTCCTGCTAATTTCATCTGATCACTCCGCCGATGGGCATTATATCAGATCTTGATCATTCATCTCCAAATCTTGATTAGCCAGATTGTCTCCTCATGATAAAACAACAAACAATGCTATGATTTGACTTATGCTATTCATGCCATATACATGCTATAATTGATTCTTTGATGATTGCTATGCTTAAATGCCTTCTTCATTGTTTGTTATCTTTTATATCTTGGCTAATGAATTTTTGAGCGCAGGATAAGAAGCTCTTGGTCCCGCCGACTGGGCATCATCATCAAAGTCCCACGGTGCTTGTAGCTCATTTCTCAGTTCCCATGCTTATTGATATCACCATCTCCCTGTATGCATTCTACTATATGTTACATATGTTACTAGATTATATCAAGGACCTTGTGGCTTTGGTAAATCTGGGATTTGAGTTCCCCTTCATCAAAAACAATGATGATTCCAGAGAAGTCTTAGTCACACGGATAGGCCGTTGAGCCGTCCAAGACTGGGGACGATGGTTCCCTTTTTACGAGTTGGTGCGTGGATAAACGGGCTTCGGCTTAGTATCAGCTCGCAGAATTGGTTTCTTGACCCAGTCTGGGCAGTTTAACAATATTATCCTTGATTATATTATATTTTCATTTGTTATTTTCCCTTTAGCCCAGCATGCATTCATGTAGGACTTTGAATTAACGTTGGAAAATCATTCTGATAAGCTGATATTGAGAGTTGAATTGATCTTAATCTTTCTCGATATGAGATTTTCATTGCCGAATTGGATCCTCAGTTCGTTTTATTGCTGTTTTGGGTCTTTTCTCGAGAACTCCTTGTTTGGATTTTTATCATCTTACTTTTTTCAATCATTCCCCTTGATCCACCTTGGCTGCAGCACGTCCACATTGGCTGGTAACCGCTCCCCAATGGTGAAATCTACAGGTTTGTGACCTGGGGTACTTCCACCGCGCTGGAAGTTGATCATTTTATTTTATCCCCTTCGTGCACCGCGTGCACATCTCCCCTTTTATCCAAACATTGTTGATTTCGTTGGATTTCCCGAGATTTACTTCATCTCGAGCTTTTGATTTCATTCTCATCAAGTGATGTTGATTGCGTGTCTCATCACACCTTGGCATCTACTTTTCAGTTCGCTCTCACTTCATTCCATTCCATTCCATTCCATTCCATGTTGCTTCACTTCATTCTATTCTATTTCATTCCGTGTCACTCCCTTGCAAAGCAGATGCCAAGGCGGGGCAGCTGTAGACACACTAAAATTGACATCATTTTGAGCATATCTCCTATCGCACTGTGATGCCCCATTTGACCCTCAAATCGACTTATTTGAGTGATTTTTCTCCTTTTTATTGAATATCCAACTTCCCCAAGCTTTCCACATGGTTTTCCATTTTTCTCCAGATTTTTCTGAGCCATTTCTCCATTTTTTCGGGCCTTAAATCAAATGGGGGGAAGGGACTCGGGCGTCATTTAAGTAACGCCCCGTCAGGGGGCGTCATTTCTTTAATTAGCGACCGTATGTTCGGTCGTCAATTCTTGTTCAATTCCGAACTCCAGAAGCACCCCTTCCTTTCCTCACTTACACTCCTTTTTCACTTGGGAAAGAGTTCCTATGGCTTCCTAATATTGAAAGGACACTTGGAGGAAGGATCCCCCTTTCCATCCTACCAAAACTAAGTTTTCTAATTTTTTTATGGATTTAATTCCGAATTTCACTTCCTTTCCTCATTTAATCTCTTTTTCCACTTGGGAAAGGGTTCCTATGACTTTTCAAGGTTGAAGGGACACTTGCCTAATGTTTATCTCTTCCAAATTCTAACTAAAACATGTTTTCTTATTTTCTCTTGATTTAATTCCGAATTTCCCTTCTTTCCTCATTTAACCTCCTTTTCCACTTGGGAAAGGGTTCCTATGACTTTCCAATGTTGAAGGGACACTTGCCTAATGCTTATCTCTTCCAAATTCTAACTAAAATATGTTTTCTTATTTTCTCTTGATTTAATTCCGAATTTCACTTCCTTTCCTCATTTAATCTCTTTTTCCACTTGGGAAAGGGTTTCTATGACTTTCCAAGGTTGAAGGGACACTTGCCTAATGATTATCTCTTCCAAATTCCAACTAAAACATGTTTTCTTATTTTCTCTTGATTTAATTCCGAATTTCACTTCCTTTCCTCATTTAATCTCTTTTTTCACTTGGGAAAGGGTTCCTATGACTTTCCAAGGTTGAAGGGACACTTGCCTAAGGTTTATCTCTTCCAAATCTAACTAAAACATGTTTTCTTATTTTCTCTTGGATTTAATTCCGAATTTCACTTCCTTTCCTCATTTAATCTCTTTTTCCACTTGGGAAAGGGTTCCTATGACTTTCCAAGGTTGAAGGGACACTTGCCTAATGTTTATCTCTTCCAAATTCCAACTAAAACATGTTTTCTTATTTTCTCTTGATTTAATTCCGAATTTCACTTCCTTTCCTCATTTAATCTCTTTTTCCACTTAGGAAAGGGTTCCTATGACTTTCCAAGGTTGAAGGGACACTTGCCTAATGTTTATCTCATTCCAAATCCCAATAAAACATGTTTTCCTAATTTCCCTTGGAATTAATTTCGAATTTCAACCCTATAAATAGGACTCCTCTCTCCCTTGTGTTAAGAGATCAAGATCAATTCAAGGGGAGGTGCTGCCGGACTAAAGGCTCAAGGAGGAAGACTCCCATGCACCTAAAAGCTTCATTTATGGAGTTCTTCTTCCTCTATTGAAGATTTGGAGCCTCTACATCCATGAAATTCTACATCCTCTTCTTCCTCTATTGAAGATCTTGAAGCCAATTGGAGAAACCACTAAGCTTTCCCCCTCCTATCTCTTATTTTTCTTTAGTTAATTGCATGCATCATTATTCCATCTCTTCCTTTAATTTCTTTTTATCTCCATGTTGAGATCTTCTTAGTGCAACACTTGCACACCTCCCTATTTGCATATCATTCAGCATATCTCCCATACCCTTTTGCATAGGGGTTTAAGGGCCAACACCCACAAGGTGTGTTCTTATACATGATTTTCATGCTCATCTTTATTATGAATTTGATGCTACACTCACCTTGGTTCTAATTCCTATTTTTATTGGTTGTTGTCTTTGATCTTTGCAAGGGTAATCAAAAAGGAAGAACTCTCTTCATCGGCCGGCCGATCGGAAGAGAAAGGAAAGCACTCACAATCCCGCGCTTTTAAGGTATTTTTCGCGATCCCTCCATATTGTTATTGTTTATATCCTTTGAGGCCCTCGCGTCTCTGGCGATCACACATCCCCTTAGCATCCTACGCATGCTCCCCTTTTCTCCCTCTTTTCCCATTCTTCTTCTATTCATTTTTCTTTTTCTCTTTTAATTGTTCTAAGTGGATTTCTTAGAATCTACACCGACCACTACTCCCCTGCCTCCTGGTAAGAAGAGGAAGGCTTCCGCAGTCAAGACTGCAGTTGGGAAGGCCAGGAAGGCCAAAAAGGCCCATATTCAGTAGTCGACTTCGGTGGCGATGGACACTGGGACCCCTCTCCCCGTCATTCCATCATTCGATGAGTTTGAGCTGCAAAGGGAGGCTGCTCAGACACCGGTTCAGGGTAACATCAAAAGCTTGCATTTGCATTCTTCACTGTCTTCTGCAGGATCTCAAAGAAGTCCTTGAATCTGACCCATTCTTTTTGCACAGCCCAAGAGACAGTCATAGCACCTTCTGTGGTGGAGACCAGATTGCCTTCTCCTACGCCGGCTAGTGAGGCGGGGGGTAAGTGTATCTTCTCATCTGTTTCATACCTGTATTTGTTTTCTTTGCTACATTTCTCAGAGGTCTCTTTTTGCATCAGTGGCAGGCGAGGAACAGACTGAGGCTATGGTGACAGAAGAATTGCTTCAACCACAGGAGGGATACAAGGCTCAGTCGAAGCAGCGTACTGTTCTGGCCAGGCGCATAATTACTCGGTCTGCATCTTGACATGTTTTAGAGGTGGCCCCACAGTGTATAGCTAGTGTGGAAATATCCTCAGGCAGTCCTAAGACCGCCTCTGATGAGGAGGAGCGACCTTCAGGGACAGTGAGGGGGATGCTTCTGAATCAGAGGCCCCACTTGTATTTGCAAAAGGTGCTCTGTCTTTTCAGCCTGCTAAGCTGGTGGTGCTATCTCCTGAGGAGGAGTTGCAAGAGGAGTTTGCCGGGCTCGATACCGAGATTGACATAACTCCACCATTTGTCATTCCGACTACGGAGCTTCCTTCTCTTTCACCCCACTTCGAGGATGTGGACCCTGCTTCAGGGGTGGGTTCCTTTTCATGTTTGTTGCTTCATCTGCCCCCCCCTCTTTCTTCCTTTTTTTTTCTAGCGCTGAAGTTGCTTTGTTTTGGTCTCAGGGCATTGCCATTGCTAGCTCAGACATAACTGCGGCTATCACAGACATTTCTTCTATAAACTGGGCTATTGTCCCTTTTCAGCCTTTAACTTGCACGGGAATTCCTGAGATCATTCGCCCTGTGCTAGCGCGGATACAGTCTTCGACAGATTTAGCATCGTTGGACTTAGGATCATCAGGAGAGATTTCCCTCCTTGTTAAGGCCTCAGAGTTCAGAGCCGAAATAGACCCAGCCAGAAGCTCCGCTTTTATACCGGCTGCCATAATGTCAATCGCGCCCGAGTCAGCAGTCCCTGCCACAGTGGCTATAGAGACTGGATCTCTGCCTTTATAGACTAGGGACCCTTCGCCCCCATTATCAGGAAGAGTAGCTGGAGACGAAGCCTTTATTCAGGAGACTCATGAAGAGGTAGCTCCATCATTCATTGGTCCTCCCTCCGCGAATGTTCAAGCCATAGCACTCGAGACAGCGGTGGAGGGGGAATCTTTAGTTCAGCCAGAGGGCACGGAGAGGGACCGGCTAGTTCTTCCAGCAGATTTGCCGTCTTCATCCTCTCAGCCGGATGTCGCACTGTGGGCAGATATTGATAGCGAAGTGACCTTCTAAGTAGCTCCTCTTCCTTTGCCTGGCTTTACTTCACCTGAGAGTTTTGTCTGGCAACATCTGGGCATGCTGCGCCAGCTAGTGGAGTCCCAGCCCGGACTAACCTATCCACAGTTGAAGGAGATAACTGAGCGCTTCACCGCCAGCTTGCAGGCGATGGGATGTCCCACAGAAATATGGGCCCAGCGGGTTCTTTTATTGTTAAAATTTGTTCATCGTCGGGATTTCTTGACACATATCATGTCTGACAAACTGGCGGCTTTGAAGTTGCAAAGAATGGAATGCAAATCCGAGCTGGCGAAGACGAACTCTATTCTTCAGGAGCGACAGTGCCAAATGCAGTCTTTGGCGGAGCAGGAGCAGTTTGTGCGCGACCGGATAACTACCCTGGAAGCTGAACTGTCCGATCTCCGAGCTGAGTTGTCGCAGCTAACAACTTCTCGACTGCAGCTCGAGGAAGAAGCAGCTCTATTAGAGGGGCAGGAGGCGTCCTTTCAAGACGAGTCCGTTCGACTGCAGGAGGAGGAGGCTCGTCTTCATGAACTGGGAGCCGCCCCTTATGTGGGTCTTCTGGCTTTCGAGGATATCTTCAGGCAGCCATGAACCATCTTCTCTTTCTTTTCCTTTTGTACTCTTTTGCGATACAACATCCCCTCGGGGCCCTTTATGTACTCACTTATTAATGAAAAGAAATCTTTGGCTTCACGCGTATCCATTTTCTTCTGCATGTGGTTTTATCACTTTGAGAAGTGGGGTAGCGGTTTTAGCAATTCCTTATGCGAATGGCCCGTACTTGGCAGGAGAGCGTCCACCCCCTCAGAGAAAGGATGGGGAACTCGCTCCACCGCGTGACGGCATCCGGGGAGGTGCTTAAACCGGATTCTGTTGGTAGCAGCAATCGTCCCTCTTGGCAATATGTGCTGCGAGGGAGACAATTTGCAGAAATGTGAAAGAAGAGGCTTCATCGGAATAGACGAAAGGTCTAGACCGGGTAGAGGTTATAGCAGGTGGGACATTGAAAAATGGTGTGGGGTTTTCATCAGAACGGCCATAAAGTCCGAACTGGATAGATTGTATCATTGGCCGGGCGATGTACCGATCAACCATCGGTTGACTTCATCATCGATATTGAGCTTATATCGATGCAAGGGGGATTTCATATATTTTATCAGAATAGACGTAAGGTCTAAACTGGATAGGGTTTCATCATTGATCGGGCAAGGTGCCAATCGATCAACAGTTGGTTTCATCATCGATATTGGGTTTATATCGACGCAAAGAAGAGTTTCATCAGCACAGACGAAAGGTCTAAACTGCTTAGGGTTTCATCATTGATCGGGCAGGGTGCCAATCGATCAACAGTTGGTTTCATCATCGATATTGGGTTTATATCGATGCAAAGAAGAGTTTCATCAGCATAGACGAAAGGTCTAAACCGGCTAGGGTTTCATCATTGATCGGGCAGGGTGCCAATCGATCAACAGTTAGTTTCATCATCGATATTGGGTTTATATCGATGCAAAGAAGAGTTTCATCAGCATAGACGAAAGGTCTAAACCGGCTAGGGTTTCATCATTGATCGGGCAGGGTGCCAATCAATCAACAGTTGGTTTCATCATCGATATTGGGTTTATATCGATGCAAAGGGGTTTATAAGTTTCATCAGAATAGACGAAAGGTCTAAACTGCAGGATTTCATCATTGATCGGGCAAGGTGCCGGTCGATCAACAACTGGTTTCATCGTCGATATTGGGTTTATATCGACGCAAAGAAGAGTTTCATCAGCATAGACGAAAGGTCTAAACTGGCTAGGGTTTCATCATTGATCGGGCAGGGTGCCAATCGATCAACAGTTAGTTTCATCATCGATATTGGGTTTATATCGATGCAAAGGGGTTTATAAGTTTCATCAGAATAGACGAAAGGTCTAAACTGCAGGATTTCATCATTGATCGAGCAAGGTGCTGGTCGATCAACAGTGGGACGTCGGTAGAGGCGTAGGTCTCGTCAGGATAGACGTAAGGTCTATTCCAGCAGGTTTTATCGCAGGTGAGGCTTGCCAAGAAATGCGTAGGCTTCATCAGGACAGACGTGAGGTCTGAGCTGGACAGGCTTCATCAGAATGGTGATGGGTTTCGTTGTCGGTGGGACGTTTGAAAGAGGGTATGTGAATTTTATCAGGGTAAACGTAAGGTCTATCCCGGAAGGGTTTTATCATCGGTGGGGAATGAAGCGACTGACCGACGGGAGGTTTCATCAGTGAAAGGGAGGTAAAGGTAGCGTGCCTGTTGGCATGGAACTTTTGAATTACCACATTACTGACCCAAGTGCCCTTTCGGGTTTTCACCGGAGCCAGCCCCCTCTTGCTTTTGCCCACGCGCCCTTTCGGGTTTTCACGTGGCGGGGTACCCGATTTTGCCTGCAGTGCCCTTTCGGGTTTTCACCACAGCTGGGTTTTGGCCATTTTTGCCCTTGTCCGGGATATCCGAACAAGCCTGGCGGGGTATCTCTATTTTTAACCCCATTTTTTATTTATATATACGTATATATATTTCTTGAATTGGGACTTCAGCACGGATCAGGCGATGTGCTGCTCCATTAGTGACTGCTCTTATCATCGGTATTGGGTATATACCGATGCAAGGATTTCATAGGCTTCATCAGGACAGACGTAAGGTCTAGACTGGGTAGGTTTCATCATTGATCGGGCAGTGTACCAATCGATCAACAGCAGGTTTCATCATCGGTATTTGGTTTATACCAATGCAAGGATTTCATAGGTTTCATCAGGATAGACGAAAGGTCTGGCCTGGATAGGTTTCATCATTGATTAGGCAGTGTGCCAATCGATCAACAGTTGATTTCATCATCGATATTGGGTTTATATCGGTGTAAAGGATTTCATAGGTTTTATCGGCATAGACGTAAGGTCTAAGCCGGATAGGTTTCATTGCTGATCGGGTGAGTGTGCCCATTGATCAGCAGCAGGTTTCATCACGGTATTGGGTTTATACCAATGCAAGGATTTCATAGGTTTTATCGGCATAGACGTAAGGTCTAAACCGGACAGGTTTCATTGCTGATCGGGTGAGTGTGCCCATTGATCAGCAGTAGGTTTCATCACGGTGGGACCTGGGACAAGGTATGAGGGCTTTTATCAGGATAGACGTAGGGCCTATACTGAGTGGGTCTAATCGTCGATCGGGCAAGGCGCCGGTCGATTGACGAGGAGTTTTATGGCGGGAGGTGAGGCTTTCTTTGGGATTACCACATTACTGACCCAAGTGCCCTTTCGGGTTTTCACCGGAGCCAGCCCCCTCTTGCTTTTGCCCACGCGCCCTTTCGGGTTTTCACGTGGCGGGGTACCCGATTTTGCCTGCAGTGCCCTTTCGGGTTTTCACCACAGCCGGGTTTTTGGCCATTTTTTGCCCTTGTTCAGAATATCTGAACAAGACTGGCGGGGTATCACTATTTTTAACCCCATTTTTCTTTTCTTTTCTTCTTTTTTTTTATTTGGTATGCGAGCTGAGAGAGAGGGCAGCTTGGGCAGGGCGAGATGCCACTGAACCAGGGAGAGGGTAGCTTGATCAGGGCGGAGTGCCATTGACCAAGATGAAGTGGCCTGATTAGGGCGGAGTGCCGCTAACCGAGGAATGGGTAGCTCGGCTAGGGCGGAGTGCCGCTAAACCAAGAAATGAGGTAGCTCGGCTAGGGCGGAGTGCCGCTAGACCAAGAAAGAGGTAGCTTGGTTAGGGCGGAGTGCCGCTAGATCAAGAAGGAGGTAGCTTGGCTAGGGCGGAATGCCACTAGACCAAGAAAGAAGGGTAGCTCGGTTAGGGCGGAGTGCCACTAACCCAAGAAAAGGGTAGCTTGGTTAGGGCGGAGTGCCATTAGACCAAGGAGGAGGTAGCTTGGTTAGGGCGGAGTGCCACTAGACCAAGGAGAAGGGTAGCTCGGTTAGGACGGAGTGCCGCTAGACCAAGGAAAAGGTAGCTCGGTTAGGATGGAGTGCCGCTAGACCAAGGAAGAGGGTAGCTTGGTTAGGACGGAGTGCCGCTAGACCAAGGAAGAGGTAGCTCGGTTAGGACGGAGTGCCGCTAGACCAAGGAAAAGGGTAACTCGGTTAGGACGGAGTGCTGCTAGATCAAGGAAGAGGTAGCTTTTTGCCCGATTACTCGGGGAATATTGGTTGGGCAGCATGATACAGCTTTAGGTGTCTACCGTTGAGTGGTGAGAATTGGATTTCCCCTCGATGGTTAACAACCATGTAGGCCCCTCCTTCGTAGACCCTATGTATCACATAAGGACCCTCCCAATTAGGATTTAGCTTTCCTTTTGGGTTGGACGCCATGACTTCTCTTTTCTTGACCATGACAAGGTCACCTTTCTTAAATTCTCATCCTTTTACGAGTTTGTTGAATGCAGTGGCCATGCGGGCCTGATACATCTGGATATTCTTCTGAGCTTGGAGGCGCTTCCCTTCCAATTCAGCCAATTCTTGTAATCTTCTTTCTGCATTGGTTTGTTCGCCATGGGCCAGGTCATATTGGACAGCCACTCTGAGTGACGGGACTTCCAGCTCTAGTGGAACTACTGCCTCTGAGCCGTATACCAGTGAGTATGGCGAGCACCCTGTAGGTGTCTTGAAGACAGTGCGGTACGCCCACAGAGCTTCATACATCTTTTCTTCCCAGTCCTTCTTATTAGAACTGACGACTTTAGCCAGCAAGGTGCATAAAGTTTTATTGAAGGCTTCTGCCAATCCATTTGCCTGTGGATTGTAAGGAGTGGAAGTCCTCCATTCGATCTTATACTTTTCGGCGAGCCGATAGATCTTTTGATTTCTGAAATGACTTCCATTATCAGATATTATCCGGCTGGGGATCCCAAACCGGAAGATAATGTTCTGTTTGATGAATCTGGCGACCAGTTCACCAGTCACTTCTCGTAATGCTATAGCTTCCGCCCATCGGGAGAAGTAATCTGTTATTGCCAGTATGTACTTATGTCCGGCCGATGAGGTCGGTAGTGGGCCGACTACATCAGTTCCCCATTGTGCAAACGGCCAGCTAGGGACTGTAGGGTGCAGAACGGCAGGTGGCCTTCTAGGCACAACAGCATGCTCCTGACATTTCTGGCATGACTTTGCAAACTTGCAACAGTCTTCAAACATAGTGGGCCAATAGTAGCCCAGCTTCTTGATTTCTATCTTCATCTTAGGGCCAGCTTGATGAGCACCTGCCGTCCCAGCATGTATTTCTTTCATTGCTTGCCAAGCTTCCTCAGTAGACAGGCAGCGGAGCAAAATCTTCTTGCGTGCATCTGCCATTATTCGGAACAGAGTTCCATTTCTGAATTCATAAGAATCTTTGATCCTTAGAAGTTTCATCTTTTCTTCTCTTTTCTGCGGCAGCTGTTGGTGTAAAAACCATTGTAGCAGGTGTTGTCTCCAATCAGATGCCTGTTCTGTACTGATCGTGGCGACTTCATTTTCTTCGGGGCAGCCTTCTAGCATGCTGGGGACTTGCCGCCGGTTTATAACAACAATGTTCAGTGTCTCATCTGGTGGGACTGCTATTGAGCTGGCTAGCTTTGCCAGTGCATCAGCTTGGGCATTATGTCCACGGCCCACATGCTTGAGCTCAATATGATAGAATTTCGCCATGAGGCGCACAGCTTTTTGGTGGTAGGGGTTCAACTCCGACTTTCGCACTTCGAACTCCCCTTGGATTTGCTTTATTATCAACATTGAATCCCCGAATACCTGAAGCATCTGGATACCCATGTTGAGGCTTATACATAGCCCGATTATCAGAGCTTCATATTCGGCTTCATTATTGGTGCAGGGCTTGTTTATAGAACAGGAAGTATGCACAACCTCCCCTTCTGGTGATCTTAGCACAATACCGGCTCCGGCCCGTATTCTGGTCTTTCCATCGGAGTCCGTCTCTGTTCTAGATGCTCCATCAAAGAATAGCTGCCACATAGTTGACTGAGCCTGGCAGGCTTCTAGTGTCTCATCATCGGGTAACTCAGTCCCCAACATATCATTCTCTGGCACAGGATGCTCTGCGAAGAAATCGGCCACGGCCTGTCCTTTTATTGCCCTCTGGGGTATATATGTGATATCGAATTCCATCAGAATTACTGCCCATTTGCCCAACCGGCCTTTCAGTACTGGCTGAGTCAGTATGTATTTGAGTGGATCTGCTGCAGATATCAATCTGATTTCATGTGACAGCATATAGTGCCGGAGCTTTTTAACGGCAAAGACTAGTGCCAAGCATGTCTTTTCTATATAGGTGTAGCTTTCTTCAGTTCTAATCAGCCTCCGACTCAGGTAGTATAGAGCCTGCTCTTTGCCTTCTTCATTTATCTGTGCTAGCATTGCCCCCAGGGAACAGTGTGTGGCTGCAATGTACAGTATCAGGGGTCTGCCCTTAATAGGTGCCCCCAGCACTGGAGGGGTCTTGAGATATTCTTTCAGCTTCTCAAAGGCTTCCTGACAGCCATCGTCCCAGAGGAACGGTACATCTTTCATCATGAGCTTGTGAAAAGGGTGGCATCTCCCCGACAGATTTGATATGAATCGTCGGATATAGGCCAAACGCCCTTGTAGAGATCTCAGCTCGTGGAGATCCTTGGTGGAGGGAGCTCCTGGATAGCTTTAATCTTGGATGGGTCGATCTCAATGCCCCTATGACGGACAATGAACCCAAGGAATTTTCCACTGGACACGCCGAAGGCACATTTCATAGGATTCATCTTGAGTTCATATTTGCGCAGCCTCTGGAACACTATCCTCAGGTCTTGCAGATGATCTTCTCTTCTGCTGGTTTTCACCACCAGGTCATCAATGTAGCACTCTACTTTCTTGAAGAGCAAATCATCAAAGATCTTTGTCATAGCTCTTTGATAGGTAGCGCCGGCATTCTTAAGGCCGAACGGCATTCTTTTATAATGAAATACCCCTTCGGGGTGCGGAATGCAGTGTGCACTCTGTCTTCTTCAGCAATCCAGATCTGGTTGTATCCGGATGACCCATCCATGAATGACAGGGCTTCATGGCCAGTGGTTGCATCGATCATGACTTCAGTGATCGGCACTGGGAAATCATCTTTCGGGCAAGCCTTATTCAGGTCCCTGAAATCTACACATATTCTGATCTGCCCATTTTTCTTCTTCACGGGCACTATATTGGCCAGCCATGTAGTATACTGGTTCTCTTCAACAAAGCCCACATCAATCAGCTTATCAACCTCTTTGTTAATCTGATTTATCAGTTCGGGGCGCATTCTCCTGGAAGGCTGCTTCACAGGGCTTGCCTCTGGGTTTATCGCCAATCGGTGCTGTGCCACATCGGAACTCAGTCCTGGCATTTCATCATATGTCCATGCGAAGCAGTCTCGGAATTCTTTCAAAAACTGAATATACTGTTCTTTGACAGCTGGCTCCAGCAGTGCACTGAGGAATGTCGGCCTTGGCTCATCTGCTGACCCCAGATTTACTTCTATCAGCTCATCGACGGTGGCTTGGCCTCCGTCTTCAACTTCGGGTGGGGCTTCTTGCAAATCAATAAAGCCTCCCGGGATATAATCTTCTTCATTCTCATGATTTTCTGTTTCATCATATTGGTCATCAGCGGATGCTGGTGCATCATATAGGGCCAATATTACTGGATTCTGTTCAGTCTGCCCCGAGGACGTGACTGGCTCAGCGGAAAACTTCGAAGTGGAGTCTTCCGTGCTTAGAGGCTCTTCTGATGTGGGCTCCCCTGAGAGGTCATCATTATGTAGAGCTCGGAATTCTTCTAGAATGCGCCCAAACTCCAGGCACTCCTGCAGCTCTCTGGCTACTTGATCTTCATCCGGGGTTCCCGTATCAAATTTCGCTTCATCCTGGAACAGATCCTCCTTGCAAGATAGATCCTCCCAGTACCAATCTCTCTTTGTCTCGTCAGGTGTCCCCGTCCCCGGCTGATTGTCTGGGACTTCATTGTCCACTACGGACTGATAAATGATTTCTTCATCTTCCGAAGGGTATTGGTCATAGTCCATCCCGGGGGAATCTTCATGCTGGTAGAAGGCAGAGATAACATCTACCTCAGCTTCATAGTATTCTTGCAGGGTATAACCCAGTCCCGGGTGCTGTGTGATCTTCCTCAGTTCTTTATTATCTCGAGGTGGATCCCATAGCTCCTTGAATGCTTTCTTCTGGGCTGCAGACTGTATCGATGGCATTTGCATCTTGGAGAACATCTGCGAAACCCGTTGGGTAGTGTACTCCAGGCCTGTAATTGGCACCATCCGGTTTGCGGTTTCTTCAGGGACCATGCAATCTTGATCATCTTCTTCGACTGCCTCCCCGGTGTAGAATATGATAGGAGGCTCGCAGAAGCGAGGGATTTCCATAGTCTTCAGTGGCAGCACCGTCTGGTATTCTATGCTGGCTATGGGCTTGACTAGACCCTGAGGAACTTCCACCTGTGTGTATTTTTCTTTCATTTTTTCTTCAGTATCATCTGGGTGTATGCCAGGAGGAGTGATCCGAGCAAAGTCACCAGCATAAGAGATGTGAGATACTCCATGCTTTTTAATGTAGCCTTTTGGCGGCGGCGGAGACCAGTTTCTTGTCTTCGTCGCCGGCTTTTTCTGGCTGACCACAGCTTCTTTTCCTTTATCCTTTTGTGACACCTCAGTGTAGTAGGATGCATCGAGCATATGGCACTCGAACACTTCGAAGGGATGTAGGTCTGCAAACACCCTTTCTTCTTTTCCTTCATGGCAGTATTTTATGCATTGGTGTAGTGTGGATGGCACTATCTGATATTCGTGCAGCCACGGTCTTCCCAGCAGGGCCTTATACGTGGTGTTGGAGTCGATTACATAGAATCGTACCACGGTAGTGAGGTCGCCCAGTGTGAGGTTGAAATCAGCCACCCCCAGAGGTGTTTCACATTTCTGATTGAACCCTGCAATCTTCATATCTCTGACCTTGGTAAGCTGCAGGTCAAAGTAGTATTTCTGATAGATGCGATAGGGAAGGATATTTACAGCAGCCCCGGGATCTATCAGTATCCTGCTCAGCGACTGACAGTTCAGGGAGCCCCTCATATACAGCGGTCTGTTGTGACCGGTATTTGGGATTAGCATATCATCTTCCGTGAAGGTGACCGATGGCCCAGCATTCACTTCTGCCAGGAGTGCTTCACATTGTGCCGGAGACTGCAGGGCATCCACGATTGCTTGGCGAGCTTCTTCGCTCAGAGAGAGAATTTCCCAGATGGAGAATCTGGTAGGGAGCTTCTTCAGCATTTTCATAACTCGACTGCCCACCCAGACATTAGACAGTCTCATCTCCTCTGCCCATCGGGGTCTTGGAGGTTCATGTGGTGCCTGTGGCCTTTGCTGCCCAGTCCCAGTTTCATTTGCTTCATCGGTCTCCCGGAAGGCTTCTTCTGTAGCGACTGCCCCGGCTCTGCTAGAGGGTTACTTTCTTCATTTGCTTCATGCCGTTTCTGCTTTCTAACTGCTGTCTGCTGGCATTTATTGCTTTTAGCTGGAGCAGTATGAGCTGGTTGTTCATTTTCTAAGCTGGACAGGAACTCCAGGAATGAAGGGGCTTCATCTGCCTTCTTTTTGTCTTGGTACAGACTGGCAGGGGGAGGAACCTGGGCACCTCGTATCTCTGGTTCCGGGATTTGATAGGGTTGCTCCCCTCTGAACATAATATTATGGTTGGCTAGTGGTGGGCGCCCCCATCTTCTCCCAGAACGTGTTGCATGGGCCGAGGTGGAGGCTTCGGCATGGTTAGCTTCTAGCGGGGCGTCGGATGCTTCTGGCTCATCATCCTCCCCGGGCAAGGAAAAGAGTACCGACAGAGTGTTACATTGTACTGTCGTGACCTTCTTTCCCTTCTTGGACTTGGGTCGTCTCCTCTTCTTCTGGGAATTTGGCTTTGCTAGCTCCTGCCCCCAGAAGGGTTCATTCTCAGCTTTTTCTTGTTCTGCCTCTGGCTGCTCTTTGATTTTCAATTCTTCGAGCTGTTCCCAGAGTATACAGTCTTTCATCAGCAGATGCTTGGGCTTCTTCTGCTCGTACTCATCAAGCTCATTAATATATTGCTGCAGACGCCTGGCTGCAGGGCTTACTTCTTTATGTGTAGGGAGGGGAGTTTGTTTCCTCCGGTTGTGAGTAGGGATCCGGATGACTGGTCCAGTCTCAGTTGTATGCCATATTGGCTTTATCGGAGGTGGCTCGGGCCTTGGGGTAACACCCCGGATAACTGCTCCACTGGTACTGGCTACAGGAGTCTTCTTTCTGCTTTTTATGGGTATCATCTGCCATCCTTCCTGATCTTTATGTGGGGTGAGGAAGCAAGCTTCATAGGTGTGCTTGGTGCATTCTTCAACGGCTTCCTTGGGCAGCTGTTGGTAGACTGAGATCATATTGGCAGCCATTCTCCAGGGTGGAGGCTCATGTGGATGGGGCGGCTTTACCTGGTAATCTCCCAGCTGCAGCTCACCTTTCTTGACCATCCCTTCCATGATATCTTTGAAGACATAACAATCTTCAATTGCGTGCCCCAGCGCACGGTGAAATGGACAGAACAGCGGATCATCTTTCTTTGCTGCATCTGCTGGTCTTTTGGGTTCAGGCAATGTTACCTTATTGAACTTGTATGCCCAGTTGAACAGTGCGGCCGTCTTATCTTTTGGGAAGGAATATGCTTTTCTCATCTTGTCTCTCAGAGAGACTTTATCTTTTCTTTCTGCTGTATCTGCCAGCGGGGGAGCTTCATCTGCCCCTTTCTTCCCCTTCTGTTGCTCGAAGGTTCTAAAATCGACGGTGTTGGCCTCAGAGTGTGATGGCCGTCGCTCATTGGATTTTCTCTTCGGCATGGTGGGGACATTGGCAGTCGGACGCTTGGACAAGAACGTCTCGACTTCTGCCACTATATTGTTCAGTCGGTCAAATGTTCTGACATCTGCACCGATCATTTTTTCTAGCACCTCCCTCCTGAGGCTCTGCTTGCATATCTGCACCGCATCTTCTTCATGAGGAGGTCTTCGGCATCTCATGGCTAAGTTCCTCCACCTTTTGATGTAGTCCAGTGCAGTTTCATCTTGCTTCTGCCTGGTTGCATATAGCTCTGCTATCGTGATTTCCCTTTCCGTGACATGAAATCTGTCGCGGAGTTTTCTCTGCATATCCGGCCAATCAACCACTGACCCAGCTGGCAGGCTTGAGTACCATTCAAAGGCCAACCCAGTGAGGGATGAGCCAAATAACTTGAGCAGATAAGCTTCATCGACTGCTAGGTCGCCCATGATTGTAGTGTAGTAGGCTATATGCTCCCTAGGGGAGCCTTGGCCATTAAATTTCTTGAACTTCGGCGGCTTACTGACGCCTGGGGGTAGTCTCTTGGCAGCATACTGGGGAGGATACGGTACCTTGTACACATCATAGGTACCAGCATCACCACCAGTCTTTTCTGACAGTTTCATTTCCACAATTCTTTCAATCATCTGCTTGTGGGCTACAGCTGGATCTATGTCTTCTGGAAAGAAGTGAGCTTATTGTTGCCTGTGAGGAGTTGTCATCACAGTGGCGCGCAAGATGGGCGCGGTAGGCTGTGTCTGAGACACAGAGGGCTGAGCTGCTGTTTACTGTGGAATAGGTTGGATCGGTGTTTTGCCCTTATCAGCTAGGAGAGGGTTAGCTGGGATAGCCGTCTCTGCTGAGCTGGATGTCTGCCCCGCAGGTTCAGCTTGCTTTGAGACTGATGTAACTTCATGTCTCTCATTGAGCTGCCTTCGGAGAGCACTGATCTCCTGCTGGTATCTTCTGAACATCATCTGGACCATAGGATCCAAGGCTGATGGGATTTGCATATCTTCAGAAGTCCCTTCAGCATCATCAATAAGGGGATTGTCCTCATCCTCTGTCGTCACCACATTGATTGTCATGGTGGTGATCTTGCGGGCTTCATCATATTTCTTCATCTTATCTTTTGCGGCCTGGCCTCTTCTTGTGACAGGACCAGGTCTAGTAGCCAACCTGAGCAGTTCATCTGGCCGAGTTGGTAGTATATCTTGCCCCCTGGCAAGTCCAGCCATGTTGCAGGCGAAGATTTGCATTTTTTCTTTCCGCCTGTAGACCTTTCTTTTCACCTGGTCAGGATATTTGAGCCGGTCAAAGATCGATATTCTTTCTTTGGCTTCTTCCCGGTACAGGTCTTCTTTGTCATATCCGGCCCTGAGACCTTCTTCATAGTGATTTGAATCGGAGGAAGAGGCTCCGATCATCGTTTCTCGAAGTGTTTCTTCTTTTTCTTCACCTCTGGTGCCCAAGGCACGGGATAGTCTTTGTTGACCGAGGGCAGAGCTCCCCAGGTAGTGGAAGTAGTCTTGGAATATCTGCTTCATCTCTTCAGAATTGTGCCTCTGTGGCTCAGGCTGGAGCATTAGTCTTTCCTAGCTTCTCTGCTGATAGGCCAGTCTTGTTACCTGAGCATTCAAGTGCTAGGCTTTGGAATATTTGAACAAGTCGGCCTGTCTGGCACAGGCCCTCGGTCTTCTTGGGATGGCGACCGTGACTGGTTCTCTCATTCCCACATTGCCGTTTCGGCAGTAGTTGACAACAGCATCATATTTCTTTCTTTGCCATCTTCTGCCCCCAGCCCTGGGACGGGTGACAGTAAGGTCTTCCTTCCTCTCATCCCTTCTGCCCCTCATCATGGGGCGAGCAGCAGTCAAATTTCTTTCTTCATCATTTCTCTCATCTCTTCTGCCCAAGGCTTTGGGGCGAGCAGCAATAGCATTTCTTGTCTCTTTTCCCTCTCTTCTTCGGCTTTCTGCCCTGAAGCGGGCAACAGCATCTTCAGCAGCCTTCTCCTCATCTCGAGCTGGAGCCCATCTCTGAATCCTCTTCGGCCGTCAGACCTGTTTGTATTTTGCTGGCTTGGGCGCCAGCGGCTTCCTCTCATCAGCCTCCCAATTGGCCTGCCTGGCGGCCAGAGTCTGGAATCTGTTGGTAGTGGGCACCATCGGGATGATCACATCCGGCTTGACCTCCCTTGGGCAACCATTCATGTTTGCCCGGACACCTCCAATCATCATGGTCATTCCAGAGTTGGAAAGATGACGGTCAACAGCATCATATCGGCTCCTCCGGTTGGTTCTTCTCCCCTTCTGAGCAGCAGCAGGGACCATGCCCCTTTTTTGGACATGATGGACGTAGCAGGCGACGGCCGTGGGGACCGTTTTCTCTGGTAAGATATTCTTCTGGTCAGTGATCTTCACCGGGGCACTTGCAGCAGTGCCTTGCTCATTGTCATCGACCTGTAGAAGGTCAGTGAAGACGACGCCCAAGCAGTTGGGCAGCCCAACGGCAGGCGGCATCGATCCGAACGCGAGAGGTACTGCCAGGTAGCCTTCTCGCACATGCATGTCAATCGGCTGCTGGTCGAAGCAAACGGACATGATTCCGGCTGTCATTGTAGATTTCTGAAAATAAGGAAAGTACACAGAATCAGAATTTTGAGGGGGGCCCACTGGGCCTCCTACTTTAGCGTAAAGATGAAGGGAGACTAAGTCCCACCGGGCGTGCCAGACTTGTTTGACACATTTTTTCTCTTTATTATTTTAATCCTTATGTTTTATTTTATTTTCTTGGTTCATTGATATATTGGCGTGCCAGTCATCGAAGTGACGATTTCATTGTGCGCTCGATCTGACTTGATCAGTCGATTGTGAAGTCCGAGTCGGGACCGGAAGTCCGCCATACCATAAAGGCTATGACGTTAATTACATCCCCCCTAAGGAGGACAACCCTTGATTAAACGCTAAAGGTAGGAGGCCTCGAGAGGCAAACATATATTCATGTGCACAAATGGAACTTCATACCGAAGCCAGGAAGGCGGGCAAGATAACAACATCAACCATAGAAATAGATGATATCGTTAGGTCAGCGATTCAAAGACCGGGCTTAGGGGGGAAGGAGGATCTCAGTCACAGGTAGACTGAGCTGTGACCATGATGGGGTTTAAAGCATCGATCGGTATTTCGACAGCATTTCTCCTTAATCTGGATTATGCCCAGGGAGAAATAGGCTATCACCCACGGAGTGCCGGGATGAAAGCCGGGAGAAAGAGAGAGGCCAGACCTCCCTACCCATATGTATATATATATGCCATGGGGCAATGTTTGATATTCCCTATAGAAGCCGGCGGAACTCATGCAATGGCAGAGTCCTCCCGAGCTAAAGGGGTTACTCATCAATGCAGTTCAAGTGTACATAGGTTCCCGGCGCGAAGGCAAAATGGCCGGGGTTCCCGACGTGCCAACTGGAGAGCTTCTCGGCGCGAAGGGGAGATGGCCAGGAGTATTCTCGGCCTGGTTGAAGGGAGGAGGAAGAGGATCTCGGCACAGCTGAAGAGGAGGAGGAGGAGGATCTCGACACAGCTGAAGAGGAGGAGGAGCTCTCGGCGCGCTGACAAGAGGGCCAGGGGGGGGTTTTCTCGGCGTGAGGGTTCCCGGCGCGCCCAGGGCCGCGCCGGGAGCCATGGCGCTGAGAGAGCGTTGGTGTTCTGGCGCCGTGAGGACCCGAAAGGGGTTCCGGGGGCTCTGCTTTGGGTTTCTTGGCGATGCAGGACAAGCCAGATAGGTTCTGTGAAGTCAAAGTGGATCAGTTCATCAAATCTGAGCTGGATTAGATTTGGGCTTTACAGGAGCATCAGGATAGAAGAGGGATTTAGGAAGACTAGGGTCGAGGGAAACCCTGTCACCATTATCATGCAGAGCCCGGGGGACAACCTGATGTCAACTTTCATCTTCATGAAAGAATTTTGGCAGCACCTTCCCTGGACCGAGCATTTGCCAGAGAATGGTATAGGCTGACATCCACGGAGTGCCGGGATGAAAGCCGGAAAATGAGTGAGCACCAAGGCTCGAAGAGACTATCCATGTCTCTGGCATCGGTCACTATTCCCCTTCTCGGAGACTGACGAAACTCATGTAGAGACAGGGTTCGTCAGACCCACAGGGTGGCATGTGAATCCTGTTAGGGACCTCAGAATGTAGGGGAGGTCAATCCCCAGTTAATTTATCCCCTGGGGTGCATATGACGACTCACAAACGCCCCAGAATAAATGGACGAAGAGGCCAAAGGAGTGGACGAAGGAGAGGCTCTCAGCATGATTTTCATTGGCAAGAAGATGGCTTTCGGCGTGAGATTATAGGTTGGCCAAGGGGGGTTCTCGGCACGGGTTTAAATTGGCCAGAGGGGGTGCTCTCGGCATGGGTTTAAATTGGCCAGAGAAGGAAGGAGGGAGGCTCCCGGCGTGGCTCCAAATGCAAAAGAAGGCAGGAGGGAGGCTCCCGGCATGAAGGCTTCTCGGCGCGCTCCTCATCGCGTCGGGAGGCTGGCGCCGAGAGGCCAAAGGCAAGGGGGAAGGTCTCGGCCAGGGGCTTCCCGGCGCGCCCATTACCGCGCCGGGAAGGTGGTGCCGGGAAGCGGAGAGCTGGGGGGTTCACGTGGAAGTGGCCTGGAGAGACTTTTGTCGGTTTGCTGAAGAGGTAGGTTTCTCGGCAGCGTAGTTCTCGGCGGGGAATTTTGCACGCCGAGAGGATGGAATTGCTACAGGATTTCATGGTTTACAGGGCTGAAACGATGCTCTGTTTGGGGATTTTATGAGATTTCTGGCTCGGATTGAGGCGGGATTTAGAGTGTAAGCGAGAGATTACACAGATATGGGTTTGATTTGCCAAAGATGGGCTGGGTTCAAAGGGGAATCGAAGGAACCACTGTAGGATGGGGTTCTGAATCGTCATATTGTTATTGACCCTCAGGGGCTCATTTGCTGGCATCTTTGGTCGCCTGGGAGCCAAGAGATGGCCATCTCTGACCCCAGGGGCGACCCTGATGTAATTGTTCAAATTGGAGCCGGATTAGAAACCATCGGTATTAATTTATTGAAGCAGCTTACTTACTCCTGTGAGAAGAGGATCTCGAGCAAACTCTCGGAGTTACTGCCAATATCGGTAGCAGACTGTCCCAGAAGCCAAGAGATGGTCTGTCTCTCGCCCTAGGGCAAGCCTGGGAAACTTTATGCAAACGATGATGAATCGGAGAGGGACATCGGCTCATTTAGAACGACATTTATTCTACTGCAGACAATTGAGCCCGAAGACCCACCGGGGAATCGGACGCACTTCAGTTGGACTTAAAATGAAAACATATAAAGGAAAAGCATAGCAGCAGACGGAGAGATAGCGGGCAAATACTTCAATCGCCTAGCGCCCAAACGGGCCACTGGAGCATTTCATACAATCACATCATTCTGGGACTCACCCCAGCCACATAGAGGGAATGGAGGAAAGGGAGATGAATGGCGGCCGGGATATCCCGGTTATCACCGATGAATCGAGATAAGACTCGCATGGTTACATAAAGAAGAAAACATAAACAAAGAAGATAAAAAGGGGGGGGGGAGGGCGGAGCATTGACTCCTCTCCCTCCCCGGCTGCCCACCTTGAGCTTCTGCTCCTTCGTCTCTTCTCGGATATTCCTTCGCTTCTTCGAGTCTCTCCTTCTAGAGCTCTCCTTTTCTTTTTCTCTTCTCTCTTTTTGTTCTTCTGTTCTGTGTTTTCTTGTGTGTCTCTCCTCTGCCTTTTTTCTTGTCCGAAGGGAGGGGTTTTTATAAGCGTTTTCCCCCTCTCAGCAGGCTTCATCATGGCGTGAAGAAGGCAGCTTCCCGGTGCGCCTCTTTCAATCAGGGAGGCCTCCCGGCGCCAAAGGGCATGGCTTCCCGGCGCCCCCCCCCCCCTCATATGGGCTTTTGGGCCTTGGTGAGGGTCTCTCGGCGCCATTCTCTAGAGCTCATTTGGCAGGCCCATTCAGGGCTTTTAAACTTCATATGCACTTCGACCTCTCTTAGTTCTTCCAGTATATCTTCCAGAACCGAGGAAGGCCATCTAGTGGTGACATAGCTTCTATTTCATAGATTTTCATCAGTCTGCAGACAGGGGTTTCATCAGTCCGTAGACAGGGGTTTCATCAGTATTGCCATCTGAATGGTGACAAAACCGGGTATTATCTTATCGATATCGTCACTTGAATGGTGACGAGCTCGGACATCAGCTTTAGTCTGGAAAGACTTCAGCCGGGTGTATAATCTGTGGAGACGATTCTTCTTGTGTTCTGACTTTACAAAAGCCTTTACAATCTTCATCTGCCGGCACCGGCTTCATCCTTATCTTTTATCACATCTGTCAATAAGCCGACATCTGGCCTATGCTGACATGTCATCTGTGGGCTCTTGGATGTAACAGTAACATAGCTCTTAGTAAAAGTGTACTGGGAGGTCCCATCAGTCGAGTGACTGCTGCTTTATCAGTGTTGTCGTCTGAATAATATCGGCACCGGGTATCGGTTTGGCCGTCAAAGGCTTCAGCCGGGTAAAAGGTTGGCGGACTTCATCATTGGCCTTTCACTGTTGGTCTGATCCTCTTTTCAACTGTGCTTTCACCCTTGTTCATTTTCAAGGCGTCAACAGTTTCTTCTTCCAAAATTCTTGAACTTCAAGTGTTTGCTTCTTGTAATCTCTAAACATTCTAGTGTGTGTGGATCTACTTAGATCTGTGTGTGTGTGTCTTGGATCTTTTAGATCCGTGTGTGGTTCGGTGAGTGTGCACCTTCGTGGGAGTTCCGAATTCTCCACTAGTGTGTGTGTGTGTTGATCTTGTAATCCTTTACAAGATAGTGTGTGAATCCTCGCAGATCGTGAGGGGTGGACGTAGGTTTCCGTCATTGCATCCAAACCACCTAAAAATCATTGTCTCTTGTGTGGTTTAATCCTTCTCTCCTATCTCCATTCTGTGCATGATTGCGTAGTTAAATCATTTCTGTCCCTTGCATTACATCTAGCACAGTTCATTAACTTCACACTAGATTTCTGGTATATCAAAAGGTGGGTTCAGATCGACAAGGTTAGTCTTATCAAGAAGATAACACCTTGCGCAAGAGAATCTTCGGATTCTGTAACTCCGCCTAGTACCAAAGATCTATTGTGGTGGTTAATCTTGTCAGATTTATTCTTCACTACATCAGATCTAAAGTTGAGAGTAGCTTGTTCATCATACTTGTTTTAAATCCGCTAAAATTTTCTTAAAATTTGTAATCACCCAATTCATCCCCCCCTTGGGTGTCATTGATGGTGGGACTTCTGTGTTTACCCGCTAATAGAAGAAGCTAAGGACGACAAATACACACATAAGGCTGACAAATAGACTGCTATGGGTGACATATACCCTCTTAAGGGTGAAAAATAGGTCTCAATAGAGACATTAACTTAAGTGCTTAAGTGTTCGATGTATGTTCTATGCAAACTCTTGTTAACAAATTGTTCATTATGTTTTAAAATTGAGTAGCGCCAGATTTTTTATTTTAATTTGGACATGGTTTTTAATCGGGGTATATATTCACCCCCCCTCTATATCCTATCCTTCCACATATCACTTAGATAAATGAGTAGTCAATATGCACTTTATTTTGCTCATGATATTTTATGTCTCTGCACCAGGTACAGAGAGTGCACCGCCCACACCAACACCTGCAAGTATGTTTTTTTAAATTCTTAGATAAATGAGTAGTGAATATGCACTTTGTTTTGCTCGCGATATTTTGTGTTTACAGGTTTGAGTGCCTCTACATTAGGTCTACATAGTACACTACTTCCATCACATTCTACTGCTATGTTTATTTAAATTTTTAGTTAAATGATAAGAATTCTATATGTTTACTTGTTGAATTTTTTTTAATAATGAGCGAAATTCTAATTAAGTACTTCTATTTTACTTGTAACAGGTACGTCGGGCACACCACCTGCGATAGTTGGCTCGTCCTCCCACCAGGGCACACAACAGGCAGACGATGCTGTTAGCCAACACGAGGGCAAGCAAGTGGTTTTGCAAGAGGGACGCAAGCCATGTTGGGTCTCTGGGTAAATATTTAAACTCATGAATTATGTTCGTTATCTATCCATCAACTATATATATAATTATTGGCTATCATTTTAACATTTGTAATTATAGGGATAAAGTAGAGCCCAGTGACGCTTCTCATTTTATTACCAACATTATTGAGCGACATGTGACTGGCCCATATAAGTCATTTCGAAAGTTTCCTCCGGATATCTGCGATCGATTGTATGACGAGTTCCTGGTATAGAATTTAATATTTTAAATTACATATTTCCCAACTCCTCAATTTCAATCGACTAACTCATAAAATTTGAATTATTGATAGCAAGGATATCAGTTTGTGAGGCGAGCTGACGTCGGAGGAGCTCGACGTGCATGGGAGGCCACAACAATTGTAAATTATAAGCATCAATTACACAACTGTCGGGACCATGCCAAGGCTCTAGCCGGGGGGAGCGAGGACCATGGCCTTTGGAAGGCACACAACCCCGCATGGATGAGGAGGGAGCACTGGGAGGACCTCTGTGATAGATGGGCCGAGCCTAATTGAATGGCCAAATCCGCAAAAGCCAAAGCCGCACGTGCATTACATCTAGACGTGCATCTCCATACTTCTGGATCCGTTTCCTTCGTGACCCAGAAGGAGAGATTGGTAAGTAATCATCTTAATTTTATTATATTTTATTTATTATATGTCTCTATTTTTTCTCTATAACATGTATAACATTAAAAGAAGAGGGGTGGTAAGGTCTCGTATTGTGATTTATTTGCTACAGTTCACCAAAAGAAGGGGACAGATCAGTATGTGAGCGAGAGAGCTCGCTCGGTAGTGGTAAGATTATATACATACACATTTCTTTTCTATTTCTATTTTTAAATATGATGGATTAATATGACATTTATAATATTTTTTATTCAATTTGCAGGAGTCATATGACAAACATATGACTGAAAAGTATGGGGACGAGGAGACGCAGCGGCCGCAACTAGATCTGAGGCATGGGTAGCAGCAGCCGGCCCACCGAAGAAAGAATGAGTATACGGTTTTGGGCAGAGCTTGGACACCGACCCGATTCTAGCATCTTGTCCGGGCTCAGCTTCGTCCTGCCCCGGTAGCAGTTCCTTCTCTACTCCCTCCATTGGCACTTCTACGAGCCAGATTACATCCATCATCGAACATGCGGTAGGCCGCATCAAGAAACGCATGGAGGCACGTTTTACTCGGGTGGTTGCTACCCTTCTGGCCCAGGCAGGGATTTTGACTCAGGGAGCACCCTCGAGCACACCACAGCCCTCTCATGTGAGTATTTAATTTAATTTTTAATTTCGTAGACTTTAGTGTTATAATAGAGCAGTATCTGTGATACCAATGTTGTGTGCTCTATAGGCAAAGTCGGAAGCAAGTATATGAATATGTGTGCGTAGCAGGATCTAGAGGGGGGGGTGAATAGATCCTATAAAAATTTTAACCTTAATTTTTAAGCCTAAGACTATTTAACACTCAGCTATCAAACCACGAGCTCAGATGATATCTGTGAGAACAACATAAATGAAAGTGACAAGAATGCACTAACTAAGAGAATGCTATCTCACAGAATCCACTCAGATAAGACAGATCTAACAGAATGCAATACAACCACTTAGCGTATAGGGAAGATTAGTTCATACGCAAACCTGTGAATGGAGGAAGATGATAAGGGCCAATCACACCAATGCAAATTACGGCACACAGAATTTTTAGGTGATACGATCTGCCACGTAGATCTACGTCCACCCCACACTCAAACCTGAGTGTGGCTTCCCCTTGCAATAGTAATAACCGCAGACTCAGTCTGCAAACAAACGCTGACTTACAGCTTGACCTTGAAGAACACTCTCCTCTCTTCTTCTGATCAAATTAGAAGGAACTGTGAGTAACACCTAGTTACCCACAACCATAGGACCAGTCCTCTCTTCCTCTGAAGCACAGAGAGAACCCCATGAGTAACACCAAATTACCCACAACCTGGAGATCAAGATCTCCCTTCCTCTGATACCACAGAGGGGACGATGGAAGAAACACCTCCACACACTCTGGTTACCCAGAGCAACACACTGATAGTACCTATGAGCAAACACCTTGAGTGTGCCGGGCACTGCAAGGCAGGGAACACAAACTGAATTAAAACGAGAAAGAACAAAACAAAAGGTAAAATGTCGAGCGCAATCGACACAGTGCTCATAGATCTGTATGCAAGCCATGGCTCCATAAGTCATCCAAATAGCCATAGCAGAATGCTGTATGACTGGAGTGTAGCTTCAACTAAACCCAATAAGAATACGGTGCCATGTTCAATGATTTCACCGTTGAAGGCCAGGAGAACTGAAGTCCAAGTCAGTTTCTTGACTTTAAACAAGGATCATCAGGGTCGTTTGATGCTCAATGATTTTCCAGAATCATCATGGGGAAGCTGGGAACCTCATGGACAATCATTCTCTTCAACCAGTTTGATCATTCTTCAAATGTCATAGCCATGAGCCACTTTACACCACTGAACAGCCATTTGACACTGCTATACAACCATTTGTCTACTTTGTCCACCTATTTTTCACCCTTAATCCGCAACTAAAAAGTCTTTTTTCATTCTGTGATTTCTTCTGTCAGAAGTCGACTTGTAAGCCCTTCCGAGTCACTCCTCTTCTTGGTTTTCAGCTGTTTCACACCTGCTGCCTATTATTCACCTAGTCCATCTATTTGTTACCCTTAAGGTAGTGTCTGTTACCCGTAATGCATATTTGTCAGCCTTAAGGGATATTTTTTACCCTTATTCTTCAGCGGGTACAAAGTCTATCTTAAGGTGATATATCAGCTTGTTTCTTCAGCGATTGAAGGCTTCTTCTGCAAAGTTACTTCTACGGCTACTTTGACACTGCCATGCTTATGCTTAGCTGAATTCTTTAGATATTACAGTTCTTCAAATAGACATTCTTCAAGCATACATACATAACAGTTCAAGCATTCATAGCATTGACATTACAACTCTTCAAGCCTTCATATGAAAATGTTGTTCAAGACATTAGCAAACATATGGACATTAGCCACCACACATCAAATTCATGATATCAAAAACCATGATCATAATATGATTCATAGTGTTAGACATCATCAAAACCACATGGCACAACAATAACATTACTACTTATTTCAAAGAATTCAGCTTTGAGAGTCAAAGAAATCATCTTCATGTTATCTACTTTCGAATTTAAAAAATCAAAAAGATATTTAAGTAGATTTATTATTAATTATTTTAATTTAAATCTATTTATTATTAATTTTTTATGGTGTAGGATCCTCCTACAGCCGGTGATGGTGGAGATGCTACGAATGACAAATGAGGATGATGCAGCGGATATCTCTTGATTTTTTTTAATGATATTGTGAAAAAATGACACATTTCAATTAATATAACTGTAACTTTTTTTATTCATTGAGTTATGTGTTGTGGGCATTCTTTATTATAATGTTCGATGTATTTTATCCTATTGTGTGTTGTATATGTTATTTATTGCATGTTTTATGTTGAGTTGTGTAGATTGTGGTGTATAATTGTAGCTTTAAACAGGTTTTTAAGATTTCAAAATATATATATATAATTGTGGAGAAAGTTTTCGATGGAATTTTGACTAACTAACATTAACGACACAATTATATAAATAAAAAATATGTTTTTATTCATTCATGACCCACTTATTTCCGACGTATTAATTTTTCGGCACAAATACGTCGACAGGTTCAGACGTATTTTCGACCAACTAAGAGTTCGCCGGATCTAATTTGAGCCACATGAGTTCCGGCGTATTAATTATCCATCTCAAATACGTCGAACATTAACGACATATTTTTGACCCAAGGTAGGTTCGTTGGAACTAATTTGATCCACATTAGTTCCGACGTATTAATTGTCCATCTCAAATATGTCCAAATTTAACGACGTATTTTCGACACATTAACAGTTCGTCGGAACTAATTTGACCCACAGGTTTCCAATGTATTAATTATCCGATTGAAATACATCAAAAATTAATGACGTATTTTCAACCAAATTAACTTTCGTCGGAACTAATTTAACCCAAAGGTTTGCGACAACATAATGTTTTTGGCCCATTGTTTTCAGACAGAATAAGTTTTAGTCGAAAATACGTCAAAAATTTTAGACGTATTTTCAACTAAATTATGTTCCGTCGCAAATATTAATTAATTTTCATACTATTAATTACCGACATAAATAGCCACGATAATTTCAACGATATAGTTTCATCGATAATTTCGAACGAATTGGCGACGCTATTGTATTACGTCAGAAATTTACGATGTAAGCGTTCCGATGTCCATATTCCGTCGCAAATACGTCTGAAATCCATCAAAACTTTACTTTACGACGTATTTCTGACGTATTTGTGACGGAATATGGACGTTAGAATAACCCATTTTCCTTGTAGTGTATCTATCTTACCGTGTGCTCGTCTATTCCGATTCTTCGGTATATCAAATGGTGATCTGCAAAAGGTCAGATTAAGTCTGACTGGAAGCTATCACTAAGCGTGAGGTGATCTTCGGATCTAAGTTCTCCGCCACGTACCGGAAGTCAATTTACTAATAGAATAAACTGTTACTGTATTGTGTGCTTGAGTGCATGCTTGGGCTCTACATTGCATAACACACATTTCTTGATTCGTGCATCTACTTATATTCATTTAGCCCCGGTGGCTCTCTTTCTTGGCGATTAATCAAGGGTTGTCCTTCTTCCGGAAGGGTGTAATTAACATCATAACCTTTACGGTATGGCAGACTTTGGGTCTCGACGCGATCACTCACCTTTGTCTGATAAGTCAGACGGTGCGCATAACAAATTTGTTACAAGTGTGACTAGCAGGCCTCTGCATCAAACAAATGAAAACCCATTCCAATTGGCACGCTCGATGGGACCTAGTCTCCCTTCATCTCTTCGCCAAGGTAAAGGGCCCCGGGGCCCTCCCCAAGAATATTGATCGTTTTGCCTATTTTTATTTTAAAGGAAGAATGATGGCTGCCAGACTCGCTGCTCTCACGTTCGGTTCGCAGATTGTGGCCGCTCATGCCACTAACGGGTACCTAGTGGTACTGACTGCATTCGAGAGTTTCCCACCGTTAGTTGGGTTCCCAACCTTCCTGGGAGTCGCCTTTACTAACATCCTGGATATGGCGGCCACAGACCCTGTTGCCCCTGCTACTGACAAGAAACCACTGGCCCGCCAAGTTAGGGGCCCAAGCTGCCAAGCCTCTCTGGGAGGCAAGACCCAAGTAGTGAGCTGCATGGTGCATCAAGTGGCTCGTGCTACTCACCCAAGCCACAATAATTAGTTCGGGGATGGTCAAAGGAGAAACTCCGGGAGGAAGACATATGTCCCTATCTCCGGATGTCTTTCGGCTTCGGAGAAGTCCATAATGATCGGCGGCGTCCACATCTTTCTAAAAGGACGTGACGCCTAAGTAATCCCGGACCGTGCAATTTCGACGGTCCCAACCCACAACTCCTTCCAAGCCCTGTCTGGGAGGAGAACTGAAAAAGAAGAAGTTGGCCGCCAAGGCCAAAAAGTGCTGGCCCCTAGGCCAAAGAAGTTCAAACAGGTCTTGATGCCGAAGAAGATCCAACCCGTCTCACCAGTTGTACCTTGCTACAGCAATTTCCAGCCCGTTGAGGCGAAGAAGAAGAAGAAGAGGGGGTTCGCCCCGAAAAAGGATGACACGGTCATGGATCCTCGACGCCGTGCTGCTTTCAAAGCCTGTGCATGGTAGGCCGATATCCCAATGATGAGGAAATCCAACCAATGCGCCAGGGTGTCGCGATTGGGGTATATGCCTCTGGTGCGAGGCCAAAAGCTGTCTCCCGTCTTCCCGCAGGAATATGATCAAGAGGAGATGACTAACATGGTCCAAGGCTATTTCCAAGGTTTGAGAAGCCCCTCACTTGGCTAACAGCAACTGCTCCGAGCGGCGGCCGTTGAAGAAGAAGAGGAAGACCACACGCCAGTTGTGGGTGTGGAAGAAGATGATGAAGAAATGGAAGTTGATTGTGCAGAAATGCCTCTACGAGCCGGCAAAGCAAGTCGTATCTCTATTTTCAAGAGGCTGACGTTCCCACACCGGCATAGAAGGGAAGTCAGAAGACAAGGAAAGAGGCTGCATGTGTGACGACCCGGACTCCGGATACCGGATATACCCGATAGGATTATCGAGTATACCAGATACCACTTGGAACCCGTGAAGCCTCCCAAGAGCTGTAAAGCTCTGAAGGGATAAAAGGATTGTCGTGTAGTACATTGAAGTCACAGATATAATAGTAAACAATTAAATTTCATTAATCAGTTTTGCTAAAGTAGCAGAAATAAAATTACATTTTAATTAATAGTTTAGATTAACAATTATACTAGAGTCCAGTCCAAAAGAAAGACAAGTACAGTCCACAGAAAGAAAAACGTACACTGAGGTCGGGGGAAGCCCGACGTAGGTACCGCTGGCAACTACGAGCACGCCACACTAGGAACGGCGAAGGAAGCAGAGACGACCACACCTGAAAAGCAGGGGTGAGCCTCGTGTCACTGGCTCAGTAGGGGTCACGCGGATCCCTACTGAAAAATAACACAGTAACACATAACAACAACTAAAACAGCAGTAGTAGTAAAGCAGGAATGGAAGAAGGAAAACCTACTACTAGAAAGCAGTAAAAGAAAGCCGGAAGAGCAGGAGTAGAACAGCTAAACGAAAAGGGAAAATCAAAGCCGTAAAGAACGAGAACACGGCTACCGAGCAAAGCACGGCTCCCTAAGCTACTCCAAATCGCGACAGAAGGGCGAACCCTGATCTCGCAAAGTCAAGAGTTACCGATCCATCAGCCAACCATTAGCCCAAAGGCTAAAGCCCACGAAACTAGGCAAAAGCCCTAGAAAAGACCTAGATAGACAACAGACACGAAGCATACATGACTAGAGCGTCATGTGTGCAACATAGAGCTATCCTTGGCAAAGCCGAGAATAGTCCAACTCGGAAAGGGAAGCTGAACTTGGATGAAGCCAAGAACATACTAACGCGGAAGGAGAACACAGACTTCAAGAAACACGAGAGTCATGCGTCAAGTGACGGAAGCACCTCCTCACTAGAAGAACAGCTAGATGCGTCCACTGACGTCTTACACTGCGCCACAAGTATCTCGCTACAGACGACGAGAATGACGGAGACTGAGATACTCATAGAACTGAACTAGGAACTATAGTAACGAGTGACTAGTCAGGGTCACGCTCGATGGCGTTCGTCCAAATGCCCCTGACCACATGTGCACACACAGGCTCAATGCCTTGAGCCAAGCCTCTAGCTAGTTTTCTCCCCCAGCAGGATGCTACTGCAAGGCAAGGGAGCCCACGAAAACTAGCCTACAAACCATATCTCGAGAACTGCCCCACCACCACTCCCAGGTGGGCCGACACTCGAGGTCGTCAGGCTACGACTAGTGGAGGGTCACTAGACATAGAGACTCTGAAACACGAGTGCTGAAGTACGAACATGCTAAGCAAGCACTGTCACACGTACTGCAAAGCCCTAAGGCAGTACACCAAACTGCCAACAGACTCAGGACAGGGCAACTAGACCGACCAACGCAACGATCCTTGAGTCTCACGACTCGGAGTCAAGATCGTCACACAACGGCGGTGCAAGCCACCAATCAGCCTAATCTTAAGCCACAGGAAATGACACTGGATCATCAGATTCACACAACCATATAAAACGACTCACAGAGATCTAAGGAAGCATTGAGACCCTCAAAGCACCTGGACACATAAACCGAGGTAAAATAACACCTCTAGGCGTCCAGAACCATGTCTCGATCTATCGAGACACATACAAGGTTACTTGTCAACCACTGTGTCTCACCAGTTGACCAGAACCTAAATAATGACTCAGAAGATTCAGAAGTAGTACAAAACACTACTCGAGTTAAGGACACTCTTGGCTATCTTATAATATGGTCATAGCCCTCATAGGATATCAAAATATATCCACGAGACAACGGGCAAACCATAAGGTCAAGCCAAGACGATTGGAAACCAGAACTTTGGAAACACAGCCCTCTGGTGGTACGCGGTCTAATGCTTGGCCGCTCAACAACGTAGGCGGTCAAGTAAAGGGCCGCTTACTAGCCACAGAGAACATAGACACTAGGCGGTCACAAGGAGGGCCGCGAAATGACTGGACGGTCATTCGATAGGCCGCTAAATCAAACCAAATTAAAATAGTAACTCGGTCAAACAGTCAACAACGGTCTAGCAAGGGACCGCCCAAGACAAGGAACGGTCTAGAGAAGGACCACTTCACTAACTGCCATACAATGCTCAACGGTCTAGCAAAGGATCGCTCAAGCAAGCTGAACGGTCTAGAAAGGGACCACTCAACTGACACGCACAATTAAGGAAACCTGCACGGCTAACTAAGTGCCATCCAGAGGGTATACACAGCCACCTAAGGGCCGTCCAAAGGAAATGCACGGCCACCCCAGTGCCGTCCAAAGGATATGAACGGTCCAGAATGGGCCATGAAACACATAAAATGGCCTATCGTACAACCGCGCAGACCCAAACCGACATACATAAAATGGTCACATATTGGACCGTGCAATCACCTAAACAGTTATTGTAACGACTGTTCAGGCGTTACGGTGGGAAAAACATGGGATCGGCCAGATCTCGGCCTTTCAACACCCCGTTTGCTTCGAAATGAAGGGGATACAACAATAATGACAATACCGACCTCTCACACTCCGGAAGGGGTCAAATCGACGCACAAATGGCTAGAAACGGGCAATTCTACCGAATTGACCCAAATGGAATCACATGGGTTCCCGGGCTCCTACCGGTCCCAAATGACCACCAATCACAACGAAATCAGTGGGAATGGAATGCTGACATTCCAGGGGTTTGAATGACACCAACTGATCTGAAAACCGTCGCCATTTTCCTATGAACCCGATGAACACCCCAAAGACATGATTTTCCTGAAATTGAATGAAACCCACTCGTACTCGCACCGTTCGACGTGAAACTGCGAGGGAATGTAGCAGAGAAGTAGAGCTTCCATCTCCCTACCTCCACCGAAGATTCCGTGCGCCGAAGCGACAAAACCACGCCGAAAACCGCCAAACCAATGAACTGCGCTGGCTTTGAATCCACCGAGAGATCGCGCCGCGTCACGCTCAATCCGCCACTCCATCACGCTCCAGGTTCACTCCATCGCGTCCCTGCCTCGGTCAGCTCGCCAATGGTGCACGCCCCGTGTCGAGAGGACCAGAGAGGAGAGAGAATGAGAGAGAGAGAGGGAAACGTGAGAAATAAGAGAGAGGAGAGAGGAAAAGGAAATAAATAAAAGAAAATTAGGAATTTTTCTAATTTTTCAAAATTTTGATTTTTACGTCAAAAATCCACTAATTAGAAAAATACGCAAAAATAGCCAAAACAATCCTCTCAAAGAGCACATCGCAAATGTAGCGTCCTCGAGTCGATAAACTAAGAAGTAAACTCACCACAGGGTTCCATTACTTGTACGAGAGAAAAACCCACGTGGATCGTAAAACTCAACTCAGACCCACAAAAGTGATCTGAAAGCACTCCGATAAGGATCCAAAAGATTCAATAAGAATCTAGGGTATTACAGCATGTGTATTCCTACAATATGACAGGAGTGACTACTCAGTACGGAGCTTTCCCAACCAAGCCAGAAGAGCTCGTCAAGCTGACCGAGAGACCTGGCCCGACTACTAGAAGAAGCAAAGCGGCTGGAGATATTTTGCAAGCCAATGGAAAAGAGCCTGCTAATGAAGAAATAATCACAGTCACCGCCAATGTAGTGACGACAGAGCGGGACGAGGCTAAGTTAGTTATCCTGACCGAAGCAGTCTCTGGCAAGACTTCGGAAGCTATGGCTAGCGGGTCGGCCCTGGATCCGTCTGTAATGATGCTATTGTAGCAATATCGACAGGAGATGGAACTCCTGAAGAAAATGTTAAATGAAAAGATGGAGCAAACCTCACCATTCCAGTAGCTGGAAATGCAGGTAGAGTCCTCACGGGGAGGAGCTAAGCCGGCTGACCTGCCTTCACCTTGCACCCTCTTCCAGCCTGCGGAGCATCGTCAGGCCGCTGCCTAGCAACGTGTTCCCCACCCGTTGCTGTCACCCGTGCTACCACAGCCTCATCAGGCGCCACTGCCATGCCCTATGCCATAGGCAACCACATTGGTTACCCCATAGCTACAGTTGATGCACTTCTTTCCTGAGCCGGTCGACCCGACCACCTGAACAGGTTGATGGTCAAAAGGATGATTTAAATGAAGCTAGCCAAGTGGGGCGAAGGAGAATATACCACATTTGATGCATATCGGGTGCCTTACCTGCCACATCATGCTGCCAAGCGGCTCCCTCCGGTGATCAGCAAGCCGCCCAAGTTTGATAAATTTAGTGGGCAAGGTTCCCCTAAAGAACACATTGCCTACTATATAACAGTCATGGGTGACTTGACTATGGACTCCTGGCAAAGCATGCCTCGTCAGCAACAAATGACATTACTCAAAGAGCAAATGCGGCAGATCGACGGCCAGCGCCGAAAGAAGCAAACATTGTTGACTTGAAGGCATCGAGCAACAAAGAGACAAAGGCCAGAAGGCAGCTACTCCCCCACTTGCCAAAGTGAAAGAAAAGAAAGAGGGTCCCTCACTCCGGGACAAGATGAAAAAGGCATATTCCTTCCCTAGGGATAAAACCAGGGTCCTTTTTGACTGGGCCTACCAGTACAATAAGATCACCATGCCTGAGCCGAAGAGGCCAAAAGACCTAATGAGAAAAGATAATCCAAGATTCTGCCCTTATCATCAGATGCTTGGGCATCCAATCGAGGACTGCTACGTATTCAAGGATGTGATAGAAGGGTTGATAAAGAAGGGTGAGCTCCAGATGGGAGAATACAAAGTTGACTCTCCAAAGCCTCATGAATCCCCGGTTGTTGTATATGCCTTGCATATGTTTTTGATTATAACTAAACTTTATGTTTGCTTGCACATGTTCTTGATGTTCAAATATGGTTGCGATGGCAAATGTCTTTTAAGGCTCAAACAAGTTAGTTAAATGCATGGCTATATGGTCTTGATTCTTGGTTGAAATTGTTGGTTTTACAGGAGGTTTCAAAGCCTACTCTGAATGAACAAAGTCTTTGTGCAACTCATTATGCAACTCATGATGTATTAACGTTGACTATTTTGAATTGTAGGATCAAATCTCATGGTGGTCGCTTGGAAGGTAAAACAAACGTATGGATAAGCACATTGCTTTCTACAATCTAAAACAAGTGGTATATGTCATGTCTAATCTGTCAAGAACCAGTGGTAAGATTCTTACTTTGTCATAGCATCGATCTCACCATGTGCATTTCACGTCGCTCTCCTTAATACACTTCATTCATGGAATTTGAAGTTTATAATGTGCTTAAGAATTTCACATAAATCTTGGTAGAAACTGGTTTGGAAGATGCTCTTTCATTGAAATGGTTGTATGGCTTGAATGTGGTTTGCAAATGAAGGTTCAATAGGTCTTTTGTATTGTTCATAAACGCATTTCATGCATAATCTTCAAGAGCGATCATTGAACGTGTTTAAGGCCATGTAATGAGAGAATGCTCAAATGTTTTGAGCTTTCCAAATGCATAAACTAAGTTAAATCAAACCCAAAAATTAATGGATTAAATGATGACATAAATCTCTTGTCATATGGATATGTTTCATTGGGCTAACAACTCGTTTTTGAAGGTTTTCAATAGTTCGGTCGACCAACGGACAGGGGCCGGTCGACCAGTTTTTCCAGCAATCAAAAATGAACAGTTTTTTACAGTTCGGTCGACCTAAGGGCTTGGGTCGATCGATCAAAATTTCTAGGGATCAAAAATGAATAGTTTTTTTACAGTCCGGTCGACCGACCGCCTACCTCCGGTCGACCGAACCCCCCGATGCAACCATCTTTGACTCTACTTTTCACCAACGTGTTTAAGCTTCTTTTGTGGACTTTTCAGTCCTTTAGCCTCCAAATACGCCAGGAATTGTGGATCTATGTCTGGGGATGTTCCTTGACCAACCCAAGACATATAAAAACACTTCTTAGGGCAAAGAAACCCCAAGGGAGAAGGGGATTCAAGGGGAGGCTACCAAAGGGAGAAAGAAGGCTATTGTAGCTCCGCGAACAGTAACTCGTGCAAGATTTCGTCATTCATCTCCAAATCTTTCAAGCTCAATCTGAAGCCAACCAATCTCCAATCAAGTGAAGAAGCATGCTCTGCTCAAGATCTGCATCATACATTCAGGGGGAGCCTAAATCATGAGTTTTTCTTTTGTGCTTCATCTATTATTATGTTTTGAGCTTCAAGTCTTATTCTTTGTAATCTGCAAACATCAGTGTGTGTGTGGATCGATTCAGATCTGTGGTCGTGTGTGTTGCCTTGTTCAGATCCGTATGTGTGCGTGGATATTCTTAGATCTGCATGTGTGTTGATCTATCCAGCTCTAGTTGTACAAGTGTGTAGAGTGCTGCATCTGTTGCAGCGTGTGTGTGTGTGTGTTGTTGATCCGATTGTCGCATCGTGTTGGAGACTTCGTCTCCATGTGTGTGTGTGTGTTGGGGTGCGTCCCCGTGTGTATGTTGGAGCGTTGCTCCGTGTTGGGATTTATTCCCATGTGTATTGGAGCTTTGCTCCGTGTTGGGGAGTCTTTCCCGTGCTGGTTTTTCAGCAGTGAAGCCTCACCGGGTTTTGGTGAGGGGTGGATGTAGGTTGCCGTCGTTGCATCCGAACCACCTTACAATTCCTTGTGTCTTGTGGTTTGAGCTGTGTGGTTTGATTCAATTCTTCTACCCCCATTCTGTGTGATTGATATTGCATCTTATCTCTTCTACATTTGTCTGTTCAGATCTAGCATAAATCGATCTGTTCTATAAGTAGATCTTTGGTATATCGAAAAGTGTTTTTGAATTGACAAGGCCAATCTTGTCAAGATGATAGCACCTTGGGTGAGCAGAATCCTTGGATTCATACCACTGTCTAGTACCAAAGAACTATCGTGGCATTAGATTTGGATAGATCTAATTTGTAATGATATATATCTGAATTTCTAATTGCTACTTTATCACATCTATTTTAAATCGAGTAAAAGTTTTCTTAAAATATTGAATCACCCAATTCACCCCCCCTCTTGGGTGTCATTAACCGCGGGACTTCAATTGGTATCAGAGCTAAGGCTCGATTTTTCGTAGATTTAACAATCTAGAGAGATCTAGATCAATGACTACCAAAATGTACACCTTGAATTCTCCACCGGTATTTGATGGTTCTAACTTTGATTTGTGGTTAGGAAGAATGTGTAGTCTAGTCAACTCATACGATTCTAAGCTATGGAAGCTTATTTCACAGGGTTCTTATGAGTTGCCTAAAGACAAATCTATCTATACTGTAGATTATAAGTTCAAACTGATAGGATCGGTGCGATGGATTCAGAGGGGGGTGAATGAATCCCACCCTTAAAAAACTTTTCGCTCAATAAAAGACTAGAACACTATCAAGGCAAATAGACAATCTGAAGAACAAGTTAAGTTCTCTTTTAAACCACTGAGCAAATATATAAGGCGCGCCTAAACAAGCAACTAGCGGAAGCAGCACAGATAGAAACGAGAGTGCTAAGGCAACCTGTGAAGGAGATAGAAGACAAGGAGCAAAACACAACCACACTGCACAGAGGATTTTTAGGTGGTTCAGTCACCAAGAGTTACGTCCACCCCTCACTCCCAACCGGAGTGAGGCTTCCACTAGCAACGCTAGAACAGCATACTCAGTCTGCAAACACTTGTTGCCAAACAGCTTGACCAGGGGAACAACCTCCCCTCTTCCTCCCAACCGGAGGGACACCCCAAGTGACTCCCAGCCACTTGGAACCAGAGACTAGGTCTCTCTTCCTCCAGACCAGGAGGGAAAGCACCGGTGACACCCAGTCACTGGCAACTAGAGACACAAGTCTCTCTTCCTCCAAACTGGAGGGAACACCTAGACTTGTAACCCACAAGACCAGAACCGGAGATGAATCTCCCTTCCTCCAAACCGGAGGGGAACCCACAGGTGACAACCTGTCACTTGCAGACCGGAGACAAGTCTCCCTTCTCTTGAGACCACAAGAGGAACATCGATCTCTAACCAGAGAGTCGGAAAGCACAGTTGATCAAATAAAAGGAAAACAAGAAATGAAAATACAGCAATCGGAAAGCTGGAAACGCAATGCAAAATGTAGCTCTCGCAGGAGCAACTGGATTGGATCTGATCCAAGTCTAGTAGACGGATCTTCAATAAAACATTCTTTCTTCTTCTCCATGAACTCTCTCTCTTTCTCTTCTTCTTCTTCTTCTGCTTTCACTCTCTGCCTCTCTACTCTTTTTCTTCTTCTTCTTCTTCGGCTCTCACACTCTGCCTCTCTGCTCTTTTTCTTCTTCTTCTTTTTCTTCTTCTTCTGCTCACTGCCTCTCTGCTGCTCTCACTTTCTTCTATCACTCTCTCGATCAGCCCTCTTCTATATATCTTTTGCGGATGAAGAACCTTCATATATATATGTGCAGCAACTAGGGCGTGTGCCCCCTTTATCCAGAGGACACCTCGGATCACGTGTCAGGTGCCAACCTCGAATCACGTGCCCATTCATCAGCCTGTACAGCGACAGAGTTACTTCAGTCGATCACAATGAGTGTATAGACTTAATGAAATAATGCATGAGCGTGTACAGACTTTAGATGCAGCATTTATGCAAGTATGTACAATGAGAATGTGTAGACTTAGAATGCAGCGATGTGCAGACTTGGTATGAAAGGTGCATGTGCAATAGAAGAGAAAGTGTGTACAATGAGAATGAATGTACAGACATTACATTGACGAGTGTACAGACTTTTGATGAATGCATGTAATGCACCAAGCGATGTACAGACTTCATTCATGCGTGCAGGTATGCTAACAACCGGATGTGTAGACATGAAACAGAGGAGTGTATAGACTTGATGTTTACATGCATGAGAACTCAATGTACAGACTTGTTGTCCCTGCAGCAGACGACACCAGTGTATAGACTTGCTAAGCTTTCCCTAAGTCTGTATACACTTGATCATGCAGTGTCGACACCAGTGTACAGACTTGAATGAAAGCAATGCATGCACAGTGATGCAATGTTCAGACTTTCCTGAAGGCTGCCAGTCAATGTATGGACTTGGCTGAAGGCAACGCTGAAGCAATGTTCAGACTTCATGTATGCAATGCAGTGGCGTGTACACACTTTGTGAATGCGAAGCTATAGCATGTATAGACTTCACATATGCAATGCGGAGGCATGTACATGGTTTGATTTCGTTCATGAGAAAGCAATGTTCAGACTTGCTACAATGCATGCATGTATAGACTTGATAAAGCTTCAAAGCACAAGACACTTGGCCAATGTACAGACTTGAAGCGAGGACCAATGTGTAGACTTCAAAGCAGATGCCAAGGCCATGTACAAACTTGAAGTGAAAACCAATGTATAGACTTCAAAGCAGATGCCAAGGCCATGTACAGACTTGAAGTGAAAAACCAATGTATAGACTTCAAAGCAGATGCCAAGGCCATGTACAGACTTGAAGTGAAAACCAATGTATAGACTTTATGAAATCATATGTCAAGGCTGTACATACTTGAAGAGACGCAAGGTGAGACAGAGCTGGCTGTACAGACTTTGGATGACGATGCACTATACGCAAATGCTGTACAGACTTGATAGCGTGAGACGCTGGAAGAGACGATCGGATGTACAGACTTTGAAGATGTGGGCGAGACAATGTATAGACATGGTGCTGCTTCAAAGCACAATGTGCAGACTTTACCAGTGTATAGACTTGGGGTTCTGAACGTAGGTAAAGACTGGGAATGTATAGACTTGTCAAATGGCTTGAAACACAGACACGCTGCCAATGTATGGACTTAGATGCCCAAAGGCAATGTATAGACTTGCACAGTTCAGCTGCCAATGTATAGACTCTGATGCCCAAAGGCAATGTATAGACTTAGCCAGCCTTCAGCTCGATGTACAGACTTGCATTAAGCAATGGCTGTACAGACTTCATGAACGATGTTCAGACTTTTGTGTGTGATGAACAACCGATGTAGACTTATGCATGAAGCAAGGCAATCTGATGTGTAGACTTTCTCAACACAGTGGCATGCAACTAGACGATGTGTAGACTTTAGAAATGCATAGAGAAGCTATAGCGTGACAGCGTCGACGCAGCATTTCACCCTGATGTGAAGTTAGATCTGGGTCAGTTTAGTGGGTCGACGTAGTGACCCCATGCGTCAACGCATCCAGCCTTATCTTCAAAGCCATCTGAGGCATTTCAAGGCTGCGTCTACCTCGTGGACTCAATGGATTGACGCCATCTGAACTACTTACGAGATGTATAGACATGGGAAACTGATGTAAAGACTTGAGGGGGGTCGACCCATCTAAGAAGGGGGTCGACCCACAGAGCTAGCACACTCATGCATTCTCCACAGAATAAATTAGTCATATGCATTCATGTTGCTATCATTCAATGTGATGTTCTTAGCAAAACAATATGGTGACTCATTTATGTTGCTATCATTAAAACACCATATAATCATCAAAGCACAAGGGGCACAACATTTCATGCACACATGCATATGGTGACTGATAGTGTTTGCTATCATCAAAACCACAGGGGCACAACAATCTCCCCCTTTTTGATGATGGCAATACTATGAGTCACACTGACTCAAGTCAAAAACATTCTCCCCCTTTGACTTCAGCAAAAAGACATTAGTTAGAGAGAGGAAAATTAAGCAGATATGAAACAATTGATGTAGCATTTCTCCCTTTAACTACATGAAAGCACATTCTTCCCCAAAGAACAATATGACTCATTCCAATTTCTCCCCCTTTGTTTAAAAAAATCATGGAAGTGGTATGAATGCAGAGATGCAGATGCAACAAGAAATGCAAGAACTCCCCTTAAATGTATGAATGCAAGACAATTCTCCCCCTAAATCATGGAATTTCTATGCAGCATGATTCATATGACAAGGAAACTCCCCCTCAATAAATGGAACCTTATGAAATGAATGAGAAGGAAACCACAGGGGCAATCAAGGATAAGTTCAGGTCATGATGAATCAAGGATAGTGAGATTCAATAAGATTTTCAAGAAGATATCAATCTCATAAATCTAAAACATAAGTTTTCAAAGTCTTCCATTATAAGGGCTTATGAATGATCTTTATTGATCAGCAGGGTTTAAACATGATGTATGCTAAGTTTGTCAATAAAATTCTGTATTTATATCTAAAGTCACGGTTTAATAATAGTGAACCAAGCCTTCATATATATATCTTGATTAACCTCACTTTCTCTTACACAATCAAATTTATTGACTTCTTTCGGAATTACATGCACTAGTATTGAGATTAAGCAGTTATGAAGTCAAATGATTTTGTCTAGGGTTGTAGCAATTTGATTTTAGCATCAATATTCAGATATTGCAGTTTGTTCAACAAATTTTCATGCTACAAATTTTACGAGCACTCTAGTTCAGTGTACACCTTATAACTAGAGGATATACGTTGATCAGACGCCAATATCCCTAAGCACTTAGTGTAACTAACAGTCATGCTTTATATGAACAGAGATAGCATTTACACATCATGACACACTACCAATCATTTCTTGATGAGTGAGTTGTATTTCTCAGTGTGTATGCCATTACTCTGCATGATTAACACTCATTCTTAAGCAGAGTTAACTATGGCACCTCATGACACAGTCCTTTGGACATGTGTTTCTCAGTGACCAAAGTCATTGCTCTGACAGAATTTACCCTTTAGACATTTCAGAAAAACTCATTTGCTTCAGATCAATAATAATTTCATGTACTTAACCAAATAAAGCCATGTATTCAATAATGCAGATTTCAGAATATTTTACAAGACACAGCATGAAACAGATGGTTAAAGTTTATTAAACATGATTCAGATATTTTTTAAGAGATTTTAAAGTCAAACTCAATGAATACATTAAACTTAAACCACCTGAGTTATTGTAGACATTCATAAACACATATAATAGAAGATTCCTAGTTCAAGTGTTTTCAGATTTATGATCCAGATAGCCCCATTGAAATCTTCATGTAAGACTGATAGAATTCTGATACCAAATGATATAAGAGATTTTGAAGCCCAGTGTTTTCAAAATATGATCAAGGTTTGTCAACAAATGCAATGAATTCTGACAAGTGTATGCATTTGACAACCTGCATGCAATGCATTGACTCCCCCTAACAATATGCATTCAGTCAATCTTTTTGGCAATTTCAATGTAATGAAATGCAATTAACTATATGTATGCAAAGTCATGCAAAGACTCAACATTGAATGCTATGCAAAGACATGCAATTAACTACCCCTGAAAATATGCAATGTTTGCCATGAGAACTGAACATATGACTTTGAGACTCATGCAAATTCAGACTACCCTATCAAGTAATATGACCCATGGTACTAGGCGGAGAACTTGGTCTAAAAGACCATCTCACACACAGTAAGAACCTTCAGACAGATTTTCCTATCTTTTAGTAGCTTACTATTTGATATACCATAGAGGTCAATCATGATAATTCAACATGCAGTCCTATAAGCAATCCAGATTTTCAGTGAGCTATGCAACAGACAGATTCCATTATCAAACAACATTCATATGCAGTTCAGATTTTCAGAAATTGTAAGTTTATTCTCATTTCAATATCTAAACAGCCAATTCATATGAGCATTGAGAGACATGAATACTCATAGTGTTCAAAAAATGACAAATATGCAAGAACACATCAGACCAGATATGCAATGAATTTCAAAATAGGAAATGCAGAGAGTTTACCTGAAAAGTTCAGAAAGGGGTTTTCTTTTGAGTGCCTTGGATTAATCCCCTCTTTATTAATCAGCTTTCAAGGCACACCTGCAAGTTAGCAAACTATTTTGCACAAATAGGCACCCAAGAAGTCTTGGGTCCTGATATGATAGTATCACTCCTAGCAGGTTTTCTCAGCACATTTTTAACTTGATGATCATCAAATTTCATCAGAGGATAACCATCCATCAAATGTCCAGATTTGCCATAATGATGGCAAGAAGCAGCAGATTTCTGATTTGATTTATGCACATTCTTATTAGCATGAATTCTATGTGCATATGCATGAAAATTTTTGTTAACAGAATTAAAATTCTGTTTACCAAAATAAGCCAGCCAACAGTCAGCAGCTCTATGGCCTAGCTTCCCACATTCAAAACATGCAAGAGTTTTCCTTTCAAAAACAAATCCATTTCTACCAGAAGTGTTTCTATTGACAGGGAATTTACCAGATTTATAGTTAGACTCCCTTCCTTGAGCATGCCAACATTGGGCTGCAATGTGGCACATCTTGTCATAGTGAAAGCATGAATTAGAATTTCTCCTACCAGCATTCAGCCAGCATCCAAATCTCTTATGACCCAATTTTCCACAATTAAAGCATGTCATATGCTAGTTTATTGAATCAAACTTGTTCTTGTTAATAGCATGACTATTTGCATGATATTTAGCATGATATGAATGATATGTTTTTTTATCACTTGCAAACCAACATTGTGTAATTGTGTGTCCTACTTTGCCACAATGAGAACATTCAATTTTCTTTTTCTGAGATGAAGGATTTTTATTATGAAATTTCTTATCATTCATATCATCCTTCTCAATCAATTTACATTCATGCATCAGATGTCCAAATCTATGACAGTAATGACAGGTCATTTTCTTTTTAGATGCATGTGAGTGTGTGTGAGGACTGTGATCAACATGCACTGATGAACCTTGAAGAGGCGGAATCTCGCGCTGGGTCCTGAGCGGGCTGTGGATCACCAGAAGATGAATCTGCAAGAGAGGAAAACGTGTCAGAGGGCCCAGGGGATCTCCCTGGGGCAAACCCTCCGATGGCTAAGTCAGTAGAGCGATGGTGGAAGCGATAATGGGAGGAGGAGAGAGCTGATGCGCGAGAATCCTCTCCACCAAAGGGTGAAGCGAATCGTGCTCAGGAACTTAGGGTATGTGAATGCCTAGTTCATCTTACCATCTTCCGGAGGATATCCCTTGCTTAAATAGTGCGTCGCCTTTTAAGAGTCCGGTGAGCTGAGGGCTTCCCGGCGGGAGTTACGTCTTCAGCGGGGGCTTTCATGGCCTGATCGTGGGGACATTATCCCCTTGGAGTCCGGCAGCTCCCATGACTCTCCCGCTGGCGGAGGACTCTGAACGGCCGCACCTGCAGATAATCAACCGGTCTTACCGAGCCTTGGGGATGCTAGCTCATGTCCGAGCGATAGGCATGGCCCGGCGAGGGTGGGGTCGGATAGGTCGGCTGGAGCCTGTCTCTCTCGGGTGAGGAGAGGGCTTTTAGACCGGACCTTCCTTGGGACCTGACCGCTGTCTCGGGCCCTCCGAGCCTTGAAGGCCGCCGGGGAGAGTTGGTTCCTCGAGTCTTTATTTATTGGGCTTTTCTTCCCTGAGTGGGCCCAGCGGGCTATCACTCGGGCGGGCTTGCCTAGTTGGACCGCGTGGGTCTTGTTGGGCTGCCTTTGTGGTGGGCTACGGAAATCCCCCTCTCCACTTGTCCCCCTCCTACTCCCGAGCCAAGGAGGCTCGGATGAGTAGTTTTTCGAGGCTTTGGACCGGCGTGGCTCAGGTGGGTGGAATCCCGTTGGCATGGTGGAGCCGCTTATAGCGGTCGCCGAGGCCCATAATGACGATCCTGAAGGATTGGGAGCGAAGGGGCCCCCCTTTTTCTCGGAGCACGGAACGGCGCGCCACCACCCTCAGGGGTTTTTTAAGGGGCGCTGTTCATCGTTCTAGGCTTCCAGGGTTTTAGGCTTTCCTTGCTTCTTGATGCGCCGTGAGAGCACAGCGGAGACGCGGAGCCTTGCGGCGGCGTTCGAAGAGTTTGGCGAGGATAACCGCGGAGGTGATCCGGCAGCTTCCTTCTCCCACGGAGTCTTCAAGCTCGTGCGAGGGATCGTCTCCCGACTCAATGGCGGACCGGAGCCCGGAGCCTGTGCCGGTGAGGCGGGAACCCATCCCCAACTGTAGCGAGTTGGGGGAGACGGAGGTGAGGAGGATAGAGCACCATTTCCGTCTGCCTCTCCGCTATAGCTTTGTTGCCGCCACTCCGTACGAGACGAGTTTCGATGATCGTGCTGGGTGTATTTGCACCTTCCTTCTGGCTTGGAAGAGCGGATTCCGGCTTCCTTTCGATCCTTATGTGCTGCAGCTTCTCAATTTTTTCCGATTGGCACCTATTCAGTTGGTGGCCAATTCCTATCTTCTTCTTTCGGCCTTCGGGATTCTGTGTCGCCAGCGCGACATCTACCCTTCTCTGGACCTCTTCCACTTCTTCTTCGAGTTGAAAGCGCACCCACATGCGGGGAAAGGCTTCTACTTCATCCAGGCGCGGAGGAACAGAAGCTGCATCTCGCTTGCGGCGAAGGACTCCTCGCACAAGGGGTGGAAGACCCAATTCTTCTGGGTGAAGGCGATGGCGACGGACGAGATCTGGAGATGCCGGACCTTGCCCAACTTTCACCCGAATCTGCCCCCTCGCCAGGAGGAGTTCCCTCCCCACGTGGAGTAGCAGGCTGCCCGTCTGCTGGAGAATCGCCAATCGACCGAGGAGCTGGTGACGCCGGAGAACATCGAACGGAGTCTTCTCTCGCGGTTGACGTCGTCAGGTACGGCTCTTGAGGCTCTTTTCTGGGGTGGTAGCTCTCTTTTCTCCTCCTGACCGGGGCTTCTTTTTGCTGTAGACGTGAGGCGGGAGCCTCTGGAGGAGGCGGCCGAGGTCATCGATCTGGGAGATGACTCGACAGCCGATGAGCCTGATGCCCCGGTGGGTCGCGTCAATGCCCGAGATAAGGGCAAGGGGGCGGCCTCCGAGGGGTCTTCTCGATCGACTGGTCTGAAGTGCAAGGATCCCCTGGTGGGGAAACTGCGGGAGGCCGCGAAGGCCAGGAAGAGGGCTAGGAAAGCCGGTCTTCCTACCGCCGTCGGGGGCGACTCTGGCTCGGCGGCGCTCCCCCCTCGGGGGAAGGATGGGGCTGACCCTTCCGGGCTGGCTCTCCCATCCGCCGAGGGAGAGGGGGCCGAGGAGACCAGGGGCCCCACAGAGGGAGGTGATGGGTCGGCTCTCCCCTCCGTCAGGACAGAAGGGGCCGATGCCGGCGTGGCCGGCGCTGGGACCGAGGGTTCGGTCGGTGCGGATGGGGGTTTGCCCGCGGGGGCGTCGCAACCCCAAGTGCCGGCAGTTTCTGGTGCGGTTGATCCCGCGGCGCCGGTCGAGGGTGGGGGTTCGCCCGGGGAGGCGTTGCAACCCCAACCGACCTTGGCGCGCGGGGCGGTTGGTCTCGCCACCATAACAGGGCCTTCTGGCGGGGTGCCCAGGGTGGAGCAGTCCCTTTTGCAGGAATCTCCGGTCAGGTTCGGTGTCTCGGGTGACCTGTACCGGCTCTGCCGGTCGATCACCGATAGGACGAGGGGGGGAGAAAAGCGCAGCACTCCTGCCGGGGTCCTTGACATCCTGATGGAGGGCGGCCTGGTCATAGCTCGGACAGCGGCCGTGATGGCAGAGGCGCACGCCCGGACGGAGGCGGAGCGGTCGAAGCTCGCCTAGACCCTTGGTGGATGCGAGGGGAAACTAGCTCGGCTCGAGGGGGAGCACGAGGGGCTCCGGCGGGAGTTCCTCACATTCAGGGAGTTGGCGCGGTCGAGTCGACGGGAAGCCGAGGTGCTGGCCGAGCAGCTGACAAGGGCCCAAGAATCGCTCGAGAGGAAGAGCAAACGTCTAAAAGACGAGTGTCAACGTCACATCGAGCTGGATAGCCTCTGGGAACTTGAGCTCAGCGAGCTGCAGGATCGGGCGGAGGACGCGGAGCGCCTTCGCGCTGAGGCCGAGGCGGACCGAGCCCGGGTGGAGGGTCGGATGATCGAAGCCGAGCGGAGGATGACCGAGCTGGAGGAGCGTCTGGCGAGGGCGGAAGAGCGTGCGGCCGAGGCGGAGCGGGTTCGGGACGGGCAGGTCGAGGTGGAGGCGATCGAGCGCTATAAAGGCTCGGAAGCTTACTCGGCCGACCTGATTGCAGCTGCCCTACCCTACTACGAGGTAGCGCTCCGCCGGGGTGCTCGAAAGGGGTTCAGGCAGGGTTATCGCCGGGCGATGAACTATGCCAATGAGCACCTTGCCGGGGGTGATTTTCCTTATGGCCAGAGTTATGACTCGGACGAGTCAGATTCCAGCTCCTCATCTTCGGCCGGGGAAGAACCGGAGGAGTCGCCTCCAGCGGGGTCACCAACTCCGGAGGCCTCGGGAGGGCTCACGACCGGGATAGTTCTCGCACAGGCGAGGTCAGTGTCCGGGCCGGTCGTCGCCAAGGGTACCGGGGGTGACGCGACCCCTACTGCTGTTCCCGAGCTTCAAAGTGGGCCCGAGGCCTGATGTAGCTTCATTTTGCCCCTTCCCCTTTTTATCTGTCTTTCCTTTTGTAAGAGGTTTTTATGGGAGGCAATAAATGACTTACTTTATTTGATCGCTATCTTTGCTGTGATTTGGTTGGCGTATCGAGGCAGTTGGAAAGTGCCGATATTTTTTGCGCCATTTTCGCACGCCGATTCGGGAGACTTCTTGCGGGCGTCCTTCCGTATTACCATGCTTTGAAAGTCGAGGTGCTTCGCGAATCCCGCTGGGGTGGGGATCGAGGAATTTGAGGTGATCTTTCAGGGGAGGTCCTATAGCGTGTTTTCGAGGGGGGGAGTCATTTAAGGCGCGTGGCCTCCCTTGGCCTATAAAAAGGACCGAAGGGTGCTCCTTCCCTCTTAACACTTAGGACTCTCGCCGGCGGTCTGCTCTTATTCCCTCGTCTTCGCTCTGCGTTGCGCCGCCGCGATCGGAGCATGGAGGACCCTTCAGAAGGTGACGCTGCAGACGACGGGGAGCGGCCGGTTCCAGCTGTCCTGGAATATCGGTCGGGTCCCACGGTCACCGCGCGTGCATGAGACGGGTCCCACGGTCGCCGCGCGGATCTGGAGAGGGCTTCGACGTGCGGGGGCACGCCGTTTGCCTCCTCTTGGCTCCGGCGAGGTTTCCGGGCGGACGCCGAGATGGAGGGCGGATGGGGGAGTTAGGGATGCCGGCCGCCATTCCCCTCCGTGGGAGGGGAGGAGGCGGCTCCAGTCCCTTCCTCACCCCTGTTCGCAGCCTCTTTCTCTCTCTTTTGTTCTTCATTTCTTTCACTCTTCGGGGGCTGCTTGCTTTCTGTTCGCCTCCAAAGAGTTGGTAGTTTGGCGGAGAGGAGACCTTCACGGCGTTCCTTTTTCCAGGTTGTTTCCAACTTGGAAGGTAGCCTCCCTCTTGTGAAAGGTGGCCTTCTCCTTGCTGTCCCTCTGTCACCTTTGTCACGGTCCACCCGAGCCAACTGGGTCGACCATCTCTTGTTCGAGCCAGTTTCTACGCGAGGTAGAGTCAGTGGCTGGATGCGAGAAGGTCAAGACCGGGTTGGCCGGGTGATGGCCGTTTGCCGCGATGCTAGATGGATTTTTGCTTTTCACTATGTAATGTATTGGCAGTTGCCTTTTTGATGTACCAACAGTAATCTTGAATGAATGCGAAAGATAAGGGGGTTTATTTTACCCGATTTGTTGATACAGTATTCAGAAATAAAATCTGCTTAGCGGGGTTGCATTCCATGTCCGGGGAATGGGTTCCCCTTCCATTGTGGCTAACCTGTACGCACCTTTCCCGAGCGTCTCGATCACTCGGTAGGGGCCTTCCCAGATGGGGGATAGCTTGCCCGCCGCCTCCAGTGGTCGAGATGCTTCGGTCTTCCTGAGAACGAAGTCCCCTGGTCAGAATTGTCTACCTCGGACCTTGGCGTTGTAGTACCGAGTGAGGCGGTGCTGGTATTCCGTAGCTCGGACGTTCGCGATCTCTCGGAGTTCGTCTGCCAGGTCGAGGTTCTCGAGCAGCTTCTGCTCGTTTGCCTCGGGCAAAAAGCTGATCACTCGGAGAGTCGGATTGGCGATTTCTAACGGAACGACGACTTCGGTGCCATATACCAGTTGAAAAGGGGTCCCATCGGTTGCCGTTCTGGGGGTCGTTCGGTGCGACCATAGTACACTAGGCAGTTCCTCGAGCCAGCTACCCTTAACCTTGCTGAGTCTGGTCTTTATGCCCTTCAAGATGGTCTTGTTGGCATTTTCAACCAGCCCGTTGGCCTGAGGGTGGGCGATCGAGGTGAAGTGGTTGCAGATATTTAGGTCGGCACATCTGTCTCGGAAGTATCGAGAGTCGAATTATCGCCCGTTATCGCTCACTATCACTCGGGGGACGCCGAAGCGACAAATGATCGATTTCCATACGAAACCCCAGACGACTGTCTCGGTGATCCTCGCTGTTGCTTCAGCCTCGATCCACTTGGTGAAATAGTCGATGGCGACGATGATGAACTTTTTCTGGGATTGAGCCGTTGGGAATGGCCCAAGGATGTCGATCCCCCACCGAGTGAAAGGGTAGGGCTCGGTAAGGGTGACAAGTTCCGTGGCCGGCTGGTGGACCAAATGGTCGAACCGCTGGCAACGGTCACAATGTTGTACGTAAGCCGTGCAGTCGCGCTGTAGGGTCGGCCACCAGTATCCTTGCCTTAGCAGGATTCTGACCAGCGACCGACCTCCCGAATGTGCTCTGCACAGGCCTCGATGAATCTCTTCAATAGCTTGGCTCGCTTCGTCGGGGCCGAGACACTTCAGAAGGGGCCCGGAGAACGATCTTCGGTGGAGAGCATTGTCGAGGATGACGAAGCGCCGAGCCTGGTACTTCATCCGGCGGGCTTCTCGAGGGTCGGAGGGTTCCTGGGAGTCTCGTAGCCAGGATAGGTAGGGGGAGCGCCAGTCATCGGGAATGGCCGAGTCAATGGCGAGGAGCTCCGAGTCTATGCTCGGGCGCTCTAGCTCTTCTAGGAGGACCGATCGTGTACCTTCCGGGTCTAGGGAGGAGGCCAGTCGGGAGAGGGCGTCCGCCCGAGTGTTTTGCTCCCGAGCTATTCGGACTACCTCGAACTCCTCGAACTGCTAGGCCAGGCTCCGGACCAACTGGAGGTATTTGATCATAGGTGCCTCCCGAGCTTCGTACTCGCCACTGACCTGGCTTGCAACTAGCTGGGAGTCGGTGTGGATCCTGACTCGCTCAGCCCCCAACCGTCGGGCCATGCGGGCCCCCGAGATAAGGGCCTCGTACTCGGAAGCATTGTTGGATGCCAAGAAGTTGAACTTTAGGGCGTATTACAGCTCTATTCCTTCGGGGGACCTTAGGAGGATCCCTGCACCGCTGCCGACCGAGTTGGACGATCCATCGACGAACAGCTCCCAGGTTGGCCCGGTTGCTGTCGGAGGCCTGTCCTCGACCGGAACGGTGCTCTCGGCGATGAAGTCGGCGAGCGCCTGCCCTTTGATAGCTGATCGTGGACGATACGAGATGTCGTATGCCCCGAGCATGATGGCCCATTTGACAAGTCACCCCGAGGCTTCGGGGTGGGCCAGAATCTTCTTCAGTGGCTCGCCGGTTAGCACTGTGATGGGATGCCCCTGGAAGTAGGGTCGGAGGCACCTCGCGGAGGTAACCAACACTAGCACGAGTTTCTCGGTTGCGGGGTACCTCCGCTCGGCCTCGTTGAGCACCTTGCTGGTGTAGTAGACCGGCCTCTCGACTCCCGAGTCATTTCTGACTAGGACCGAGCTGACCGTTGATGGCGTCGCCGAGAGATAGAGCAACAAGACCTCACCCGGGACGGGCTTGGAAAGCACCGGGGGCGAAGCCAGGAACTCTTTGAGCTCGACGAACGCTGTCTGGCATTCCCCATCCCATGCGAACGTGGCAGATGCTACCTTGGGCCCCCTCATCAGCTTGAAGAAGGGCAAGCATCGTTCGGCCGCACGGGACAGGAAACGACTGGGAGCAGCGACACGCCCCGTTAGACGCTGGATGTCTTTAATGCACGCGGGCGGGCGCATGTCCAGGATGGCCTGGACCTTATCGGGGTTGGCTTCGATCCCTCGTTGAGTGACCAGGAAACCCAGGAACTTCCTGGATCTTACTCCAAAGGCGCACTTGGCGGGGTTGAGCTTCATGCAGTACTTCAAGAGGGTGCCGAAAGTCTCGGCGAGGTCGGTGAAGTGGTCTTGGGCCCTCGGGGTCTTGACGAGCATGTCGTCGATGTAGGCCTCGACGTTCCGACCTAACTGTCCCTCGAACATATGGTTGACCAGTCGCTGGTATGTGGCTCCAGCATTCTTCAATCCGAAGGGCATCCGGGTGTAGCAGTACACGCCGTAGTCGGTGATGAATGCGGTCCTCTCGACATCGTCAGGGCTCATTCGGATCTGATGATAACCCGAATAAGCATCCAGGAAACTTAGTATCTCGTTGCCCGAGGTTGAGTCAACCAGTTGGTCGATGCTCGGTAGCGGATAGCAGTCCTTGGGGGTGGCCTTGTTCAGATCGGTGAAGTCTACGCACATTCGCCACTTGCCGGTGGTCTTCGGCACCAGGACGACGTTGGCTAGCCACGTTGGGTATAGGACCGGTCTGAAAAGACCAGTCTCTTGTCCCTTGGTGACCTGCGCCTTGATGATCGCCTGTTTCTCAGGCGCATGCTTCCTCCTCCACTGCTGTACGGGTCTCACGGTGGCATCGAGGTTAAGCTTGTGCATCACAGTTTCCTCTGGTATACCAGGGAGTTGATCATCGGACCAAGCGAAGACCCGGATGTACCCAGAAAGAAACTCCTTGTATTGCTGCTGTTCCTTCGGTGGTAGGTCGGCACCGATCCTTACTCCAAGGGCCGAGTCGTCGTTCAGGAATACCGTTAATAATTCGCCACTGGGCTCGGTGGTCACGGCTTTTCCTTCGACTCCCCTGGGGACCTTATCCTTCCCGTCCGGCCTTGAGGCTTCCACCAAGATATTGTAGCACCTTCTAGCCGTGGCCTGGTTACCTCGGACTTCCCCCAACCCGTTTTTGGTGGGAAACTTCATTTTTTGGTGATAGGTAGATGGTACGGCCTTTATTCGGCTGAGAAATTTTCGGCCGAAAATGGCGTTGTACGCTATCATACCTTTAATCACTATGAAGTCCACTAAGACCGTAACAGTTTTGGGTGGGGTGCCGATAGTGACCGGCAGGCTTAGGGCTCCCTCGGGGTAGGTGGCCAGGCCATTAAACCCGCTAGGGGGTGTTCGGATCGGGCGGAGCTTGGATGGGTCTTCCCCCATCTTGAGAAAATAGTCATAAGATAATACATCGGGGGCGCTCCCATTATCAATCAAAATCCTATCTACATTACAGTGATTTATCGTGGCCGAGATAACGAGGGCATCGTCATGCGGGGTGCTCAGCCCTTCCAGGTCTTGGTCGGAGAAGACTATGACCTGGGGCTCCATCGGCGGACCTCTGGGAGGCTCTAAGGCTTGGCTGGCCCGCTCGGCATGACGTTTCCTTCCTCGGCTGGTGTCGCCGCTCGATGCCGCCCCTCCGGAGATGACGTTGATGTGGACCCCTCGGGGGGCCTCTGCGGCGTCTCGGTCTTCTTTGTGCCCGGTCGTGAACCGGGCTAGATGCCCCAGACGGATGAGGCGCTCGATCTCGTCCTGGAGCTGATGGCAGTCTCCGGTGTGGTGCCCGTGGTCGCCGTGGAACAGGCAATGCCTGTCCCGCTTGCGGTTCTTCGACCTTATTGGCTCGGGCTGGCGGAGAAGTCCCGAGTCTTTGATGTCTTCATAGATCTTGTAGACTGGTGCGGTCAAGGGGGTATACCGCTCGTACTTTCTCTTGCGCTCTCCTTCTCGATCGCGCTTCTTACTCGAGCCGGGGTTTGGCTCGGAGGTCCGCTTTTTGTCCCCCTCCCGACCCGAGCCGGTTGCGTCTTGGCAGGCGCTGAGCACTTCTTCGCACTCGGCGTGGCGCAGTGCCAGAGTCACTAGCTCGGCGAGGGTCGAGGGAGGGTGGAGGACAAGCTCGCGGCGGAGATTCTCGTCCCGGGTGCCCCCGGTCAGTGCGGTTGTGGCTGAGGCCACATCCAGGCGGGGGATCCTAAGGGCTTCTGATTTAAATCGGTGGACATAAGTCCGGAGCCTCTCCCCTTGCGCTTGTTTGAGAGCCAGGAGCCCCGCTACTGACCTTGGGGGGGCGCTACCGGCAAAGCTCTCCTTGAAAATTCGCCTGAATTGCCTGAAGTCTCGAATGGACCCCGGGGCGAGGGCCCGGAACCATGCCTGAGCGCCTTGGACCAGGGTGGCCGCGAAGGCTCGGCATTTGATGGGATCCGGCGTTCCATGCAGGGTCACCAGGGCGTCGAAGCTATCGTAGTGGTCGGCTGGGTCGCCCTGGCCATCGTAGAGCTTGAAGGTTGGGATGGAGGCTCTAGGAGAGACCTCTGCCTTCAAGATGTACTCGGAGAAAAGGGATTTCTCCTCGTCCTCCGGGAAAGAGGTCTTCTGCAGGGCGCGGAGAGCGCGCTCTTGCTCTGCGAACCGTCTTTCAAAATCTCGTAGCCGGAGAGACAGTTCCGGCTGTGGCCGCGCCGTGGGGCTGGGGGGGGCGTCGTGGCGATCTCCCGGAGCACTGGTGCCCGGGCGCGGCGGCCTCGCCCCCTGCTTCCCTCTCCTCGGCGTGGAGGAAGCCTCTTGCTCCGCAGGCGGAGCTTGCGAGGGTCCTCCGACGTCGTTGCGGAAGTCTTTAAGACATAGCACTGTTTAACAATTTTAATTTTTTAACTTCTTCTTTAAGCTTATCATTTTGAACCAATTCATTTATTAGAAGCTGATCTTCTGAATTGACTTCTTGCTTTCTTCTATTTTCAAATTCCTTCATTTCCCTTTGCTGTTTTTCATCTTTTTTCTGTAACTCCATGTTTATAGATTTTATGGCTTCAAGTTTCTCAATCAGCAAATCATTCTCTCGTTTAAGTTTCTCTAATTTTTCTTCATTTTCTTTGGAGAATTTTCTGAGGGAATCTTTTTCAGACTTCAGCTTGTCTAAATCTGAGTTCACACTTTCGAAGTTTTTCATCAATTCTTTACTCTAAACAGAATCATGACAAGTTAGGCTAAGCTTCTTCTCAAGTTCAGAGATTTCTTTTACATGATCTTGATTCTCAATTTTCAGAAATGAAATTTGTTTCTTCAACATTTGAATATCAAACATACAAGCATCATGAACATTTTTTAGTTCAGCACAATTTTTACAATCAGAGTTCAAACTGTCTGACCTACTACTCTTCTTCAATTTTTTGTATTATTTTCTTAACTGTTCATGAGACTCTAATAATTCAGCATACGAATTCTCCCAATCATCTAAAGTATAGTTCTCAAAAGGGTTTACCTCATCATCATCCTCTGCTTCATTTTGGCTGCCACTTTGATTACTTCCATTAGCCATCATGCAGCTTGTTTGATTTCCTTTCTCGGCTCTCTTCATCATCTTCAATATATCCCTTGCAGATCTGCAACCAAGGAAACATGAATGAAGAGCTCGATTAGTCGCGGCCTTCATTAACTCCAGTGCTTTCTGATTTTCTACACACATAGATCGATGCTTGTTAGTCCATTTGGACTGATCTTTTGGTAGTCTATGTGGACCATGTGAAATCACTTTCCACAGGTCTGGATCAACAGATTTAACATGAGCATGGAAAGCACTGTGCCACTGGTTGAAATCAGAACCACTAAAGACGGGTGGATGAGCCATTGAAGCAGATCAAAACTAATTCAAAGCAGTGGAATCAAAATGATAAACAAATCTAACCAAAAATGCACCGAAGACAGCAGGGTCGGATCTGCAGGTCGCTGGACCTACTAAGTAGACACCGCTCTGATACCAATTGATAGGATCGGTGCGATGGATTCAGAGGGGGGGTGAATGAATCCCACCCTTAAAAAAATTTTTGCTCAATAAAAGACTAGAACACTATCAAGGTAAATAGACAATCTGAAAAACAAGTTAAGTTCTGTTTTAAACCACTGAGTAAATATAGAAGGCGCCTAAACAAGCAACTAGCGGAAGCAGCACAGATAGAAACGAGAGTGCTAAGGCAACCTGTGAAGGAGATAGAAGACAAGGAGCAAAACACAACCACACTGCACAGAGGATTTTTAGGTGGTTCGGTCACCAAGACCTACGTCCACCCCTCACTCCCAACCGGAGTGAGACTTCCACTAGCAACGCTAGAACAGCAGACTCAGTCTGCAAACACTTGCTGCCAAATAGCTTGACTAGGGGAACAACCTCCCCTCTTCCTCCCAACCGGAGGGACACCCCAAGTGACTCCCAGCCACTTGGAACTAGAGACTAGGTCTCTCTTCCTCCAGACCAGGAGGGAACGCACCAGTGACACCCAGTCACTGGCAACCAGAGACACAAGTCTCTCTTCCTCCAAACCGGAGGGAACACCTGGACTTGCAACCCACAAGACAAGAACCGGAGATGAATCTCCCTTCCTTCAAACCGAAGGGGAACTCACAGGTGACAACCTGTCACTTGCAGACCGGAGACAAGTCTCCCTTCTCTTGAGACCACAAGAGGAACACCGATCTCTAACAAGAGAGTCGGAAAGCACAGTTGATCAAATAAAAGGAAAACAAGAAATGAAAATACAGCAATCGAAAAGCTGGAAACGCAATGCAAAATGTAGCTCTCGCAGGAGCAACTAGATTGGATCTGATCCAAGTCCAGTAGACGGATCTTCAATAAAATCTTCTTTCTTCTTCTCCACGAACTCTCTCTCTTTCTCTTCTTCTTCTTCTGCTTTCACTTTCTGCCTCTCTACTCTTCTTCTTCTTCTTCTTCTTCGGCTCTCATACTCTGCCTCCCTGCTCTTTTTCTTCTTCTTCTGCTCACTGCCTCTCTGCTGCTCTCACTTTCTTTTATCACTCTCTCGATCAGCCCTCTTCTATATATCTGTTGCGGATGAAGAACCTTCATATATATATTTACAGCAACTAGGGCGTGTGCCCTCTTTATCTAGAGGACACCTCGGATCACGTGCCAGGTGCCAACCTCGGATCACGTGCCCATTCATCAGCCTGTACAGTGACAGAGTTACTTCAGTCGATCAACAATGAGTGTATAGACTTAATGAAATAATGCATGAGCGTGTACAGACTTTAGATGCAGCATTTATGCAAGCATGTACAATGAGAATGTGTAGACTTAGAATGCAGAGATGTGCAGACTTGGTATGAAAGGTGCATGTGCAATAGAAGAGAAAGTGTGTACAATGAGAATGAATGTACAAACATTACATTCATGAGTGTACAGACTTTTGATGAATGCATGTAATGCACCAAGCGATGTACAAACTTCATTCATGCGTGCAGGTATGCTAACAACCGGATGTATAGACATGAAACAGATGAGTGTATACACATGATGTTTACATGCATGAGAACTCAATGTACAGACTTGTTGTCCCTGCAGCAGACGACACTAGTGTATAGACTTGCTAAGATTTCGCTAAGTCTGTATAGACTTGATCATGCAGTGTCGACACCAGTGTACAGACTTGAATGAAAGCAATGCATGCACAGTGATGCAATGTTCAGACTTTGCTGAAGGCTGCTAGTCAATGTATGGACTTGGCTGAAGGCAACGCTGAAGCAATGTTCAGACTTCATGTATGCAATGCAGTGGCGTGTACACACTTTGTGAATGCGAAGCTATAGCATGTATAGACTTCACATATGCAATGCGGAGGCATGTACATGGTTTGATTTCGTTCATGAGAAAGCAATGTTCAGACTTGCTACAATGCATGCATGTATAGACTTGATAAAGCTTCAAAGCACAAGACACTTGGCCAATGTACAGACTTGAAGCGAGGACCAATGTGTAGACTTCAAAGCAGATGCCAAGGCCATGTACAAACTTGAAGTGAAAACCAATGTATAGACTTCAAAGCAGATGCCAAGGCCATGTACAGACTTGAAGTGAAAAACCAATGTATAGACTTCAAAGCAGATGCCAAGGCCATGTACAGACTTGAAGTGAAAACCAATGTATAGACTTTATGAAAGCATACGCGAAGGCTGTACATACTTGAAGAGACGCAAGGTGAGACAGAGCTGGCTGTACAGACTTTGGATGACGATGCACTGTACGTAAACGCTGTACAGACTTGATAGCGTGAGACACCGGAAGAGATGATCGGATGTACAGACTTTGAAGATGTGGGCGAGACAATGTATAGACATGGTGCAGCTTCAAAGCACAATGTGCAGACTTTACCAGTGTATAGACTTGGGGTTCTGAACGTAGGTAAAGACTGGGAATGTATAGACTTGTCGAATGGCTTGAAACACAGACACGCTGCCAATGTATGGACTTTGATGCCCAAAGGCAATGTATAGACTTGCACAGTTCAACTGCCAATGTATAGACTCTGATGCCCAAAGGCAATGTATAGACTTAGCCAGCCTTCAGCTCGATGTACAGACTTGCCTTAAGCAATGGCTGTACAGACTTCATGAACGATGTTCAGACTTTTGTGTGTGATGAACAACCGATGTAGACTTATGCATGAAGCAAGGCAATCTGATGTGTAGACTTTCTCAACACAGTGGCGTGCAACTAGACGATGTGTAGACTTCAGAAATGCATAGAGACGCTACAGCGTGACAGCGTCGACGCAGCAGTTCACCCTGATGTGAAGTTAGATCTGGGTCAGTTCAGTGGGTCGACGCAATGACCCCATGCGTCAACGCATCCAGCCTTATCTTCAAAGCCATCTGAGGCATTTCAAGGCTGCGTCAACCTCGTGGACTCAATGGGTTGACGTCATCTGAACTACTTACGAGATGTATAGACATGAGAATCTGATGTAAAGACTTGAGGGGGGTCGACCCACAGAGCTAGCACACTCATGTGTTCTCCACAGAATAATTCAGTCATATGCATTCATGTTGCTATCATTCAATGTGATGTCCTTAGCAAAACAATATGGTGACTCATTTATGTTGCTATCATTAAAACACCATATAATCATCAAAGCACAAGAGGCACAACATTTCATGCACACATGCATATGGTGACTGATAGTGTTTGCTATCATCAAAACCACAGGGGCATAACACAAACATGATCAAAATTGCTTGGTTCTAAGTTTATTCACTATCGCAGTTAATGCTAATAGTTTTCCCTTTGTCTCCCATTGCAGCTCCGCAAAGGACATATTGGATGGCTTTGCCGGCTTCCAGGAAGAGCAGAAGACAAATGTCTTATGGCAAGCACGAGTGATCACGACAGTGATCAGCAGAATGGATCACCCTTGGAGGTAAATTCAGATTCTAAAAATATATCTCTTGATGTTCTATTGGTTGCATACGATGAGCTTGCAAATAAATATAAGAAGCTAAAATCTGAAAACAAAACATTGAAAAAGAATGTTGAACAAAATAACCGTGATTCCTCCTGTAAAAAATGCTCACATTTAGAGGAATTGATTGAGGCTCATGTCTTCGACATTGAATTTCACAAAGATCAAATTTCCTCCTTGAGAAATAAAAATAAAGAGCTGAGAGAGAAAATAAGTTCAATGGACAATGGTCAAAATGAACTTGTTCATGATAAAAAGCTTGTAAGAGAAAATGAGAAACTGAAGGAATTGAACATGGCCATTTCTGAAAGATTGTTGGTTCTAGAAAAAAGAAAATCTGTGATTTTGGATGAGTGTGAAGATGTGGATGAAATAAAACAAGAAGTTGAATGTCGTAGGAAAACCAATGATGTGTTGAATGTCAGTCTTGCTACTTGTGAAGAAGAACTCGCCAACACTCAGTTGCACATCACATCTTTAGAAAGTGAAATCCAGGACTTACATAATTCACTGTCTAGATTCGTGGATGGTCAAGAAAACCTAGACAAATTGTTGGGGATGAAAGTGAACTTTCAAAGAGAAGGGCTAGGATTTAATCCTGTGAACAAAAAGAAATTTGAAAGTAAGTTACACACTTCATTTGTTCATAGCACATGTACACCCAGCACCTCAAAATCTAACTCCCAGCTGTCAAGAACTCAACCAAATCCGAAAAAGAGTGTGAATGTCCAAAATGTGCATGCTAAAAATATTCATATGAAACCCCATGCATCCAAGATGTTATGACCACCAATTTGGGCATAGGCCCAAATGAAAACAACTCGGGCCCATGAACTCAATAAGCTAGAAATCTAGACATATTATTGAAGGATCCTTAGGAAATTCATAACTTAATATAGGGAGGACAGAATTAGGTGAAACCAAAGCCCATGCAATGACCATTAGGTAAGGAACAACTTTGATGAAGAGTATAACTTCTGAAAAGTGGGCTTAATAGGAGATAAGAAGGAATTATGATAATGGGCTGAAATTATTACAGAAAACACACTCACCCATTAAAATAAGGATATCTTGGTCCACAGTCAACCAAATAGGATAAAACTATGCTCATTAGAAAGCTTTGGCCCTTAGCCCAAACTCTTCTGTTGACATGGAAACCCAATTCGCACCAGAACCTAAGGTTCTGATCCCATTTGCTGCCAGCTGTCACGAAGAGGTGTGACTGTTAGGAAAATTTGAATATAATTAATGAGAAATTCATAACTTCGTCTGTGGTTAATGAAAGGACATGAAACCAAGGACATAATTTCTAATGGGATGTTAGCTATAACTTCTATGTTGAGGATGAGACCAAATACTGTCTGAATGCTAGAGATATACCCAGATTATCTCGGGCTACCGAAAGGTCGCATCTGGAATGAGGGAGCATAAATATTAATCTTGAAAAAATCATAACTCGGGCTAGGAATGAGGAAATTTGATGAAACCATGACCCAACTTTAGATCCCGAAGTTCCCTGGATTCAATCTGAAGACATCCCAATCCAAATCCCAACATAAGAGCGTGCCCACTTGCATTTATGACTAGGTAGACGAAGGGTCGCGACTGGAACAGAGGAGAAATAAGGTTAATATTGTAAAAATCATAACTCATGCTAGAGTTAATGAAATTCGATGAAACCATAACCCAGAGTTAGATATAGAAGTCCTCTTCATTTCATATGAATACATTCCAACCGAATTCTCAAAAGAAGTGTGCTCCCACTAGCATTTATTATCAGCGGTCGAAGGGTCACACCTGTTCAAACCCGAAGGGATGCTTAGCATTAACCCCTCTTTAAGCCAGTGACCTGGGGGCTGGGCTGAACCATGATGGACATGGGAAAGGCCTTGGGAGGCTTGAAACCTATATAAGGAAGTGGGTTCCAAGGGTGCTTCACCTTTAGCAACACCTATCCTCAGCATTCACCATCTACGGTCTCACTTGAAGGATAAGAGTGGTGAGGGACCTTGGCCCTGCGAAGGGGGGGGGGGGGGGCGAACCTGCATTTCCTAGGATAGTGAGCAAGGGTCTGGGGTGTGGATCTCATCCCCAGATCGAAAGGGGTAAATCTGAGGAGGATCTGGATTGTGGATATTATCCCCGGATCGTCGGTTAACATCTCAAAGGTAGGCACCTAACCTCAAACTTTAGGGGTCAATGAAGCATTGGAATGATTTCAAATGTATTTTATACACTATAAAGAGGGATTAAGGGCATGTGGGGACCACCACCATGTTCATTTTTGGTTTTTTGGTTTCATCAAGTTTTGGGCCTCGAAAAGTTACCTCTGAGTCTCTAAGGATTTGTACAGTCCCTAGGAAGGTCAGCCTTTGGGGCAAGGTCTGTACATATTTTATGTGGGTCATAGCAGGGTTTGTGCATATTTCATGAGGACCGTAGCAAGGTCTGTGAAAATTTCATATGGTTCATGGCAAGGCCTGTGCATAGCACCTAATATCCATAGTATGGTCGATGCATGTTTTAAGTAAGGACGGTGCATGTTTAGTTCAAATCCTCATTAAGGTCGGTGCATGTTTAGTTCAAATCCTAAGCAAGGTCGGTGCATGTTTAGTTCAAATCCTAAGTAAGGTCGGTGCATGTTTTAAGTAAGGTCAGTGCATGTTTAGTTCAAATCCTAAGTAAGGTCGGTGCATGTTTAGTTCAAATCCTAAGTGAGGTCGGTGCATGTTTAGTTCAAATCCTAAGTAAGGGCGGTGCATGTTTAGTTCAAATCCTAAGTAAGGTCGGTGCATGTTTAGTTCAAATCCTAAGTAAGGTCGGTGCATGTTTAGTTCAAATACTAAGTAAGGTCGGTGCATGTTTTAAGTAAGGTCGGTGCATGTTTAGTTCAAATCCTAAGTAAGGTCGGTGCATGGTTTTGTTAGCTATAGCAAGGTCTGTGCATGTTTGTGTTAGCCATAATAAGGTCTTTGCATGTTTTGTATTAGCCATAGTAAGGTCTGTGCATAATAAGGTCCGTGCATGTTTGTGTTAGCTATAGTAAGATATGTGCATGTTTTGTATTAGCCATAGTAAGGTCTGTGCATAATAAGGTGTGTGCATGTTTGTGTTAGCCATAGCAAGGTCTGTGCATGTTTGTGTTAGCTATAGCAAGGTGTGTGCATGTTTTGTATTAGCCATAGTCAGGTCTGTGCATAATAAGGTCCATGCATGTTTGTGTTAGCTATAGTAAGGTCTGTGCATGTTTTGTATTGGCCATAGTAAGGTCTGTGCAGAATAAGGTCCGTGCATGTTTGTGTTAGCTATAGTAAGGTCTGTGCATGTTTGTGTTAGCCATAGCAAGGTATGTGCATGTTTTGTATTAGCCATAGCAAGGTCCGTGCATGTTTACGTTAGTTATAGTAAGGTCTGTGCATATTTGTGTTAGCCATAGCAAGGTCTGTGCATGTTTTGTATTAGCCATAGTAAGGTCTGTGCATAATAAGTTCCGTGCATGTTTGTGTTAGTCATAGTAAGGTCTGTGCATAGTAGGGTCTGTGCATGTTTGTGTTAGCCATAGTAAGGTCTGTGCATGTTTGTGTTAGCCATAGCAAGGTCTGTGTATGTTTTGTGTTAGCCATAGAAGTTCCATGCATGGGTAAGGTCGGTGCACATGATGCGCATACCCAATTTCCAAAAACTAAGAAAAAGGGGATTTTGAAAGGGCATTTTAATTCGTAAAAATCTGGAAAAATAGGAAATGATGGGAAACCAAGGCATAACCCTCCTGTAAACGTTTCACGCACCCAAAAATTCTGTACTTGAGGATACAAGACATTCTCCATGCATGTGTGGCCTAGAAGAATAGACCTATTCTTTTCATATAGTAACATGAACATGATCGCAAGTGTATTTAGCCCTCTTAAACTATAGAAGCACATCTGTGAGCATGTTTAGAATATTAGAAGCACAATTGTGAGTATGTTTAGCCCACTTAAATCATTGGAAGCCTGCTTGTTATGATAATGTATCATACTAATATGTGTAAAATGGGTATGTATATGAATGCGAATACGATGTTAATGATATAAATGGAAACAACAGGCTTCTGTGAGATAGGACTTTAGTCCCTATGGGGGGGACGGCCCTGGTTTAAAATCCTATTGAAATCTTCAGTCCCATTGTGGGGCGGCCCTTGTGATGTGGCGTTACGTAACGCCTCGTGGCCACAAGAATCTAGGTGGGAGTTCACTCTCGGGTCTGTGCAGTACTCTTTCATTTGTGTGTGTGTGTGTGTGGGCCTCCTATGATTGTAGCAGCTATTTGTTTCCATGAATAACAAAATGTATAAATGTGAAATGTGAAATGTGAAAATGAAGAAATGTGAAACGTGAAAGTATGAAAATATAGAAATGTGAAAATGTGATGCTATGGGGTCTTGCTGCATGCATGGGTACGTATATGTTAGTTAAAGAATATGTACTTTCCTCATATGAGTTATTTTGAGTAGATGATAATGAATGGATTATGCTATTATTAGTATCTGAATTATATATATATTGGTTATATAGATGCAAGTTAACCTCGGTTTGTTTAGGCTGCCTACTGAGCGTCACACTCACCCCCTTTTGTGACACACATTTTCAGGGGACAGAGAGAAGGAGGTTGAGGAAGAGCCTGTAGCTGAGGAGTAGTGCTAAGTTATAGTTCAGCTGGGTATGCTTCGGATGTATGACTCTCCTATATGTATGGTTGGGGGGTGGGGAGCCAATGTGGGTTCTGGTTTTATCTGGAACAATGTAAATGTACTCTGCTTGGTAATTATGAATGGTTGAGATGTTACCTACATTTCTTGTAATCTGTGGTTTCTCTCTCTCATTCGAGTATATGCTCGTCGACATATATTTATGCTTCCGCGATACGTACGAAGTAATTGTTTCGGGGTCCGATTAAAAAAAACCCATAAATTGGGGATCGGATCCCGGGGCGTTACAACGTGGTATCATAGCATGAGAGATAAACCATGGTTACAACCATTCGAATTGCCCAAGTAGTAGAAGAAGAAATAGGCTAGAGTGAAAAAAAGGGGAAAAGTAGGTTTAGAACCCATATATATAGAACAAGGCCTCCGTAAAAGCTTTTGGGTAGAGTGATTTGATCCTAATGTTTTTCCATTTGTCCACCTGGGAAGTAGATAACAATCTTCTGCCATGTGTGGGCCTCAAATACCCTTCTCAGTCTCATGCCAAAAGATTGGCATCAAAGGCATGAACTCTCCTCACATGCTGCTTACATGTTCGACCATATGACTGTACACCCTATCCACTTCGAAGCCTTACTGGCCTTTTACATCCTAGAAGGACTATCTATGTACCTTGTAAGCCATTTGTCACTCTCACCTAGACCAATTTATCACCAAGGGGGACCTGTTTGTCACCTTAACTGATATTAAACACCCTTAGCCAACCATTCTTCAGCAATGACATGCATTGAGTCTGCTTAAGATTTTGGCTTTTTCTGACCATTTCTTTGACCAAATACAAAGCTGTCTTCACAAAACTCATTAATTCACAAATTAACATTTTTCACAAAAAAATGAAGAGACGTATTAAGTTAGGTTCTAATGAATATCTATGTATAGGTTCTCCAAGGAGTAGAAGATGATGGGCAAAAGATCTAGGCGGGTAGAAGGAAGGCAAGACAAGGAAAAGGTGGCACATCAAGAGCTGGTACCAAGGAACAGGCTGGGGGTTCCATTATGTGTCCATTGTAAACGCACCCATCTGGGACAGGAGTGCTGGAGGACAAAGGGCAAGTGCTATGGATGCGGCGAGGCTGGACATATTGTAAGGAATTGTCCGAAGAGAACTCAGCAAAAGTCAGTACCACCGCAGGAGAGGATTCGGTACAGAGGGCGAGTTTATACACTAATGCAAGAGGAGGCAGATAATACCCCTACCGTGACTGAAGGTATGGAGCAATGACCCATTTTAGTTTGCAAGTTGCATAACAGGCTAAACCTTCGAATGTAACTGATAAAAACCTTAAAAGCATACACTGTGTGGCATGAGTTTTAGGTTACAATTATTTTAGGTAAGATGATATTTAATGAACCCTTGAAACATAGCTTGTGCATTACATGTGAAAGCTTCTTCTCCATGTCAAAGGAAGGCCAACTGATCATTGATGACTAGATTAGGAAGTAAGACAAGCAAGCTAAACCATCTGGCTGGTGAAGGTTTTATAGAGAAATTTCTCATGTCAATTTCGAGGATGAAATTATTTTTAAGGGGGAGAGGATGTTATGACCACCAATTTGGGCATATGCCCAAATGAAAACAACTCGGGCCCATGAACTCAATAAGCTAGATATCTGGACAGATTATTGAAGGATCCTTAGGAAATTCATAACTTAATATAGGGAGGTCAGAATTAGGTGAAACTAAAGCCCATGCAACGACCATTAGGTAAGGAACAACTTTGATGAAGAGTATAACTTCTGAAAAGTGGGCTTAATAGGAGATAAGAAGTAATTATGATAATGGGCCAAAATTATTACAGAAAACATAGTCACCCATTAAAATAAAGATATCTTGGTCCATAGTCAACCAAATGGGATGAAACTATGCTCATTAGAAAGCTTGGGCCCTTAGCCCAAACTCTTCTGTTGACATGGAAGCCCAATTCACACCAGAACCTGAGATTCTTAACCCATTTGCTGCTGCCAGCTACCACGAAGAGGTGTGACTGTTAGGAGAATTCGAATATAATTAATGAGAAATTCATATCTTCGTCTGTGGTTAATGAAAGGACCTGAAACTAAGGCCATAATTTTGAATGGGATGTTAGATATAACTTCTATGTTGAGGATGAGACAAAATACTGTCTGGCTCCTAGAGATATACCTTGATTACCTCGGGCTACCGAAAGGTCGCAACTGGAATGAGGGAACATAAATGTTAATCTTGAAAAAATCATAACTCAGGCTAGGAATGAGGAAATTCGATGAAACTATGACCCAAATTTACATCCAGAAGTTCCATTGATTCCATTTGAAGACATCCCAATCCAAATCCCAACATAAGAGCACGCCCACTTGTATTTATGACTAGGTAGACGAAGGGTCATGACTGCAATAGAGGAGAAATAACGTTAATATTACAAAAATCATAACTCATGCTAGAGTTGATTAAATTTGATGACACCACGACCCAAAGTTATATATAGAAGTCCTCGTCATTTCACATGAAGACATCCCAACCTAATTCCCAACAGAAGTGTGCGCCCACTAGCATTTATTATCAGTGGTCGAAGGGTCACACCTGTTCAAACCCGAAGGGATGCTTAGCATTAACCCCTCTTTAGGCCAGCGACCTGGGGGCTGGGCTGAACCATGATGGACATGGGAAAGGCCTTAGGAAGTGGGTTCCAAGGGTGCTCTACCTTTAGCAACATCCATCATCTACGGTCTCACTTGAAAGTGAAGAGTGGTGAGGGACCTTGGCCCTGCGAAGGGGGGGGGGGGGGCGAACCTGCGATTCCTAGGACAGCGAGCAAGGGTCTGGGGTGTGGATCTCATCCCCAGATCGAAAGGGGTAAAGCTGAGGAGGATCTGGGGCATGGATATTATCCCCGGATCGTCGAATAACATCTCAAAGGTAGGCACCTAACCTCAAACTTTAAGGGTCAATGAAGCATTAGAATGATTTCAAATATATTTTATACACTTTAAAGAGGGATTAAGGGCATGTAGGGACCACCACCATGTTCATTTTTGGTTTTTGGTTTCATCAAGTTTCGGGCCTCCAAAAGTTACCTCTGAGTCTCTAAGGATTTGTACAGTTTCTAGGAAGGTCAGCCTTTGGGGCAAGGTCTATACATATTTCATGTGGGTCATAGCACGGTTTGTTCATACTTCATGATGACCGTAGCAAGCCCAGTGAAAATTTCATATGGTTCATGGCAAGGCCTATTGTCACGCCCCGATCCTTTATGATAGCGGAAGACTCGCTCGAGAAACAAGAACAGCCGGCATGGTAAGCCTCTTGCAAGCAGGAATAATCAGAGCGCAAGACAATCACACATAAATGCAATTTCACAATACTTTAATCAAACTCCAACTTTATTTCATAAATGATCGTAAAATATTCTTTTACAATAACCTTTTCCATTCCACTAGACTCAAGAAATAGGAAAATTACATATACTCAATCTAAACGATATATACTTTCCTAAATCTTCTCTCTCATCTTGACAACACTTTCATTCGCGCTCGGACCCGCTACTTGTATAACCCGAATCCGAATTCGAATCACTTCCATCTCCTGAAAAAGATTGGAAATAGGTAATGAGCACACTTGCCCAGTAGGTATCTTCGCATCAACATGAAGGCATCATTAAAGTAATTAACATTTTAGCTCTAAAGAAATAAGGTAAAATCATGCGAATGCGATCAATCACGCGATTAAACCAAAGTATGTAAGATAGAATGAGAGCAAGTATGAAGTAGCAAGAATGTTATAAGAACATGATATGACCTTTTATGAACAAGAATGTAACGAGAATGTACTAGCAATGCCACATAATCATCACTCCAGTATCTTTTGCTTATGAGCAAGTACTTCGTGAATTTCTGTGGAATATCAAGAAAGTCATGTACAAGCATCAATCATGTTGTATCGTATTGTGAAATTTTACTTATTTATAGAGAAAATACTCCCAGTACAATGTGATGCCAGTAGCATCATACCCCATGGTTTATAATAGTATGTTTCTGACAATCAGCCCAGGGGACTAGCATAGAGCCCTTGAACACAATCAGTGTTTGATCGCATCTTCAAGTATAAATCAAGCTACTTCCACGCATGTAATAACAAAGTATGGCCAAGAATGTACAATTCCAACAAGCTCTTGATAACAATAATTCAATGAAGAAATGCTTTAATAAGAATCATGAGAAATCAAGAATGAATTATACTATGTTATGCTCATGGAAATAAATCGATAGCATAACGGTACATTCTTTATTTTCCATTCATTATATTAGGTTTCTTGATCAATATGATAAGTTCTAGATCATCAATAGTCCATCTAGAAACCTTGGAATATCAACCCTTGGTCAAACCTCGGGTTAAAATACTCAAGCAGTGTGACGGTCGTGTACTGGGTCGTTACATGATGTGACGCTCCAGTATTGGGCCGTTACATTAGTCTGAATTTAGAAACAATAAAATAGACTCAGTGAAATGTGACGTTCGTATATTGGACCGTTACATCTGCCTAATGGTCTTATATAGATCCGTTACACTACTGATAACCAGAAACATCGATAGTGTAATCTAATCAATGGGCTTTAATGGTACAACCAACTCGGCGTCCTAGTGGGAATCCCAGGCTCGCGGAGAATTACGGAAGCCTTGAAATAAGATTTCCTAATCTATTAGAAGGGATATCCAATAGAGAGGTCCTCATGTTCAAGAATAATGTTCCTATAGTGTAAAGTGTGAACTAATGGACAACATACCGGAATATGTGCCATGTACTTAAAGAAGTGACTCTATTGATAGAGAGGATGTGTTGCAATAGGAAATCATGAGAAAACTCCGTCAATACATCTTTGGAAAATCATGATTTAGATACAAAACTATAGAATTTTGGCACATGAAATTAACATAACTTAAAGTAACTTAAGATACCTAAATTATGCAATTTCTATCATGAATCAGTAAAAAAATCTTAAAGATAGAAATCAGGTCAAAACTTAGATAACTAAGCTTATTTATAAGTTAAATTAACTAGTTTCCCATTCTGCCAACAGTTACCCTGACGGTCTAGAATGGGTGCGTCACAGTGACTGTGACGGTTTATCGTGAGGCCATTATAGTAATGTAATGCTCCATCGATGGTGCGTCAGAGACAACAGAGAACTTCAACCACCAAAGAAGGTGTGACGGCTATCGTAAGGCCGTTATATCATTATGACAGTCTTACCTTGATGCGTCAGATCGTCTGCTGGCAGAAAAGATATAAAAATCTAAGGTCTCAACTTACATAATGTCTAGAAAGCATATATAAACTTCCACATGATAGAATGAAGGCTAAGCTACTAGTATGCATAGATTTTCAGTGAATTTGACAAGAAAGTTCCTTTTCAACTTAGTTAGGGTTAAGGGTATTCATGTATGCATGACCTACTAAAACATGAAATTCATGATCTATGATGTATAAATCAATCAAAACCAGAGGGATTTTATCCCTAACAAGATGTTTTTGTCAATCATGAGATAACCTACCTCTTAACTAGGCTTTAAGCTTCTAATTTGAGTCTGAAAATCGAGCTCTAGCTCTCCTTTTCCAGCGATTTTTCAGCAACTTCCTACTGCTCTATCTCTCCAACCTCTTATCCTAAAGATGTGAAATTTTGAGGGTAAGAAGATGAAACTAAGGTGATCAAAAAGTTCTAAAGGATTGAATTCTAATTACCTCGTTTATATGTCCTAATCTCTTGATCTTCAGGGGTTCTTTGCTCTGAATCCTGGGTTATTATGGTCGAATCAGCAACTTTAGAAGCTTCAATCTCCTTGGTTGTTTGATCTCCTAGCACGAAATTTGGAGAACTATTAGTCTAAAGTATACTAAACAAAAGCTTCTAAAGAACTTACCCGAAATTATGACTCCTTACCTTGATTCTTCACGAGTCAAAAGTAAGGGTCGCTCAGTTCAGAACTAGGTCCTATTTATAGGGTTTTGGCTAGGGTTTGAGATTAGATCGATTCTAGAGTCCTTAATTTGCTAGAACCTAATCCCTAAGAGTCCTTAGTAATGTTATAAACTCTTCCAAGTCGATCTCTTGCAGATTGGATCCCAAAGTTCCAATCTTTTTGCTCGTTCTTTCATTCACGGAACTATCAGGGTGTAACGCATCAGTCTAGGTGTGTTACATGCATGTGGCGATCGTACGATAGACCGTTACATCCTATGTGTGCAGAATTTTAAATTAATAAAACTCTTTTATTAGTTTATCCAATATAATTATATATAAAAATAGTATTTATCCTTAAAATACGTGAATAGGCTAAATAACCTTCTAGAATATGGGCCAAACTTAATGGGCTTGGTCCTTAAACCTTATGGATTTTATTTAAATAGGCTATGTTAATTATTTTACACAATTGGGCCTTATAATGACTTATTAATCCAATAATCCATTCATAAATCTATTTAGTCTTTATAAATTCTTAATAAATTCCAGAAAATGCTTAAATAATCCAAAAATTATTACATAAATTCTGGGGCACTACACCCTCCCCCACTTAGAAGAATTTGGTCCCCAAATTCAATACATGGATTATGAAGAGTGTACTTTGAGTTTAAAATAATTTTGGGAATCTTTTCCGCATGGCTGCTTCAGTTTCCCATGTTGCTTCATATGGCCATGTTTTTTTCCATTGAATCTTGACCATGGGAATAACTTTATTTCTTAGTTGACGCACTTCTCGTTCCAGAATCTTTATTGGCGTTTGCTCGTACGTCATATCCTTCTGAATCTCTAGATTGTCATAAGTGATAATATGGTCAGGATCATATACATACTACTTCAGCATAGAGACGTGAAATACGTCATGAACCCCTGCTAATTACGGAGGTAAAGCCAGTCTATAAGCCACTTCACCGACCCTTTCAAGAATTTCAAACTGGCCAATGAACCTTGGAGTTAGTTTGCCCTTAATGTCAAATCTCTGAATACCACGACCTGGAGAAACCTTGAGATACACATGGTCTCCTACTTGAAATTCCAAGTTGCGTCTTCGATTATCAGCATAAGATTTGTGCCTATCTTGTGCCATCTTTATTCTCTCTTGAATAAGCTTGATCTTCTCTATAGAATCTCTGATAATATAAGGGCCTAGAAATTGCTTTTCCCCTATTTCATTCTAACATATTGGTGATCGTCAGCTTTTTCCATATAGAACTTCAAAAGGTGCCATTTGTATGCTGGCCTGATAACTGTTGTTATGTGCAAATTCTACCAGAGACAAGTGATCATGCCAACTACCTCTAAAATCAATTACGCAAGCCCTGAGCATGTCTTCTACCACCTGATTCGTTCTTTCTGTCTGACCATCAGTTTGTGGATGAAAGGATGTGCTAAAATTCAATCTAATCCCTAGTGAATGTTGTAGACCCTTCCAGAACTGTGATGTAAATCGAGGATCTCTATCATATATAATAGTGACAGGGACACCATGTAATTTGACAATCTCCTTTATGTACAATGCTGCTAAGATATCCACAGACCATCGACTTTTAATTGGTATAAAATGTGCAGACTTAGTCAATCGGTCTATGATTACCCATATACCATCGTGTCCACCTCTTGTCTTAGGTAACCCCATAATGAAATCCATCCCTATACTCTCCCATTTCCATTCGGGAATATTTAATAGATGCAATTTACCTGCGGGTCTAAAATGCTCTACCTTTACTTGTTGACAAGTGAGACAGCGGGACACGTAGTTAGCTATTTCTCTCTTCATGTTGGGCCACCAGAAGTTTCTTTTGAGATCTTGATACATTTTTGTACTACCATGGTGAATGGTGTACCTGGACTTATGTGCTTCATCTAGAATTAATTTCTTTGTCTCCTCATGATCCGGTACACATACTCATCCTTTAAATAACAGTCTCTCATCCTTAATAGAAAAATCTGGCCTTTGTTCAATATTGGCCTTGATCTCTAATAATATAGGATCATCATTTTACAGCTTGACTAGATCTTCTATCAGCATAGGTTGAGCTTGAATATTAGCCAGGAAACAATCCTCCTTCCTATCAATATCTAAGCTCAACTGAGTAAATTGAGGAATAAGATTTGTCATACTAATCATGCGACTTGATAGCATACCCATTGGTTTTCTGCTGAGTGCATCCGTAACAGCATTAGCCTTGCCAGGATGATATTGAATAGTAAAATCAAAGTCCTTGAGATATTCTAACCATCTCCTCTACCTCATATTTAGCTCTTTCTGAGAGAACAAGTATTTCAAGCTTTTGTGATCCGAGTAGACCGTGAACTTTTCTCCATAAAGATAATGACGCCAAATTTTCAAGGTGAAAATGACAGCTGCTAATTCCAAATCATGCACAGGATAATTTTCCTCGTGATGTTTCAATTGTCTTGAAGAATAACAGATTACTTTTCCATTCTGCATGAGGACACACCCTAAGCCAATACCTGATGCATCTGTATATACTTCGAATCCACCACCTTCCATCGGTAGTGATAGAATAGGAGCTGTAGTAAGATGATTCTTAAGAGTTTGGAAACTCTTCTCATATTCCTCTGACCAGACAAAATGATTTTCTTTTCTTGTGAGTCTAGTTAAAGGAACTGCAATCTTTGAAAAGTCCTTAATGAATCTTCTATAATATCCAGCTAGACCTAAAAAGCTTTGTACTTCTGATACGGCCGTTGGCCAGCTCCAATTCTTGACAGCTTCTACTTTAGAAGGATCCACCGTAATACCTTCTTTTGAACTAATGTGGCCTAGGAATGAAACTTCCTTGAGCCAGAATTCACACTTATTTAGCTTGGCATAGAGTTTATGTTCTCTAAGTGTTTGCAAAGCTATCTTCAGATGTTCTTCATGTTCTTTCCTTATCTTGGAATATATCAAGATGTTATCGATGAAGACGATGATGAATTGGTCCAGATATGGCTGGAAAACACTGTTCATAAGTTGCATAAATGCTGCTGGGGCATTAGTTAACCCGAACGGCATTACCACGAATTCATAGTGGCCATAACGACTTTGAAAAGTTGATTTATACATGTCCTCTTCTTTAATTCTAAGCTGATGATAACCTGATCTGAGGTCAATCTTAGAGAAATATTCTGCTCCCGAAAGCTGATCGAAGAGTTCATCAATATGCGGCAACAAATACTTGTTTTTGATTGTAAATTGATTCAGTCGCCGATAGTCGATGCATAGCCTGAGAGAGCCATCCTTCTGTTGTGCCCCTGTGGTTTTGATGTCAGCAAGCACTATGAGTATGAATGATTGATTGAGCATCTTATTTGCATGTCATTCCATCATATTCATCGTGCGTTGACGCTATATGGGCACTGCATTGACGTGGCCAGTTGTGTGTTCTAGCATTAACTCTGTAGAAACACATGCATACTCGGTGCATTGTTAGTTCTCCTGCACATTGCATCGGTGCAATATCTACCATATGCATACACTACATCGGTGCATTCATCAGTTGCTTCAATACTAAGTTGATGCGTGTACATTGCATCTGTCGGGACTATACATCGCTGCATGCTAAGTCTGTACAACCCACTATTCATCCATTAGCTCAGTTCGCAGCTAAGTCTGTACAGCCCGTGCTCTTCACGCATACACATAGTCAGTGCATCACTTTGCCTCACGCATACACAAATACACATAGTCCGTGCAACTCTTGGTGCTACAGGGACACAAGACTGTACAACCTTTGTTGATACGAGCAGTTAAGTTCGTGCATAGTTTCATTGGGTCTGTGCATTATGCATTCATGTTTAAACTCTAGGCACAGCTAGTTGGTGCATTGTCTTGTTCCATGCACACAAAAGTCTATACACTTCTCGGTGGCATGCCTGAGCATTCCTCTTCAATGTGCATACTTTCCTATATGCATGTGTGCATCTTTCACTTTAAAGTCTGTACATTCTTCGACGACATGTCTGTGCATCTTTTGTACCATGCACTCAACGTCTGTACATTCTTTAGTAGCAAGTTGATACATCTCTTGCTCCATGAAAACAAACTATGTACATTCTTCAGTAGCAAGTGGATGCATCTTTTGCTCCATGCACACAAAGTCTGTATATTCTCTGATGGCATGTCCGTGCATTCATCTTCATTGTACATACTTTTCTATATGCATACTGCATTACACGCCATCAAGTCTGTACATTCTTTTTGATTTCATGCATACACAAAGTCAGTGCATACTTAGTCACCAAGTTTGTGCAACTCCTGTTGCAGCATGAACTCAAGTATGTGCAACTTTTGTTGCTGCACGCGACTAACTCAGTGCATGTGTGCATCTTTCTCAAGAAAGTCTGTACATTCTTCGATGGCATGTATGTGCATCTCTTGTACAGTACACACAATGTCTGTACATTCTTTTGTGGCATGTCTGTGCATCTCTTGTTTCATACATACATAAAGTTCATGCATGAATATCAAGTCTACATACGGTTGCCTTGATGACTTAGCAAGTCTATACATTCTCGAACCAACTATGTGCATCTTTCTACTATCCTCATATTGCTTCTAACAAATATTAAGTCTGGCATTGGCAGGATATCTGCTCGAGGAGTTTAAGAAAGCCACGTGATCCAATAACAATCCTCATTCCAAGATGCTGCCACGTGGACTCGTACTCATCCAGATTCTGACAAGTGGCGAGTGTCTCCTAAAGCTTCTAAGTTGGAGCGCTCCCTCCACACGCCTAGGGCAAGACTACGTAAACTCCATCTAATAGAGGATAAATACTCTGCTTCCTGCAATCAAGTATAGACATATCTCTCCGGCAGAAGAAGAGCAGAGGAGGAGAGTGTTCGAAAAAAGAAAGAGTGAGCAGTAAAGAAGAAGAAGAAGAAGAAAGAGAGATCGAGAGTTGAGAAGAAGAAGAAGAGAGTCATCTAGAGCTTTGTCTCTACTGGACCGTGGATCAAATCCAGGCCAATCAGCTCTTTGAGAGCCACTTTGTGTTTTATTGTCTACATATTTCTGTTGTTGTGTCCTTTCCATATTTTGTTTTTCTTTTTACCTTTGTTTCAAGTTGTTAGTCAGCGGAGCAAGCTGTGTTGCTCAGCGGTTGGAGAGGAAGATTCCTCTGGTCGGCTAAGCTGTATTGCCCAGCGGATCAAGCTGTTAGGCAGCGGATGGCTAAGCTGTATTGCCCAGCAGAAGTAAGCTGTGATGCTCAGCTGGTTGTAGGCAAGCTGTGAGGCCCAGCGGGTTAAGCTGTGTATCAGCAGAAGCCACACTCGGGTTTGAGTGTGGGGTGGATGTAGGTCTGCGGACTGAACCACCTAAAAACTCCCTTGTCTATTGTGCTTTGATTGCCTTATTTGACACGCTAGATGTATGCATAGGCTGATCTGTTTCTTCAATCTAGTGGAAATTTGGTTTGCACACTAAACACTTGATTCCGGTTCCATGAGAACCAATTTGTTTAGATAAACTGAGTATTCTATGTAGCTTTCATAGTTTGCATAGGGTAGATCTAGAGGTTAATTCATCTGATCTATTTCTCATTGTTTGAAGTGAGGACCCAAGTCTATCGAGGCTCCATTTTGCTTTAATTCCGCATCTCTGATTGTTATAGATTCTAATTGGGCGAAGTTTTTAAAGGAGAGATTCATTCACCCCCCTCTGATTCCATCGCACCAGTCCCAACACCTTCTTCTTGACAAAAAGAACTGGCGCACCCCAAGGGGATGTGCTAGGTCTGATAAAACCCTTATCCAGCAGTTCCTGTAACTGCTTCTTTAGTTCTTTGAGTTCTGTGGGGGACATCCTGTAAGAGGCTATAGAAATAGGTGCTGCTCCTGGAATGAGTTCAATAGTGAAGTTTACTTCCCTCTTGGGTGGTAAACTAGGTAATTCGAATGGAAACACATTGGGGAACTCATTTACAATAGGAATGTCTACTAAGATAATCTCCTTGGATTCGGTAACAATGACAGAAGCAAGAAAAGCTTCACATCCTTGCGAGATAAGTTTGCAAGCGTGAAGAGAAGATATGATAGTATGATGCTTCTTGTACTTGATGCCAAGGAAGGAAAACCTTGGAAGACCGGGTTTTTGAAAGGATATAATCCTATTGCGGCAATTAATATAAGCATCATGATCTACAAGTCAATCTACCCCTAAAATGGCATCATAACCTTTCATGTCAAGGCATACTAAGTTTGCGGGGAGATTATGACCTTCTACTATCACTTCGCTATCATGATAATAGTTGGTAAGCTTTGTTACAGAACCGAAGGGTGTGGAAATAGCAAGATCTGAAGGTAAGGGGACTTATGCAATTGATAATATTTTTGCAAAAGTAGTGGAGATAAAAGAATGAGAGGCACCAGTGTCAAATAGCACAAATGCAGGACGAGAACAAATTTGAAGAGTACCTTCCATAAGCCCACCATCCCTGGGCACTTCCTCTTCTTCTAAAATGGCATTGAGGCGAGCCTACCTCCTGCGTCCTCCACCAGACGATTGGTCTTTCATAAGGGGGCAATCTGGCATGCGATGCTCCCTGCTTCCACAACGTAAACATGCGCCAATGCGCTTCCAACACTCCTCAGCCGAATGGCCAATTTTTTTACAAAATGTGCAAGCCGTGGCGACCTGCTCCTTCTCCTCCTTGACTTTCTTTTGCTTATGGGAACTTCCACCATTCCCATTCCTAGATCTTTTCTTATTATCACGGCTCTTGTAGGGCTCCATGATGCTGAACTTTTCTTTCTTATAACGTCGATCTGAGCGTCGGCTAGATTCTTCTCCTTTCCCTTTTAATTTTTCGACCTCCTCTAAGGTCCTTTCACACAAATACGCTCGTTGAACCATTTCCGCATAAGTACGGATATTTTGGGTCCCGAGCTGCTGAATGAAACCGGGCCGTAACCCGTCCATGAACCGATTTGCCTTCAATAAATCGGTGCTGATAAGATGTGGTGTGTAAGGTGCAAGCCTTGAGAATTGTAGTTCATATTCGGCAACCATCATCATCCCTTGCCGAAGAGCGGCGAACTCCATAGCCTTTTGTTCTTTTACGTGCTTAGAAAAGTACTTGGCACGGAACAGGGTAAGAAAACCGTCCCAAGTATGAGGTGCATCGGCCGGAGGTGCCGGAACCGACTTCCACCATGTACGGGCATCTTTGTTGAGTTGAAAGGTTGCGAGGCGCACCTTCTCCTGATCGGTGCATTGGATAACATCAAAGATACGATTCATTTCATCTATCCAGTTCTCTACCTCGTCAGGATTAGAAGAACCGAAGAAACGCGGAGGGTTTAAGCTCCGAAAGTTGCGATGTAAATCACCAGCCCTTGCTCTTGCGCCATGGTTTATAATGCCTGAGTGAGACCAGCAACCGTTTGCTGCATGCCATCCTAATTTACGCGATGAGCCATGGTAATAATAGGGTACATGAGGGAAAAATAATAACTTGTTATTTCTTGTGAGACTGGAAGAAAAAATCAATCTTAAAACTAATTAACCATCTCATCCCAGGTTCTACCCAATTCTCATATGGGTGTGGAAATTTCTTCCTTAGTTCATAGGTAGGGGTCCGTAAACCTTGGACTTATCCTATGACATGACTCTTCTTCCTAAGTCTTGAGACTTAAGCTCTGATACCAACTTAACTGTCACGCCCCGAGCCTTTATGACAGCGGAAGACTCGCTCGAGAAACGTGAATAGCCGACATGGTAAGTCCCTTGCAAGCAAGAATAATCAAAGCGCAAGACAATCACACATAAATGCAATTTCACAATACTTTAATCAAACTCCAACTTTATTTCATAAATGATCAAAATATTCTTTTACAATAACCTTTTCCATTCCACTAGACTCAAGAAATAGGAAAATTACATAGACTCAATCTAAACAATATAAACTTTCCTAAGTCTTCACTCTCATCTTGACAACACTTTCATTTGCGCTCGGACCCGCTACTTGTATAACCCGGATCCGAATTCGAATCACTTCCATCTCCTGAAAAAAAATAGAAATAGGTAATGAGCACACTTGTCCAGTAGGTATCTTCGCATCAATATGAAGGCATCATTAAAGTAATTAACATTTTATCTCTAAAGAAATAAGGTAAAATCATACGAATGCAATCAATCACGCGATTAAACCAAAGTATGTAAGATAGAATGAGAGCAAGTATGAACTAGTAAGAATGTTATAAGAACATGATATGGCCTTTCATGAACAAGAATGTAACTAGAATGTACTAGCAATGCCACATAATCATCACTCCAGTATCTTTTGCTTCTGAGCAAGTACTTCGTGAATTTCTATGGAATATCAAGAAAGTCATGTACAAGTTTCAATCATGTTGTATCGTATTGTGGATTTTCACTTATTTATAGAGAAAGTACTCCCAGCGCAATGCGAAGCCAGTAGCATCATACCCCATGGTTTATAATAGTATGTTTCCGACAATCAACCGAGGGGACTAGCATAGAGCCCTTGAACACAATCAGTGTTTGATCGCATCTTCAAGTATAAATCAAGTTAAATCCACGCATGTAATAACGAAGTATGGCCAAGAATGTACAATTCCAACAAGCTCTTGATAATAATAATTCAATGAAGAAATACTTTAATAAGAATCATGAGAAATCAAGAATGACTTATACTATGTTATGCTCATGGAAATAAATCGGCAGCATAACGGTACATTCTTTATTTTCCATTCACTATATTAGGTTTCTTGATCAATATGATAAGTTATAGATCATCAATAGTCCATCTAGAAACCTTGGAATATCAACCCTTGGTCAAACCTCGGGTTAAAATACTCAAGTAGTGTGACGGTCATGTACTGGGCCGTTACATGATGTGACGCTCCAGTATTGGGCCGTTACATTAGTCTGAATTCAGAAACAATAAAATAGACTCAGTGAAATGTGACGGTCGTATATTGGGCCGTTACATGTGCCTGACAGTCTAATATAGATTCGTTACACTATTGATAACCAGAAACATCGATAGTGTAATCTAATCAATAGGCTTTAATGGTACAACCAACTCGGCGTCCTAGTGGGAATCCCAGGCTCGCGGAGAATTACGGAGGCCTTGAAACAAGATTTCCTAATCCATTGGAAGGAATATCCAATAGAGAGGTCCTCATGTTCAAGAATAATGTTCCTATAGTGCAAAGTGTGAACTAATGGACAACATACCGGAATATGTGCCATGTACTTAAAGAAGTGACTCTATTGATAGAGAAGATGTGTAACAATAGGAAATCATGATAAAACTCCGTCAATACATCTTTGGAAAATCACGATTTAGATACAAAACTATAGAATTTTGGCACATGAAATTAACATAACTTAAAGTAACTTAAGATACCTAAATTATGCAATTTTTATCATGAATCAGTAAAAAAATCTTAAAGACATGAAATCATGTCAAAACTTAGATAACTAAGCTTATTTATAAGTTAAATTAACTAGTTTCCCATTCTCCCTACAATTACCCTGACGGTCTAGAATGGATGCGTCACAGTGACTGTGACGGTTTATCGTGAGGCCGTTATAGTAATGTAATGCTCCATCGATGGTGCGTCAGAGACAACAGAGAACTTCAACCACCAAAGAAGGTGTGACGGCTTATCGTAAGGCCGTTATATCATTGTGACAGTCTTACCTTGATGCGTCAGATCGTCTGCTGGCAGAAAAGATATAAAAATCTAAGGTCTCAACTTACATCATGTCTAGAAAGCATATATAAACTTCACATGATAGAATGAAGGCTAAGCTACTAGTATGCATAGATTTTCAGTGAATTTGACAAGAAAGTTCCTTTTCAACTTAGTTAGGGTTAAGGGTAGTCATGTATGCATGACCTACTAAAACATGAAATTCATGATCTATGATGTATGAAATCAATCAAAACCAGAGGGATTTTATCCCTAACAAGATGTTTTTGTCAATCATGAGATAACCTACCTCTTAACTAGGCTTTAAGCTTCTAATTTGAGTCTGAAAATCGAGCCCTAGCTCTCCTTTTCCAGCGATTTTTCAGCAACTTCCTACTGCTCTATCTCTCCAACCTCTTTTCCTAAAGATGTGAAATTTTGAGGGTAAGAAGATGAAACTAAGGTGATCAAAAAGTTCTAAAGGATTGAATTCTAATTACCTCGTTTATATGTCCTAATCTCTTGATCTTCAGGGGTCCTTTGCTCTGAATCCTGGGTTATTATGGTCGAATCAGCAACTTTAGAAGCTTCAATCTCCTTGGTTGTTTGATCTCCTAGCACGAAATTTGGAGAACTATTAGTCTAAAATATACTAAACAAAAGCTTCTAAAGAACTTACCAAAAATTATGACTCCTAACCTTGATTCTTCACGAGCCAAAAGTAAGGGTCGCTCAGTTCAGAACTAGGTCCTATTTATAGGGTTTTGGCTAGGGTTTGAGATTAGATCGATTCTAGAGTCCTGAATTTGCTAGAATCTAATCCCTAAGAGTCCTTAGTAATGTTATAAAGTCTTCCAAGTCGGTCTCTTGCAGATAGGATCCCAAAGTTCCAATCTTTTTGCTCGTTCTTTCATTCACGGAACTATCAGGGTGTAACGCATCAGTCTAGGTACGTTACATGTATGTGGCGGTCGTACGATAGACCGTTACATCCCATGTGTGTAAAATTTCAAATTAATAAAACTCTTTTATTCATTTATCCAATATAATTATCTATAAAAATAATATTTATCCTTAAAATACGTGAATAGGCTAAATAACCTTCTAGAATATGGGCCTAACTTAATAGGCTTGGTCCTTAAACCTTCTGGATTTTATTTAAATAAGCTAGGTTAATTATTTAACACAATTGGGCCTTATAATGACTTATTAATCCAATAATCCATTCATAAATCTATTTAGTCTTTATAAATTCCTAATAAATTTCAGAAAATTCTATAAATAATCCAAAAATTATTACATTAATTCTGGGGCACTACACCTATGCATAGTACCTAATATCCATAGTATGGTCGGTGCATGTTTTAAGTTAGAATGGTGCATGTTTAGTTCGAATCCTGATTAAGGTCGGTGCATGTTTTAAGTAAGGACGGTGCATGTTTAGTTCAAATCCTAATTAAGGTCGGTGCATGTTTAGTTCAAATCCTAAGTAAAGTCGGTGCATGTTTAGTTCAAATCCTAAGCAAGGTCGGTGCATGTTTTAAGTAAGGTCGGTGCATGTTTAGTTGAAATCCAAAGTAAGGTCGGTGCATGTTTAGTTCAAATCCTAAGCGAGGTCTGTGCATGTTTAGTTCAAATCCTAAGTAAGGTCGGTGCATGTTTAGTTCAAATCCTAAGTAAGGTCAGTGTATGTTTTAAGTAAGGTCGGTGCATGTTTAGTTCAAATCCTAAGTAAGGTCGGTGCATGTTTTAAGTAAGGTCAGTGTATGTTTAGTTCAAATCCTAAGTAAGGTCAGTGCATGTTTGTGTTAGCTATAGCAAGGTCTGTGCATGTTTGTGATAGTCATAGTAAGGTCTGTGCATGTTTTGTATTAGCCATAGTAAGGTCTGTGCATAATAAGGTTTGTGCATGTTTGTATTAGCTATAGTAAGGTCTGTGCATATTTTGTATTAGCCATAGTAAGGTTTGTGCATAATAAAAAACATGCATGTTTGTGTTAGCCATAGTAAGGTCTGTGCATGTTTGTGTTAGCCATAGCAAGGTCTATGCATGTTTTGTATTAGCCATAGTAAGGTCTGTGCATAATAAGGTCCGTGCATGTTTGTGTTAGCTATAGTAAGGTCTGTGCATGTTTTGTATTAGCCATAGTAAGGTCTGTGCATAATAAGGTGCGTGCATGTTTGTGTTAGCTATATTAAGGTACGTGCATGTTTGTGTTAGCCATAGCAAAGTCTGTGCATGTTTTGTATTAGCCATAGTAAGGTCTGTGCATACTAAGGTCCGTGCATGTTTGTGTTAGCTATAGTAAGGTCTGTGCATGTTTGTGTTAGCCATAGCAGGGTATGTGCATGTTTTGTATTAGCCATAGTAAGGTCTGTGCATAATAAGGTCCGCGCATGTTTGTGTTAGTCATAGTAAGGTCTGTGCATAGTAAGGTCTGTGCATGTTTGTGTTTGCCATAGTAAGGTCTGTGCATATTTGTGTTAGCCATAGCAAGGTCTATGCATGTTTTGTGTTAGCCATAGAAGGTTCATGCATGGGTAAGGTCGGTGCACATGCTGCACAGACCCAATTTTCGGAAACCAAGAAAAAGGGGATTTTGAAAGGGCATTTTAATTCGTAAAAATTTGAAAAAATAGGAAATGATGGGAAACCAAGGCATAACCCTCTTGTACAAGTTTCACGCATCCAGAAATTCTGTACTTGCAGATACAAGACATTCTCCATGCATGTGTGGCCTATAAGAATAGATCTATTCTTTTCATATAGTAACTTGAACATGACCGCATGTGTATTTGGCCCTCTTAAGCTATAGAAGCACATTTGTGAGCATGTTTAGACTACTGGAAGCACATCTGTTAGCATGTTTAGAATATTAGAAGCACAACTGTGAGTATGTTTAGCCCACTTAAATCATTGAAAGCATACTTGTTATGATAAAGTATCATACTAATATGTGTAATTTTTGTGAATGCGAATACGATGTAAATGATATAAATGGAAACAACAGCCTTTTGTGAGATAGGACTTCGGTCCCTGGGGGGGACGGCCTTGCTTTAAAATCATATTGATTCAGTCTTCGGTCCCATTGTGGGGTGGCCCTTGTGATGTGGCGTTACATAATGCCTCGGGGCCACAAGAATCTAGGTGGGAGTTCGCTCTCGGGTCTGCGCAGTACTCTTTCGTTTGTGTGTGTGTGTGGGCCTCCTATGATTGTGGCAGCTATTTATTTCCATGAATAACAAAATGTGTAAATGTGAAATGTGAAAATGCGGAAATGTGAAATGTGAAAGTATGAAAATATGGAAATGTGAAAATGTGATACTATGGGGTCTTGCTGCATGCATGGGTACGCATATGTTAGTTAAAGAATATGTACTGTCATCATATGAGTTATTTTGAGTAGATGATAATGAATAGATTGTGCAATTTTTAGCATCTGAATTATATATATATATTGGTTATATAGATGCAAGTTAATCCCAGCTTGTTTAGGCTGCCTACTGAGCGTCACACTCACCCCCTTTTGTGACACACATTTTCAGGGGACAGAGAGAAGGAGGTTGAGGAAGAGCCTGTAGCTGAGGAGTAGAGCTAAGTTATAGTTCATCTAGGTATGCTTCGGATGTATGACTCTCCTATATGTTTGGTTGGGGGGTGGGGAGCCAATGTGGGTTCTAATTTTATCTGGAACAATGTAAATGTACTCTCCTTGGTAATTATGAATGGTTGAGATGTTACCTACATTTTTTGTAATCTGTGGCTTCTCTCTCTCATGCGAGTATATGCTCGTCGACATATATTTATGCTTCCGCGATACGTACGAAGTAATTGTTTCGGGGTCCGATTAAAAAAAACCCATAAATTGGGGATCGGATCCCGAGGCATTACATAAGAAAAGAAATATTTCTTGTCTCTACTGTGGAAAACTCGGACACATGATGCATGACTGTTTCATTATGAAAAATGATGACTTGAGAGCATGTAGAAACATAGCTGGTCTCAAAAATGTAAAGTAATCATTTACCATAAAATCTTCCATGCATTGTAATCACTGTGGTAAAAGAGGTCGTACAATTTCACACTGCTAGCTACTGATGAAGAAACAGAGTTTTCATTCAACACATCATGCTCACATACACAAACTGGTCAAGCCAATGAGAAGAAAAAAAGTGATGCCATGTGCTTCCTCCCGTTTCTCTGGCAAATCTGGGCATGTTAAGCACGATTGTGTTCTAAGGAAAAGTGATGAATTGAACGATGTCAAAAAGCGGAAGTCATGTGCCAATTTTCCTTCTAACCCACAAGGACCCAAGATGATTTGGGTGCCTAAGAATGCAAATTAAGAAATCTGTTTTACAGGTGTGCCATGAGAATATGAAGTGTGGACTATGTTTTCAGTTAAGAAGGTAAGGCACACGGGCCAAGCGACATAAGTCAGGTTAAAAGAAAAACCAAAAATTGAAATTTTAATACTCAGGTGATATCTCTCTTACTCTCTCCAGTAATTGTGCCATGTCTTGATTCATATTGTGCTAAATAGTTATGTGATCATGCATATGTCTATACATGCATTTCATCCACAGTCAGTTGCATATCTCTGTGCATATCACTTGTCACATAGCATATTGTTGAAGAAGAGTTTGGAAACTTTCAAATTAACCTTCACTGCATACATTGAGTTTATCATATGCCTTCACATCCTCTCTTGTAAAAGTTCAACATTGTGAACTCATGTCATAATGCATTACAATTCTCTTCCCTTCATCACATCCATGACTGCATAGTATATCGAATGGTGACATGTGAAAAGACAGGTTAAGCTTGTCTGGAAACTATGATCATGCGTGAGGTGATCTTCGATCTAAATTCTCCGCCCGGTATTATAAGTCAAGTACTTAAAGGCTGCACATGACATTAGAATTTTACAGAACACCTCACAGTCATGCACACATTGAGGGGGAGTCACCAGATTCATCATATGAACTTAGTATTTAGGTTCGCACCTGAGTTATGCATTAAGTCTATAGCTTCTTAAGGGGATGTTAGTTGTTAAGTGAACTCTTCATGTCATTGTTAATAAATCCGAATCGAAATTGACAAATCAAATCTCTTCAACTTTGGATGCAGATCACACTCCCAAAAGTTCAAGTGATGTTGGGCCAGCCATGGCCAAGCTTGAGTCAACTGAAGGAGTATATTGCAAGGATAAAGATGATGTGAATTCCCTCAACTGCTACCAGGAGATGGGTAGTGATTTTGATGAATCTATTGCACCGACTGCTTGATTAGAAGTAGTCCAGACTCTCCTGTCACAACACTTGATCACTGAACCTTAAAATCATCTTAAAATGGATGTTAAAACTATCGTCCCTAATGGGAACATCAAGATGATGTTTTTGTAAAATAACTTCCAGGATCCAAAACATCCTCAATTTGCGTACATACTGTGGAAAGTCTTGTACGGACTGAAGCAAGCACCAAGGGCACGGTATGAGAGGCGCATCTCATTCTTACCTGAAAATTAACTCACGACAGATAAAGTTGATCAGAGCCCATTTATAAAAAAAATTCAGGTAAAGACACACTAGTGGTTCAGGCTTATGTAGACGCTATCATTTCTTGAACTTTTAACAATGTCTCATGTGATGAAGATGTCTAAATCTATTTCTGAATAATTTTTTATTGGAACTGTATGTTCGGTGGCTAATTTGAACTTAACTGCATTTCTGGTATATCAAATACTGGGCAGTGGAAAGGTGGATTACGTCCACCTGGAAACTCTCACTATGTGTGAGTTAGTCTTTGGACCAAAGTTCTCCGCCTCGTACCAGAACTCGAAGAAATCGAATGATTGACTTTGAATGAATTTTCGGATGTTATTCTATGCTCCTTTTTTAGCTAGCCCCATGTTATAAGAGAACACATTGCACTTTCACTGAATTTTTCTGAAATTCATGTATGTGTCAAGGGGGGTCTTGCTAGCTAAACAACTTGAAATGAATGCTGTTTCATTTTCCATTGACTGAGTGACCTCCAATTGTAACATGCAACATGCTTATGATGAATTGCTTCAAATTTTTTGAAATTGATCCTTAATGATGTGAAAAGTTCAGCAATGGAAATGTCAAGTCTTGAATGGCTTGTGAATGTCTTCAAAACTTCTGAAAAGTGATTGAAAATTTGATCTTGAATAATTTCTAAAAATAAATGGATTGCATTACATGTTTCAAATGATTTATGCACCCTTGTGTATAAAGCTCATGTGTTGAAAAATGTCACATGCTCATCTTTCAAATCTGAATGTTTTCTTGTAAGTTCTGTCATAATGCATCTTGCATTGCATTGTCATATTGTTATAGGTTGCATTGTATTAGAATTCATGCATTAGGTGCATTTAGTTCATTCAAATGAAAAACGAAAAACTTGTATTTTGCACCCATCTTAAATTTTGCAATGCATTTAGAACTTTCAAATGAAAATCTGAAATCTTGTATCACATTGCATACATGCATATCACTTTCTGCATATCATGCATATAATGCATATCTTGAAATGCACCATTTTTAACATTGTTCATATTACATATTTGCTAAAATGAATTCTTTCAACATTGATATCATATCTTCGGGACCAATAAGAATAGCATATCTTTTCATTTTATACTGCATAATTGCATATACTCACTTTGTGTGCTTGCATATTATTATATCCTATTCACCCTCATCCTTGAAATTTCTATGACCTTATATTTTTGATGGGGACATCGAAGCAAGACCGTCCACATTTTTTTTACATTTTTGTCCTTTTATATTTGTATGTATACCTTTGTGTTATATGGGTACGCAATTGTAAGTCTTAGTGGGTTTATATGTAAAATGTCAGTAGGTCCAAGCAAGGGGGCCCCCAGCCCTTCCCCATTGGGCCACCTAAGCTATGTGGGACTGGTCAACCATCCTAGGTGGCCATCTAGAAGGTTTGAATGCTAATTGACCACATGGGAGACAAGTGGATTAAATTTTCAAAGGTAGGTTACCTACCTTTCCTACCATGTTCCCCATGGTCAAAGGGGCGCCCCCCCATTAGATCTAATTAGGATTTTTTTATTTTGTTTGAAACATTTAATATTCTCTAAACCCTAGATCTGAGGTCATTTTTGGTCATTTGTCATTTAGTATATATGCTTGTATTTTTTCATTTGGAACAATTAATGAAGAAGAAAAAATGTTGAAGGCTTGAAGCCATTTGCACCCCTCTCCCTCTCCTCTGGTGTTCTTCCTCCCTCCTCCAGATTTCTATAGTGTACAACCTCTCTATCCCCTCCCCTCTATCTCTGATCTTCATCTCAGGTGCCGCCGCCGCCGTTCGTGCCGCCATCGAGCCGCCGCGAAGCCGATTCTGAAGTTCTGTCCATCTAGAATAGCAGGCTCTTCAACGAATTTTATCTCTCATCCAAGGATTCTTCTTGAGCTCAAATTTTCAAGAAGTCTTCCAGAGGTTCCTTCCATCACTCAGAAAACTTGGTTTGGCCTCTAGTCTCCGAAATCCATTTTTCCATTTTCGTCCACCATTTCATTCCAGTTCTGCCAGGTTTCTGTCTATAGTGACAGCAACCCTGTGTTTCCCATCTCCGGATCACTTTTTCATTTTTTTTCTGGAGCCCCCAAATTTACCGGAGGTTCTATCCACCAACCCGTCCACCCACGAATTTTCGTGGAATTTCTAAAGGCCATCTCCTATTTTATAAAATTCGTCTTCAGGCTCCCCTACAGTTCTGTTAGCCAGTCTCCAGATCCGACCACCCATCAGTATAAACTCCACAACAAATCCAAACCTCCACCAATCCCTTCATAAGAATTATTGCCGTTTTCTTCTCCCTCCTCTCTATAACATTCATGAAGAGCTCGAAGCCTGAATCGGAGGTCTACCCTGCGGTCAAAGGCAGTTCTTAGGAAACTACTCTATTGTTCTGAGATTTCAAGAACTGTTCAATAGTAACTTCAAAAATATATTAAGGCCAGATCCGTGTAGATCCAGTTCATCTCTCTGGTCTTAGATTGAAGGACTTCGAAAGAGCTTTCCAACGGTACCTTCTGTGGTTCGATCCGACGTCAGGATTGATCACAGCAGCCAATCTCGCCGGATCGCACGCTGAAAAATAGAAGTTGCAGATCCGTGGGAAGCTAATCCGGCGAGTGACGATCGGAGCCGCCCGGCCACCGACCGGTGATCCAGCGCGCCGCCGCCCCAGAAAGCACTTCCCCAGGCGTCCCCACCACAGTGGTGCCACCCCGGTCCCACACGGCCCCACCGACCAGTGCATGGGCCCCACAACCAGCAGCATACTCCGTCCGAACCGCGCCGACGAGGTGATCAAGTGATGGGGCATCAAAGGCGATTTCCATACACGGGTGAAGTGTATTTGTGTGTTATGGCTTGTATGAGATTGTAATTGTGTAATTTCTTTCATTTGGGCTCCTTGTAAGGCTTATATCAAGTCAATGGGCCATTTGTAATGTAGTGTCCATGGCTAGGTTGCCATTAGTAGAGTCCATTAGGGAGCTTATGCCATATTGGGTCATTAGGTGTCTAATGGGTCACTAATGCACTTAAGGCCCAAATTGGGTTACACTCCCTCATGGGCCAACTAAGTGGGAAGGGTCCAAGTCTAGCATGGGCTTGTGGATGGTTCATGGCCCATGAGAGGCCCTTGGCCCATGAAGGGGGGCGCCCCCTCTTTTGGCTCCATTAGGCTAGGTTGTTTAGTTTTGTTTTCTTTCCTTCCTTTCTTTGACCACATGTTGTAAAAATTAGGAATTGGCTTCCTTTAAATATTGTATTTTGTGGTTGGTCATACCTCATCCCAACCCTTCAATCCACACCCCTAGATCCAAGGGTTGAGGTTGAATTAGGTTGGCATCCTATATAATGTTGTATTTTTCATGAGAAATTCAATGAAAATCAGAAATTTTTGTGAAATTGTGAAGCTAGCTGTGCCCCCAGCCCTCTCCCTCTGGTTTCTCTCTTCCCAAACCTCCATTCTAGAGTGGTATCACCTTTCCCCCACCTCCGGTGATCATCGGTGCCGCCGCCGCCGCCGTTCGTGCCGCCTTCGAGCCGCCACGGGATCATCTTCGGTGTTCTGTCCTGCTGGACAGAGGTGCAGCTCAAAAATTCCTCAAGCCCGCCATGAGTTCCAATTGATGTGAAATTTTGAGGGTTGGTTTATATCTTATAGTCCCTTCTCCACAAAACAATTCAGATCCAAATTCCCCCGTTTCATGGTGTTGCCACTTCGTTCATTCCCCAAACTCAGATCAGATCTGTCTCTATCTACAGTGACAGAACCTTTGAGTTATTCCCCTTCTACCACCATTTTGAATTTATTTTGACCTCCCAATTTAACTGGGGTTTCTGTCCATTTTTCCCTACTACCACCATTTTTATTAATTTTTTTGGAGTCTTTTACCTATTTTTCAAAATTCATGTTCTACCGGAGCTACAGTACTTCCAGCCAGATCCCAGATCCGACCTTCTTCCAGTAAACAAATCATACAAATTCATAGACACATCTAAACGTGTCCAAACCAATTTTTCCATATTTCCAACTCAAAATACTACAACTTTCATGAAGAAGTCGAAGTCTGAATCCAAGGTCTTCCTAGCGGTCAACGGCCGTTATCAGAGATCAGCTCTGCAGATCTGAGTGTTCAGTTACTGTACAATAGGAGGTTGTAAATTCCATAAGTCCAGATCAGTGAAGATCAGGCTAGATCTCTAGGCCTACATTGAAGTACTTCAAGTCCGCTTTCCAACGGCGCTAATTTCGTGTCAATCCGACATCGGATCTGACCGCAGCGTCCGTTCTCGCCGGACAGCGCGCTGAAAACTAGAAACTGAAGATCCGTGGGAAGTTTTCCCGACGGGCGCCGGCCGGAGCCGCCCGGCCTCCGATCGTCGTTCCAGCGTGCCGCCAGCCCGGGGATCGCTTCCATCAGTGTCCCCCACCACAGCGGTGACCCGGGTCCCACACGGCCCCTCCGGACAACACGTGGGCCCCACCGTCATTAGTTCGGGTGCTGCCGAAGCTACGCGGAAAGCCGCCCGTCAACCCGAAATCGGCCCTCCCGGGCTCCATTGTGTCGCCCTTTACCTCCCTGCGTGGAGTGGGCTTTACATCATTGCTGTAATCTTTATATAATAACTGTCCCGGGAGTACGAGATCGGCCAGGTCCGTCGTCCCCACGCCGAGCGCGTGGAGGTATCGTATTCGCTCCTTGCTTGGCATTTCGCTTATTTCTATATATGCTTGTTTATGCCGCTGCTAGAGAGCATGTGTAGGGATATCTAGCTCGCTTTATTTTCATATCACTGCTGCTGCGAGAGAGTGCGAGACCGTCCCGTGACCCGATCCGGGCACAAGTGAGAGCCGACCACCCTAGCTCACAGCCGGTTTCTCAACCGCGCACATCCGACGCTTCCCTCATTTAGGGACGATCGCGAGCTTGTCGTGTCCGTGTCTCGTCCCGCATCAATTTGGTATCAGAGCGAGTTTGAGTCTAGGGTGTCAAAAAGAAAAACAAAGAGTGTCATTTACGTCTAGTCATTAGTCGGGCTAAGTCGAGTCTAGGATCATCATATTTCTAAAACAAAAAAAGGGAGTGTTTTTAAATTGCATTTCATCCCGATAATTCGGTATATCAAAAGGTGTTGTCCGAACGTTAGGCTACGCCTATCGGGAAGGCCGCACACTTGCGCGAGTGACCCTCGGGTCGATTACCTCCGCCCCATACCGGATATTGGTTTAAGTCTAGGCGCATCATTTTGCATTCGTGTGTTTGCTTTAGTCGGCGTCATCTAGTCGGTGTGTTTGCATGCCCACTCGTAGGGGTACTCAGTACTCACCCCCACCCCCACCTATGGCGGATCCCCGATCCACTAGTCTCGATGCGTCAGCTATGCTCGAAATGTTCCAAAATCTTATGGGACAAGTGCAAGGATTGCATACACGTCTAGATGGGTTAGACACGCAAATGGGTGATTTAAGTACCCGAATGGATAGGATGGAAGGAGTGAGTACCCGAGTGAACGGTCTAGGCACCCGCCTAGAAGAGAGGATGAAAGCCGTAGAGGATAGGGCCGTCGGGTCGAACCAATCCGTTCAAGGATTGGTCGGGAGAGTTGCCGCACTAGAGAAAGGACCCGCCCAGACACCCATCCCACCTACCCAAGGTCAACCGGAGCCGGATCACCAACCCGCGACTCCAAGGGTTCAAGGGGTAGCTGTTAGGAGGCGCGAAGCCCCCGAGGTGCATGACTACGGGTCCGATAATGAGCAACGGGGACATGGTCATGATCACCGCCCTACTCGGCGTACCCACGACCAAGACATGGATGAACGGGCCATTCGGACCGTTCGGGTCGACCCTCCCACCTTTGACGGGTCCTTAGACCCAAAGGTCTATCTTGATTGGGAGGCTGGTATGGACCGATATTTTGAGTGGTTCGAGATGTCGGACCAACGAAAAGTGAAATACGCCAGGATGAAACTTTTAGGCCAAGCACAAACCTATTGGAGGAACATGGAGAACCTATTGTTTCATCGTCAAGAACCCCCGATTGATACGTGGACCGAGATGAGGAAGAAGCTTAGGAAGAAATACCTCCCCACCTCCTATCGCCAGCGTCTTATAGAGAGGTGGCAAAGTCTCATCCAAGGAGACCGGTCCATCTCGGATTACATCGCCGAATTTGATGAATACTACTTGCGATGTGATGCCACGGAGGAGGATTCCCTTACCGTCTCTCGGTTTCGGCGTGGTCTACGCCCACACCTACGGTATGAGCTCCTCCGCCGCAAGGTGGACAAGCTGGAGGATGCTTATCAAGTTGCTCTCGAGATGGAGCAATTCGAGGGAGAGTTCGAGTCTATTCCCCGGTGGAGCCCCGCTCCTCCCCGTAGTGACACACGTGGCTCCTTAGGTTCATACCCGAGGGGACCCATGGCGCGTCCACAGGAGCCCGCCCGTCAGGAGCACTTTGCTCCTAGACCTCGACCTCCCCCACCACGGGATCTACCTTCACCCCAACCACCGGCACCCTTTGCCCGTCCCCCAGCTCCTATAGCCCGTCCTCTGGCACCGGCACCCCCTCCACTCTTGTCCAAGGCACCTACACCTCCCCCATTGTTGCCTACATCCCCTACCCGGCGGGATGATAAGGGTAAGGCCCCTCTTATCAGGGAGAGTAGCCGATCGCGAATACAGTGTTTCCACTATCACGGGTATGGCCACATTGCTAGTGAGTGTCGCGCTCGCACCACCCTAGCCTTAGGTGTTGGAGGATCCGCACCTCCCGAGCTTGAGCATGTCGATTACGAGGCCGATGAGGCACTGGCCGATGAATACTATGCCATGGGGGAAGAGCTGGGCGACCCTTCGGCCACCCAGGATGTCGCCACCTAGTGGGTTTGATGCTACCACCTTAGTCTAGAGTCGTGCATGAGTCAGTGTGCTTTCTTTGTGTGGTTTGTTTGTGTGGTGTGTTTTGAGTCGGTTGTTTGCATGGTTTGCATTCATGTGTCCGTTCATGGTGAGTCTGCATGTGTCTTGTGCAAGCTCGTTGTCGTTCTCTTATGAGTGTGGAGCGAGTCGATTCACTTGATGAGTATGGGATCGGTTTTACTTCTATACCCGGATCAGTCACCTATAGGGACTCAGCGGTGATTCCTAGTGAGTCTTCGAGCTGTTTCCTTCCTTTGAGAGTGCCCTTCGTAGTGACCACCTTTAGCCCATAGCAGTTCGCATATCGAGTATATATGGAATGAGCAGGTGACGATGACTTGGAGTGGAGCATACCCGCGCTACGTGGCACGGTGACGGATCCGCCGGAGTACCGGAGCAGCCATACCCCTACTCGACGGGGTTGAGCTCCTCCCACCCGGGGAGAATTGATGGGGCATCAAAGGCGATTTCCATACACGGGTGAAGTGTATTTGTGTGTTATGGCTTGTATGAGATTGTAATTGTGTAATTTCTTTCATTTGGGCTCCTTGTAAGGCTTATATCAAGCCAATGGGCCATTTGTAATGTAGAGTCCATGGCTAGGTTGCCATTAGTAGAGTCCATTAGGGAGCTTATGCCATATTGGGTCATTAGGTGTCTAATGGGTCACTAATGCACTTAAGGCCCAAATTGGGTTACACTCCCTCATGGGCCAACTAAGTGGGAAGGGTCCAAGTCTAGCATGGGCTTGTGGATGGTTCATGGCCCATGAGAGGCCCTTGGCCCATGAAGGGGGGCGCCCCCTCTTTTGGCTCCATTAGGCTAGGTTGTTTAGTTTTTTTTTTCTTTCCTTCCTTTCTTTGACCACATGTTGTAAAAATTAGGAATTGGCTTCCTTTAAATATTGTATTTTGTGGTTGGTCATACCTCATCCCAGCCCTTCAATCCACACCCCTAGATCCAAGGGTTGAGGTTGAATTAGGTTGGCATCCTATATAATGTTGTATTTTTCATGAGAAATTCAATGAAAATCAGAAATGTTTGTGAAATTGTGAAGCTAGCTGCGCCCCCAGCCCTCTCCCTCTGGTTTCTCTCTTCCCAAACCTCCATTCTAGAGTGGTATCACCTTTCCCCCACCTCTGGTGATCATCGGTGCCGCCGCCGCCGCCGTTCGTGCCGCCTTCGAGCCGCCACGGGATCATCTTCGGTGTTCTGTCCTGCTGGACAGAGGTGCAGCTCAAAAATTCCTCAAGCCCACCATGAGTTCCAATTGATGTGAAATTTTGAGTGTTGGTTTATATATTATAATCCATTCTCCACAAAAAAATTCAGATCCAAATTCCCCCGTTTCATAGTGTTGCCACTTCGTTCATTCCCCAAACTCAGATCAGATCTGTCTCTGTCTACAGTGACAGAACCTTTGAGTTATTCCCCTTCTACCACCATTTTGAATTTCTTTTGACCTCCCAATTTAACTGGGGTTTCTGTCCATTTTTCCCTACTACCACCATTTTTATTAATTTTTTTGGAGTCTTTTACCTATTTTTCAAAATTCATGTTCTACCGAAGCTACAGTACTTCCAGCCAGATCGCAGATCCGACCTTCTTCCAGTAAACAAATCATACAAATTCATAGACACATCTAAACATGTCCAAACCAATTTTTCCATCTTTCCAACTCAAAATACTACAACTTTCATGAAGAAGTCGAAGTCTGAATCCAAGGTCTTCCTAGCGGTCAACAGCCGTTATCAGAGATCAGCTCTGCAGATCTGAGTGTTCAGTTACTATACAATAGGAGGTTGTAAATTTCATAAGTCCAGATCAGCGAAGATCCAGGCCAGATCTCTAGGCCTACATTGAAGTACTTCGAGTCAGCTTTCCAACGGCGCTAATTTCGTGTCAATCCGACATCGGATCTGACCGCAGCGTCCGTTCTCGCCGGACAGCGCGCTGAAAACCAGAAACTGCAGATCCGTGGGAAGTTTTCCCGACGGGCGCCGGCCGGAGCCGCCCGGCCTCCGATCGTCGTTCCAGCGTGCCGCCAGCCCGGGGATCGCTTCCATCAGTGTCCCCCACCACAGCGGTGACCCGGGTCCCACACGGCCCCTCCGGACAGCACATGGGCCCCACCGTCATTAGTTCGGGTGCTGCCGAAGCTACGCGGAAAGCCGCCCGTCAACCCGAAATCGGCCCTCCCGGGCTCCATTGTGTCGCCCTTTACCTCCCTGCGTGGAGTGGGCTTTACATCATTGCTGTAATCTTTATATAATAACTGTCCCGGGAGTACGAGATCGGCCGGGTCCGTCGTCCCCACGCCGAGCGCGTGGAGGTATCGTATTCGCTCCTTGCTTGGCATTTCGCTTATTTCTATATATGCTTGTTTATGCCGCTGCTAGAGAGCATGTGTAGGGATATCTAGCTCGCTTTATTTTCATATCACTGCTGCTGCGAGAGAGTGCGAGACCGTCCCGTGACCCGATCCGGGCACAAGTGAGAGCCGACCACCCTAGCTCACAGCCGGTTTCTCAACCGCGCACATCCGACGCTTCCCTCATTTAGGGACGATCGCGAGCTTGTCGTGTCCGTGTCTCGTCCCGCATCAATTTGGTATCAGAGCGAGTTTGAGTCTAGGGTGTCAAAAAAAAAAACAAAGAGTGTCATTTACGTCTAGTCATTAGTCAGGTTAAGTCGAGTCTAGGATCATCATATTTCTAAAACAAAAAAAGGGAGTGTTTTTAAATTGTATTTCATCCCGATAATTCAGTATATCAAAAGGTGTTGTCTGAACGTTAGGCTACGCCTATCGGGAAGGCCGCACACTTGCGCGAGTGACCCTCGGGTCGATTACCTCCGCCCCATACCGGATATTGGTTTAAGTCTAGGCGCATCATTTCGCATTAGTGTGTTTGCTTTAGTCGGCGTCATCTAGTCGGTGTGTTTGAATGCCCACTCGTAGGGGTACTCAGTACTCACCCCCACCCCCACCTATGGCGGATCCCCGATCCACTAGTCTCGATGCGTCAGCTGTGCTCGAAATGTTCCAAAATCTTATGGGACAAGTGCAAGGATTGCATACACGTCTAGATGGGTTAGACATGCAAATGGGTGATTTAAGTACCCGAATGGATAGGATGGAAGGAGTGAGTACCCGAGTGAACGGTCTAGGCACCCGCCTAGAAGAGAGGATGAAAGCCGTAGAGGATAGGGCCGTCGGGTCGAACCAATCCGTTCAAGGATTGGTCGGGAGAGTTGCCGCACTAGAGAAAGGACCCGCCCAGACACCCATCCCACCTACCCAAGGTCAACCGGAGCCGGATCACCAACCCGCGACTCCAAGGGTTCAAGGGGTAGCTGTTAGGAGGCGCGAAGCCCCCGAGGTGCATGACTACGGGTCCGATAATGAGCAACGGGGACATGGTCATGATCACCGCCCTACTCGGCGTACCCACGACCAAGACATGGATGAACGGGCCATTCGGACCGTTCGGGTCGACCCTCCCACCTTTGACGGGTCCTTAGACCCAAAGGTCTATCTTGATTGGGAGGCTGGTATGGACCGATATTTTGAGTGGTTCGAGATGTCGGACCAACGAAAAGTGAAATACGCCAGGATGAAACTTTTAGGCCAAGCACAAACCTATTGGAGGAGCATGGAGAACCTATTGTTTCATCGTCAAGAACCCCCGATTGATACGTGGACCGAGATGAGGAAGAAGCTTAGGAAGAAATACCTCCCCACCTCCTATCGCCAGCGTCTTATAGAGAGGTGGCAAAGTCTCATCCAAGGAGACCGGTCCGTCTCGGATTACATCGCCGAATTTGATGAATACTACTTGCGATGTGATGCCACGGAGGAGGATTCCCTTACCGTCTCTCGGTTTCGGCGTGGTCTACGCCCACACCTACGGTATGAGCTCCTCCGCCGCAAGGTGGATAAGCTGGAGGATGCTTATCAAGTTGCTCTCGAGATGGAGCAATTCGAGGGAGAGTTCGAGTCTATTCCCCGGTGGAGCCCCGCTCCTCCCCGTAGTGACACACGTGGCTCCTTAGGTTCATACCCGAGGGGACCCATGGCGCGTCCACAGGAGCCCGCCCATCAGGAGCACTTTGCTCCTAGACCTCGACCTCCCCCACCACGGGATCTACCTTCACCCCAACCACCGGCACCCTTTGCCCGTCCCCCAGCTCCTATAGCCCGTCCTCTGGCACCGGCACCCCCTCCACTCTTGTCCAAGGCACCTACACCTCCCCCATTGTTGCCTACACCCCCTACCCGGCGGGATGATAAGGGTAAGGCCCCTCTTATCAGGGAGAGTAGCCGATCGCGAATACAGTGTTTCCACTGTCACGGGTATGGCCACATTGCTAGTGAGTGTCCCGCTCGCACCACCCTAGCCTTAGGTGTTGGAGGATCCGCACCTCCCGAGCTTGAGCATGTCGATTACGAGGCCGATGAGGCACTGGCCGATGAATACTATGCCATGGGGGAAGAGCTGGGCGACCCTTCGGCCACCCAGGATGTCGCCACCTAGTGGGTTTGATGCTACCACCTTAGTCTAGAGTCGTGCATGAGTCAGTGTGCTTTCTTTGTGTGGTTTGTTTGTGTGGTGTGTTTTGAGTCAGTTGTTTGCATGGTTTGCATTCGTGTGTCCGTTCATGGTGAGTCTGCATGTGTCTTGTGCAAGCTCGTTGTCGTTCTCTTATGAGTGTGGAGCGAGTCGATTCACTTGATGAGTATGGGATCGGTTTTACTTCTATACCCGGATCAGTCACCTATAGGGACTCAGCGGTGATTCCTAGTGAGTCTTCGAGCTGTTTCCTTCCTTTGAGAGTGCCCTTCGTAGTGACCACCTTTAGCCCATAGCAGTTCGCATATCGAGTATATATGGAATGAGCAGGTGACGATCACTTGGAGTGAAGCATACCCGCGCTACGTGGCACGGTGACGGATCCGCCGGAGTACCGGAGCAGCCATACCCCTACTCGACGGGGTCGAGCTCCTCCCACTCGGGGAGAATTGATGGGGCATCAAAGGCGATTTCCATACACGGGTGAAGTGTATTTGTGTGTTATGGCTTGTATGAGATTGTAATTGTGTAATTTCTTTCATTTGGGCTCCTTGTAAGGCTTATATCAAGCCAATGGGCCATTTGTAATGTAGAGTCCATGGCTAGGTTGCCATTAGTAGAGTCCATTAGGGAGCTTATGCCATATTGGGTCATTAGGTGTCTAATGGGTCACTAATGCACTTAAGGCCCAAATTGGGTTACACTCCCTCATGGGCCAACTAAGTGGGAAGGGTCCAAGTCTAGCATGGGCTTGTGGATGGTTCATGGCCCATGAGAGGCCCTTGGCCCATGAAGGGGGGCGCCCCCTCTTTTGGCTCCATTAGGCTAGGTTGTTTAGTTTTTTTTTCTTTCCATCCTTTCTTTGACCACATGTTGTAAAAATTAGGAATTGGCTTCCTTTAAATATTGTATTTTGTGGTTGGTCATACCTCATCCCAGCCCTTCAATCCACACCCCTAGATCCAAGGGTTGAGGTTGAATTAGGTTGGCATCCTATATAATGTTGTATTTTTCATGAGAAATTCAATGAAAATCAGAAATTTTTGTGAAATTGTGAAGCTAGCTGCGCCCCCAGCCCTCTCCCTCTGGTTTCTCTCTTCCCAAACCTCCATTCTAGAGTGGTATCACCTTTCCCCCACCTCTGGTGATCATCGGTGCCGCCGCCGCCGCTGTTCGTGCCGCCTTCGAGTCGCCACGGGATCATCTTCGGTGTTCTGTCCTGCTGGACAGAGGTGCAGCTGGAAAATTCCTCAAGCCCGCCATGAGTTCCAATTGATGTGAAATTTTGAGGGTTGGTTTATATCTTATAGTCTCTTCTCCACAAAAAAATTCAGATCCAAATTCCCCCTTTTCATAGTGTTGCCACTTCGTTCATTCCCCAAACTCAGATCAGATCTGTCTCTGTCTACAGTGACAGAACCTTTGAGTTATTCCCCTTCTACCACCATTTTGAATTTCTTTTAACCTCCCAATTTAACTGGGGTTTCTGTCCATTTTTCCCTACTACCACCATTTTTATTAATATTTTTGGAGTCTTTTACCTATTTTTCAAAATTCATGTTCTACCGAAGCTACAGTACTTCCAGCCAGATCCCAGATCCGACCTTCTTCCAGTAAACAAATCATACAAATTCATAGACACATCTAAACATGTCCAAACCAATTTTTCCATCTTTCCAACTCAAAATACTACAACTTTCATGAAGAAGTCGAAGTCTGAATCCAAGGTCTTCCTAGCGGTAAACAGCCGTTATCAGAGATCAGCTCTGCAGATCTGAGTGTTCAGTTACTGTACAATAGGAGGTTGTAAATTCCATAAGTCCAGATCAGCGAAGATCCAGGCCAGATCTCTAGGCCTACATTGAAGTACTTCGAGTCAGCTTTCCAACGGCGCTAATTTCGTGTCAATCTGACATCGGATCTGACCGCAGCGTCCGTTCTCGCCGGACAGCGCGCTGAAAACCAGAAACTGCAGATCCGTGGGAAGTTTTCCCGACGGGCGCCGGCCGGAGCCGCCCGGCCTCCGATCGTCGTTCCAGCATGCCGCCAGCCCGGGGATCGCTTCCATCAGTGTCCCCCACCACAGCGGTGACCCGGGTCCCACACGGCCCCTCCGGACAGCACATGGGCCCCACCGTCATTAGTTCGGGTGCTGCCGAAGCTACGCGGAAAGCCGCCCGTCAACCCGAAATCGGCCCTCCCGGGCTCCATTGTGTCGCCCTTTACCTCCCTGCGTGGAGTGGGCTTTACATCATTGCTGTAATCTTTATATAATAACTGTCCCGGGAGTACGAGATCGGCCGGGTCCGTCGTCCCCACGCCGAGCGCGTGGAGGTATCGTATTCGCTCCTTGCTTGGCATTTCGCTTATTTCTATATATGCTTGTTTATGCCGCTGCTAGAGAGCATGTGTAGGGATATCTAGCTCGCTTTATTTTCATATCACTGCTGCTGCGAGAGAGTGCGAGACCGTCCCGTGACCCGATCCGGGCACAAGTGAGAGCCGACCACCCTAGCTCACAGCCGGTTTCTCAACCGCGCACATCCGACGCTTCCCTCATTTAGGGACGATCGCGAGCTTGTCGTGTCCGTGTCTCGTCCCGCATCATCAAGTGCAGCCCGTCAACCTGAGATCGGTCCTCCCGGGCCCACTTGTGTAGCCCTTTACCTCCCTGCGTAGAGTGGGTGATATTTCATTGCTGTAATTTAATTCATTACTATTACCGAGAGTTACCGAATTCGGCCGGGATCGTCTTCCCCACGCCGAGAGCGTGGAGGTATCGTATTCGCTCCTTGCTTGGCACTTTTCTTTATTTCATATATGCTTGTTTATGCCCCTGCTAGAGAGCATGTTAGGTTAATCTAGCTCGCTATATTTTTATATCACCGCTGCTGCGAGAGAGAGCTAGACCATCCCGTGACCCGATCCGGGCACAAGAGAGAGCGGACCACCCTAGCTCCTTGCCGGTTTCTCAACCGCACACGTCCGACGCTTCCCTCATTAGGGACGATCGCGAGCTTGCTTAGAGTCCGAGGGTTGCATATCCATTTGGAGTCGAGTCGCGTGTCCGTCCCGCATCAGTTTAGTATCAGAGCGAGTTTGAGTCTAGGGTGTCTAAAAAAAAAAAAAAAAAAGAGTGTCATTTACGTCTAGTCATCATCTAAGTCGGTCTAGGTTGTATTTCATCCCAATAACCCGATATATAAAAAGGTGTTGTCCGAACGTTAGGCTACGCCTATCGGGAAGGCCGCACACTTGCGCGAGTGATCTTCGGATCGATTAACTCTGCCTCGTATCGAGTCTTGGTGTCTTGTCCTTAGTGTGCATGCATCCGAACCTTGCATAGTCGGTCTAGTGTCTTGTCCAAATTGCCTTGCATATCCATTCCTAGGGATCCATTCCCATCTTTTCGGCAATTATGGCCAACCCATGCCGACCCGTCCAAGGCGATAGGTCCGTGTCCGAGTACATTCGGGACTATCATAAGTATTGGTTAGAATATGGCTTGGGAGAGGAGAGCACCACGGCTGCATTTCAGTTCCGGAGAGGTTTGCGCCTTCACTTCCAATTGGAATGTCTTTTCCGTGACGCGGTCTCTCTGGCGCGATCTTATCAGGTCGCTCAAGAGGTCGAGCCATTTGAGTATCGGTATGATGCTGCCCTGGCTGCCCTTCGGCAAGCATCTACCTCCCAACCAAGTCCCGAGCCGATCGGATTACCTACGTCATTGCCTTCACCACCTGTGAGTGCTCCGTTACCACCCTTACCTTCCGATCCTCATCCGGAGCCATCACATTGGGAGCCACCGCCGCCCGAACCACCCGTGTTTCTTACGGGTACACTATACATAGCCGAGCCGCTTCTTAGTTGGCTCAAGGATGGCTTGGTCCCACATCCTTACTCTTCTATGGACCCCACCTTACCATTAGTGCCGGTCAACTCATTCCACACTACATTTCGGTCTAGTCACCATGTTGATACCTTGGATGATCTTGTTATAGGATTAGATTCACAATGGAAGTTGACGCACTTATTGGCCCGAGGCTTTGACCAACCCACTAGTCTTAGCTTCATCCACTCGGCCATTGGGTCCATTACCTCTATGTGCACCATGGGTTGTGTCACCACGGAGATTCTTCTATTCCTCCCGACGCCCGCCCAGTCCGACTACGTTCCCTTTTGCCCAAGGGAGGAATCCTATTTTCTAGACATGACCGTCATCCCGCCGATCACTATGTATGACGGTGATTATGAATTCTTAACTTGGGACCGAGTCATGGGGGAACCCACTTCATGGGGTCATACCTTCTTCGACCCTTTTGACCCCTTCACTAGTGAACGTCCCAAGCTTTCATACTCACTCCACTTCTTCCGCGGAGTTCACTATCCCACCTTTTTTACTCGGGCCAATCAACCTATACATAACCATAAGTCTGAACCATCATTTTGGAGATAATGAAAACTTTGGTTTCCCCGGCCCACCTAAGCCCATCCTCGATACACCCACACCCGGATCTTCCACACCCGGCTCTCCTAGCCCGCTCAAGTCTCCCAAATCCAAAGGGCCGTCCATGCATGACTGGGTCATACTTGGGCGTTTAGGTGTTCCCCATGCCACCCATCTCCGGTTACATAACATGCATGCATGGAACACATTCGGGTGTCCTGGTCCGCCATCACCCATGTACGGGTCGAACTAACAATAGGTTTGTCTCGAGTCATACATGAGTCAGTTTCTTGTTTGTGTGGTTTGCATACGTGTGTTAGTGCATGGTGAGTCTGCATGTGTCTTGTGCAAGCTCGTTGTCAGTCTCTTATGAGTGAGAGGCGAGTGGACTCGCTCAATGAGTATGGGATCAGTTCTACATCTATGCCCCGGATCTAGTCACCTATAGGGACTCAGTGGTGATTCCTAGTGAGTCTTCGAGCCGCCTCCTTCCCCTTGAGAGTGACCCCACCCCGGAGTGTTCCACCATTAGCCTCTTCCCATAGCAGCATGCGCATATCGAGTATATACGGAATGAGCAGGTGGCGATCACTTGGAGTGGAGCGTACCCGCGCTACTTGGTACGGTGACAGATCCGCCGGAGCTACTCGAGCAGTCACCCCTTTACTCAACGGGGTCGAGTTCTTCCCACCTGGGGAGAATTGATGAGGACATCGAAGCAAGACCGTCCACATTTTGTTTGCATTTATATCCTTTTATATTTGTATGTATACCCTTATGTTATATGGGTACGCAATTATAAGTCTTAGTGGGTTTATATGTAAAATATCAGTAGGTCCAAGTAAGGGGGCCCCCAGCCCTTCCCCATTGGGCCACCTAAGCTATGTGGGGCTGGTCAACCATCCTAGGTGCCTATCTAGAAGGTTTGAATGCTAATTGACCACATGGGAGACAAGTGGATTAAATTTTCAAAGGTAGGTTACCTACCTTTCCTACCATGTTCCCCATGGTCAAGGGGGCGCCCCCCCCCCATTAGATCTAATTAGAATTTTTTTATTTTTTTTGAAACATTTAATATTCTCTAAACCCTAGATCTGAGGTCATTTTTGGTCATTTGTCATTTAGTATATATGCTTGTATTTTTTCATTTGGAACAATTAATGAAGAAGAAAAAATGTTGAAGGCTTGAAGCCATTTGCGCCCCTCTCCCTCTCCTCTGGTGTTCTTCCTCCCTCCTCCAGATTTCTAGAGTGTACAACCTCTCTATCCCCTCCCCTCTATCTCTGATCTTCATCTCAGGTGCCGCCGCCGCCGTTCGTGCCGCCATCGAGCCGCCGCGAAACTGATTCTGAAGTTCTGTCCATCTAGGACAGTAGACTCTTCAACGAATTTTATCTCTCAGCCAAGGATTATTCTTGAGCTTAAATTTTCAGGACATCATCCAGAGGTTCCCTCCATCACTCGAAAAAATTGGTTTGGCCTCTAGTCTCCGAAATCCATTTTTCCATTTTCGTCCACCATTTCATTCCAGTTCTGCCAGTTTCTATCTATAGTGACAGCAACCCTGAGTTTGCCATCTCCGGACCACTTTTTTATTTTTTCTTGAGCCCCCAAATTTACTGGAGGTTCTATCCACCATCCCCTCCACCCACGAATTTTCGTGGACTTTCTAAAGGCCATCTACTATTTTCTAAATTTCGTCTTAAGGCTCTCCTACAGTTCTGTCAGTCAGTGTCAAGATCTAAGCACCCATCAGTATAAAATCTACAACAAATCCAAAACTCCACCAATCCATTCATAAGAATTATTGTCGTTTTCCTCTCCCTTCCCTCTATAACTTTCATGAAGATTTCGAAGCCTGAATCGGAGGTCTACCCTGCGGTCAAAGGTAGTTCTCAAGAAACTACTCTGCTGTTCTGAGATTTCTGGAACTGTTCAACAGCAACTTCAAAAATAGATTAAGGCCAGATCCGTGCAGATCCAGTTCATCTCTCTGGTCCTAGATTGAAGGACTTCGAAAGAGCTTTCCAACAGACCTTTTGTGGTTCGATCCGACGTCAGGATTGATCGTAACAGCAAATCTCGACGGATCGCGCGTTGAAAAATAGAAGTTGCAGATCCGTGGGAAGCTAATCCGGCGAGTGACGATCGGAGCCGCCCGGCCTCCGACCGGCGATCCAGCGCGCCGCCGCCCCAGGAAGCGCTTCCCCAGGCATCCCCACCATAGTAGTGCCACCCCGATCCTACACAGCCCCACTGACCAGCGCATGGGCCCCACAACCAGCAGCATATGCCGTCCGAACCGCGCCGACGGGGTGATTAAGTGCAGCCCGTCAGCCCGAGATCGGTCCTCCCCTGTCCACTTGTGTAGCCCTTTACCTCCCTGCGTGGAGTGGGTGATATTTCATTGCTGTAATTTAATTCATTACTATTACCGGGAGTTACCGAATTCGGCCGGGATCGTCTTTCCCACGCCGAGAGGGTGGAGGTATCGTATTTGCTCCTTGCTTGGCACTTTGCTTTATTTCATATATGCTTGTTTATGCCGCTGCTAGAGAGCATGTTAGGTTAATCTAGCTCGCTATATTTTTATATCACCGCTGCTGCGAGAGAGAGCGAGACCGTCACGTGACCCGATCCGGGCACAAGAGAGAGCCGACCACCCTAGCTCTTTGCCGGTTTCTCAACCGCGCACGTCTGACGCTTCCCTCGTTAGGGACGATCGCGAGCTTGCTTAGAGTCCGAGGGTTGCATATCCATTTGGAGTCGAGTCGCGTGTCCGTCCCGCATCAATTTTTTTGCTACATAATGCTGCATTGAGTCATCACTGGAGTGTTTATTGTCATATACTCAGGAGGAGTAAACTTTTGATAAGTGTATCTACTTAGGGGGGAGCTGCACTGTTATGTGTTCATAATATTTTCGGTGTACTTGCTGAATCATATTCGCACACATCACGCATAAAATAAGAAAAAAAGTGTTAAAGATAAGGATATTGGAATTTCTTTTCAACACTCTAGAGATATTAAACTTGCTACATATATGTTGAAGAGGCTGTTAAAGAAAAAACTACCTGCCTACTTTTTGAAGAAAGAATTTGAAAAGAAAAGGTAGAGCAATGCTTAGCTTCACTGAGTAAATTGGATGCACGTCACCTGAGACGTGATGTGGTTCATTTCTGAAAAGTGTTGACTAAAGTACCTCTGTTCAAAATGAAGTGAAATGGTTCAATATTCTGAGTAACCGAGGATTCTGGCATGAGCTCCATGCGTCTACTTGCGTAAAAAGGAATTATCTGAACCTGATCATTCTTAGAAAAATTTTGATTATCTTTGTGAAATTATTAAAAAAATTGATGTGAAAAAAAATTATTGAGTTAGAGCGTAGCCTCCAATACGCTGTTCACAAAATTGAAGTGTAGTCTGTAAAATATCTCCTGGTGTTGATCTGAAAATCTGAATATCAATATTGCAACTATCGCTTTTCATGTTACCCACTTACACTTCTGGAAATTTTATTTATTATGTACTCAGAAAATTGATTGACTGCTTTAGCAATTGTATGAATCTCCTATATGATTGCACAATCTCCTATGTGCTACACATGTGCATTCCAGTTGTCATGACTCTCATGCATCTTTCTTAAATCCATTCCCTTCTTAAATAAGTAAGGGGGAGATATGTTGCATGTATATATATACGTAACTGTCAGGTTACATTGTGTGCATTTCATATGTCATAATTTGTATGTATATAGCTTCATGCATCTCAAAAGAAAATGTAAAAATCTGAAAATGAATAAAATTCTAAAATTTTAGACTTCAAATTCTTTACACTTGCTACATGGGGTGTTGGCTTTGAATGGTATCATCTTAATTTGTGAACCTTGGTCTGCAACTCTTAAGACTACACACCTTTCTGTCTCCATAATCAACAATTGGAATCACAAAGAATCAACATGTCTTTTGTTCCCCATATCCTTGCCTTACTATTGCCTCATTCGAACATCTGAAGTGGGCTCTTATTGATTTATAAATCTGCTTGCTGAAATTTGAACTTCATTACCTTCCTCCCACTTTTTGATCATGTCAAATGGGGAGAAGAATCGGATCTCTCTGTGTCAGTCATAAAGTTTGTCATCATCAAAAAGGGGGAGATTGTTGTATATGCCTTGCATGTGTTTTTGATGATAACTAAACTTTATGTTTGCTTGCACATGTTCTTGATGTTCAAATATGGTTGCGATGACAAATGGCTTTTGAGGCTCAAACAAGTTAGTTAAATGCATGGCTATATGATCTTGATTCTTGGTTGAAATTGTTGGTTTTAGAAGAGGTTTCAAAGCCTACTCTGAATGAACAAAGTCTTTGTGCAACTCATGATGCAACTCATGATGTATTAACTTTGACTATTTTGAATTGTAGGATCAAATCTCATGGTAGTCGCTTGGAAGGTAAAACAAACGTGTGTGGTGCGGGACGGGACGCGAACCTGGGACTCTAGCTCGCGGACGTCCCTAAGCAAGGGAAACGTGCGGACGTACGTGGTTGAGAAACCGGCAATGAGTCTCGGGTATCGGTTTTTCTGCGTACTCGGACCGAGTCACGGGATGGGTCACGCTCGCTCTCTCTCACAGCAGTGATAAAAATTTGATGAGCTAGTTATCCTATCACTCTAGCAGCGGCATATGAAAATATATGAGATAAGCAAAATGTCAAAGCAGGAGGGTGGCGAGTGTACCTCCACGCTCCGGGCGTGGAGAAGATAATCCCGGCCAAAACTCGTATTCCCGGTACAATTGTATAACTCAATTACAGCAAAGGTTTTATAGCCCACTCCACGCAGGGAGGTAAAGGGCGACAACAATAACCCAGGAATACCAAGTTTGGGTTGACGAGCAGCAATTTGGTACGCTCTCGGGCAGAAGATGGGCTGCTGGTCCGACGCGGTTCTGCGGGGCCTGCGGATAGCAGGCGAGTCCGGCTGCTGGGACGACGGTGCCCGGGCACCTCGTTTTTGCGACGGCTGGCTGGGACGCTATAGGGGGAGTGCCGATCGATCTCCGAGAGTGGCGGTCACCGAAGCTATCCAGGCGTATTTTTGCTGGAATTATCCGGTGACTGCTTTGCTGGCCTATTCTCAGATCAGAAATGTGCGCCTCCACGAAAAGAATTTTTACGCACGAATCCGGTGTCGGATCGAGGAGAAATTAGTACTGTTGGAAACTAGACTCGAAGGGGTACACCATATATTTTTTTCAGATCCATCCAGTGAATAGATTGAAAATGAAAATGATTGTTCCCAAGGTTTTTTTGCTGACTCGGACTACAGACAATCAAGACAGAACAGGATCTGCTTGAGACAGAATTTTGACCGACATAGAAATGACGGATCTAGACTCTAAGAAACTTATGGGTCAAAGAGGGGGATTGGAGGAAGACATATGATTTTTTTGGAAATTTTTGGAGAAGACTAAGTGGGCCGGAAAAATAAAACAACAACACACTATCCCGCAGAACTGCTGATTGGTAGACTGTAAGGGGGGAAAACTTAATTATGGAAAAAATACTAAACGAAGGCGAAATGACACGAAATTTGAACTGGGATTGGGGAATGATAGGAAAAATAAACCCTCAAAATTTGAGGTCGAACAGATCTCCTGATTGGGAGATAAAAATTTAGCTTCAAGCTTCTGTCCAGGGCTGGACATAACTCCGACGAGGCGGCGGTGGTGGTGTGATGGCGGCTCGATGGCGGTGGTGGCGGCGGTGCTGAGCTTCTCACTCAGAGATGAAGTCCCGCGATCAATGACACCCAAGACGGGGGTGAATTGGGTGTTTATAAATTTTAAGAAAACTTTTGGCCTTTTTGAATAATGTGATACAAAGCTAATCACGAGGTTCAAATCTGTTTGTTCACAAATTGGATTTATCAAAATTAATTTGATAATGATATGTATTATGCAAGATATACGTGGATAAATCCGGAACAACAATTTACACTAACACTCACGTAGAATGGAGGTAGAAGAAAATGACCAAACCACACAATTCAAACCACAATGCATAGCGGTTTTTAAGATGGTTTGGATGCAATGACGGCAATCCTACGTCCACCCCTCACCAAACGTGGTGAGGCTTCACTCGAGGATACATCCCCAAACGGAGACGACGCTCCAAACTCACACGCAGGACGACGCCTGCCCACACACACGGGGACGCGCCCTAACACACACACACACACGGAGACAAGGTCTCCAACACGATCCAACAACTGGATCAACAAGACAAACACACGCTGCGACAGATGCAGTACTCCACACACTAAAACGACCATATCTAAATAGATCCACACATACACACGCAGATCTAAGAAGACTTACGCACACACACGAATGAAACATGATAACTACACACGACCACAGATCCAAAACGATCCATACATACATGAGTGTTTAGTTTATAAGGAACACAAATATAAAAACCCAAAACAAAAAGACCATGAGGCATAGTTTAGAAAACTCCTGATTTAGCTTCCACTGAGCGTATGTTGCTGATCTTTGAGTGATGCTTCCGTCTTCACTTGAATGGCTTTAGATGAAGCTTGAAGATCTTGAGAATGGATGAAGAGATCTGTTGGCCCAGATAGCAATATACGTGGACAAGAAGGGGGGGTTGAATTGTCCCCCACACGAAATTACAGATTTTAAACAATTTGTAAAATTAATGAGATTGATGAAAAACAAGTTGAACAGAAATAAATCTAGTTCACTCAATCTCTCCAAGCACACTCGAATGTGTTGGAATAAGAAAATGTGCAAGCAAGCAACCACAGGACACGGGGATTTTAAGGTGGTTCAGGACCACGACGGGCTCCCTACGTCCACCCCTCACCGAACCGGTGAGGCTTCACTTGCTTCACAACGAAGCACACGGAGAATATACTCCAACACACACGGAGACTTCGTCTCCACAACGATCCAACAGTGGGATCAATCCACACACACACCGCAACACTCACGGTAAGATATGATCACAACCGTACGCAGACGGTTCACCACACACAGAGTTTAAGTTCAGAAATAAATGATATGATCAATACGTGCTCATAAACGAAGAGTAAATGACTGGAATAGATGGGAAAAGAGTGAAGAAATGAATCCCCATATGTAGAAAGTGCTAAAAACGATCTTCTTCGATTCCCGGTTCGGAGGGAGGTCGGATGACGGTGATTCAAGCTTCCTCTTGATCCTCTCATCGATCCACTCTTCTTTCTCTTCTTCCACAATCTCCAGGAATGCTTTGTTGGAGATGAAATCCACCTTGCAATAGCCCCTCCTTCCTTTTCCCCCTTTCTTCACCTACAAGATAAGAGAAAGATAGCACATTAGGGTTCTCTCTTGTCAAATTCGGAGTTCACAATGATATATATAGAGGGGTGGGGAAAAGACACATAAAACCCTCCCAATGTGTGTTAGAAACACCTAAACATGATTAGTAACTAATGGGGGATGATTTGATAAAGTTTCATAGGGTTTAGAAAGGGTTTCAATCGGATTCGCAAATCCCGTGACGGAATGGGTCGACCCCTGGGCAACCAGAGGGCGGACCGAACAAAATTAACACACAGTTTTCCAGGGGTCGACCCATGACCTATGGGTCGACCCATGGGGTCGAGCCATGCAGCAGACTGCATTTCATGGGTTTCGGTCCGATCAGGAAACACTGGGGGTCGACCCATGGGGTCGACCCATGCTAGTGGGGGTTTAAAAAACACCAGTTTTAGCATCAAAAACACATCCAAAAATCATGATATAATTATCATGCATTTAACAAAGTATTTGGACCATTTAAACCAAATTTCAACACGTTTCATGAGAATCACATAAGCACATTTGAAAACTCAAATATCTCATCTTAGAGATGCAAGAAACTCATTCAAGGCAATAACATCTCATGGAAGATGTTCTTGAAAACAACCCACACATAAAGCCCTGTGAAGACAAGTTAAACTAAAACTTCTCAAAACTCCCACTCAAATCAAGCATAAGAAATGGCTAGATATTACCATCGTTCACTTGACATGAGAGGGTTTAAAAACCATCCTTGAACCTGTAAAAACACAAACATCAAGTTAGTTTATGTATCAAAAATTGACTTCTCCTTAACTTGATTCTTCCACATAAAACTCCATATCTATACACATTCAAATGCACATTGCAACAAGTAAATGGAATTGTAAAACATGAACCACCATCTTTGGCATTTGATAGATTTTAAATATCTTAAGCATTCGAGTATAAAACCATGGAAGCTCAAACATACAAAAAGCATTCTTATATTTATCAATCCTTCCAAATGCTCAACAACAAGAAACTCCAAGTGATGGATATTCATTTTTACATCAATGAGTACTTTCATTGGACATTTTAAGCCTTTCCAAAAGCATGATAAATATTTGCTCCACAACCACACAATATTTTGTTATCATCAAAACCAAGGTCAAAAATAATGTGGGAATGCAATACCCAACAAGATCTTTCCACGAAGTACTGTTCACGGCTACAGTAGCAGCTCCTTCTTCCTTGGATAGCTCCTTTGATCTTCCTTGAGAGCCTTGCTTGCTTGCTTCTTCACTTCCTTAGAGGTTGCTAGCTTCATATTGAACTTGAATCACCTTGGAGATGGATGATGAACTCTTGCACGAAGTACTGTTCACGGAGCTATAGTACCCTTCTTCTCCCTTGGACAGCCTCCCCTTGGATCTCTCCTTGAAGCCCCTTGGAGTGATTAGGGTTTATGACCCCAATGAGATCTTTTATAGATCTTGGAAGGTTTGGAGACAACCCCCAGACCAGATCCACAAATCATGGCTTAATTGGGGTCATTGGGATTAAACAAATGGGTGAAAGAACCACTCCACGAGCTTGAATTCGAAAGTCAACAATTGCTGTCTCGGGGGGTTCGGTCGACTGGAGGTAGGTGTTCGGTCGACCGGAATTTTGCAGGGACAAGAATTTTTGTTTCTAGAAATTTCGGTCGACCGGCCACTGCCCGCCGGTCGACCGGACCGTGAAAAACTTGAGCTTTCCGATCCCTGGAAATTTTGGTCGACCAATCCCCTAAGGTCGGTTGACCAAACTGTAGTTTTTTGAACTCTGGTAATTTCGGTCGACCAATGCTATAGGGTCGGTCGACCAATTGCTACAGTAAATTCCAGACTCTTAGATTTCAGCCCCAAACTCCATTGCAACCCTTTCAAACTCTATATATGGCATCAAACCCCTTTGATCTTGGAGGGTTTATATTGACGATCTAACCTGCAAAACCATAGAAAAAAAGATTAGAACTTTAGCTCAATAATCCATATGGTAAATGCATGAAGTTCATGTATGAAAAGTACATGAGTAAAGAGCACATGAAATGTTTGAACACTTGTTCATCCAAATTGATTGAGCAAGGTTAAGTCAATACACCCACAAACAAACAAATTCATATGTTCAAGCATAGAGAACCTTTTCACATTAGATCAAATCAACTTCCCATGTAGGTAAGTCTGCTTTACTTGCTTTAACAGAATTGAGAATTCCATAGCCTTACCAAGGGTTCTTGAACAGTGTAGACATGATTTACCACCTATTTTAGATTGTGGATAGCAATGTGCTTATCCACACGTTTATTTTACCTTCCAAGCAATCGTCATGATGTTTGATCCTCTTATTCTTGTTCACAATAAGGAGATTATGAAACCTCTTGCCTCTTGTTCTTGTTCACATTAAAGAGATTATGATTTTTGCCATCTCAGCCATACATAAGCAACAAAAGCACAAGGACACTAGAAATATCACACAGCCAAGTAACATCATGAATCATCATACCATAAAGTTAGTTCTCATCAAACTATAAAGTTTAGTTATCATCAAAAATATATGCACCATATACAACAATCTCCCCCTTTTTGATGATGACAAACTTTATGATTGACATAGTCAAACCATATTCTTCTCCCCCTTTGACATGATCAAAAAGTGGGAGGAAGACTATGAAGTTCAAATTTCAGCAAGCAGATTCATAAAGTAATGAGGAACCACATCAGAAGTGCAAGTGAGGCAATAGCAAGGTAAGGATACCGTGATCAAATCATGTTTAGTCTTTGTGATGCCAATTGTTGATTATTGGGGTCAGAAAGGTGTGTAGACTTAAGAGTTACAGACCCGGATTCACAAATCAAGATGAGACCATGGAAGGTAAATACATTCAAGCACGTATTGATACCAATTGAAGGTAATGGTTGGCCTCAAGGATATGAACTAGTGGTGGAAGATGTTCACAGGAGAGGTGATCAGCATGATAGCATTCAAATTCTCGAACCCATCTCAGATTTTCACAACATGCAAGAGCAGGAGGGCATATTAAAAAATTTTCTTTGATTTTCAAATTTTTTGATTTTTATATTTTCTAGAAATGCATAAAAACTCAATGCAAGCATATGATGACACTGTGAGTGTATGCAATGCAACTAAGTAGACATGATGACACTATGAATACCAATTGAAGGCAAATATCTCATACAGCAAGTGTAAAGAGATTGAAGTCCAAAATTTTGGAATTTTATTGATTTTTAGATTTTTTTATATTTTCTGTTGAAATGCATGAAGCTATGTACATGCAAATGATGACACATGAAGTGCACACAATGCAACCAAACAGTTACATATAAACATACATGCAACATATCTCCCCCGTACGTATATACGAAGGGAATGGGTATAAGAAAGATGCATGAGAGTCATGACAAACGGAATGCACATGTGTAGCACATGGGAGATTGTGCAATCATATAGGAGATTCATGCAATTGCTAACGCAGTCAATCAATTTTTTGAATACATAATAAATCAAATTTCTAGATGTGTAAGTGAGGAACATGAAAAGTAATAGTTACAATATGGATATTCAAATTTTCCGATCAACACAAGGAGACATTTTACAGACTACATTTCAATTTTGAGAGCAGCGTATTGGAGGCTTCGCTCTACCTAAAAAATTTTCTACACCAGATTCCAATGATTTCACAAAGATAATCAAAATTTTTTCTAAGAATGATCAAGTTCAAATAATTCCTTTTTACGCGAGTAGACATATGGAGCTCATGCCAGAATCCTCGGTTACTCAGAATACTGAACCATTTCACCTCATCTTGAATAGAGGTACTTTAGTCAACACTTTTTAGAAATGAACCACATCACGTCTCAGGTGACATGTGCCCAGTTTACTCAGTGAGACTGAACATTGCTCTACCATTCTTTTTAATTTTAGATTTTTCAAACAAGGATAGGTAGGTAACTTTTTCCTCAACTATCTCTTCAACATACATGCAGCAAGTTTAACATTTCGAGAGTGTTGAAAATAAATTCATATATCCTTATCTTTTAACACTCATTTTCACATTTTGTGCAGGAAGTGTATAAATTTTATTCAGCATGTATATAGAAAATGTCATGAATACATAACAATACAACTCCCCCTAAATAGATGTACTTATGAGATATAAACTTCCCCAGGTATAACATGAAACACTCCATAATGACTCAAATGCAGCATTATTTATCAAGAAAATATAAGGTCATAGAAATTCCAAATGATGGGGGTGAAATAACATATATAAGCATGCAAGCACACATTGGGAATTTATGCAACATGCAATGCAAATATGCAATGTAATGCAAAATTACTGATACCTATTGAATGTATATCAACTGAATGAACTAAATGCAGCTAATGCATGAGTTATAATACAATGCAACCTATGAGCATATAATAATGCAACGTAATATGCAAAGGCAAGATGCAAGAGCTTGTTGTTCAAACCATGAGACAAATTCCACATTAAAGCATTCACATTTTTTATGACATAACTTTATGAATAAGGGTGCATAAATGATTAAAAATTAAGCAATGCAACCCAGTTTTCAGAAATTGTTCAAAGACAGATTTTCAAAAGTCGTTTACAAGTTGTAAATGAGAAATCATCCACAAGCCAAATGTTTGGATCATTTGATCAAAAACATATTTTCAATTCAAATAGCTCAGTTCAAGGATTCATTCACAAATCAACCAATCACAAGTCAGTCAAAATTTTTAAGATCTGGTATGAGGCAGAGATTTTAGTCCGAAGACCCAGCTCAACGCATAGGGAATACTTTCAAGTGGACATAATCCACTCTTCCACAAACGCCATTTGATATACCAGATGTGAAGTTAAACTCAAATGTGATCATGCAATTCAAATTGAGAAATATTCAAAAGCTAATCACTTCATACACACTTCTCAAGATTTTTAATTCTGTTCAGCCATTCAAACATGTTCATTACAGCAGTATAGGGGAATAACATGTCAAATTTTCAGAATCAATACATGTCATATGAACAACATCACAAAGTGACTATAGGCCATTGCATGAATTTCAGATATTCACCTTTTCAGGAATCATGTGCATAGAGTTATGACCAATTTAGCTTTAGCAATAGGCAAGAGATTGAAGTCCATAAGGATGAGTTAGACTCACAATTCCAAATCATTCATTCAAAAATAAGCTCCCCCTTTCTATGTTCACAATTTACACAATTGATATTTTTATTTTTTTTTTTAAATCATGCAACCTATCACTTAAATGAACATGTGACTCATGGTACCAGGCGGATGCACCTTCTCACGCATGGTAATAGGCTTCAGACAAGAATGACTTGCCCTTCCTCAAGTCACCATTTGATATACCATGTAGTCATGCAATGATAATCAAATATATGAATTTTCATATTCATGAAATGCAAGCATGCAATGGTGGTTCATGAAAAGTGCAATTGCATTCTAATGGCAAAAATAGTATTTTTTTTTATTTTCATTTATGGAGATTTGGTTGAAGCAAGTGTGAGTTTATCAAATAGAGCTCAGAATTATTTTCAATACTTATGCCTTGAGCATCCATCATCTTCCAAGCCTTCCACCTATAATCTAAAGAAAGTACAAATCAGTTCATCCATTATGCTCATTTCAAAATTTCCTTACATAATCCCTGCAAATTGTTCACAAAAAGCATTATTAGTAGCTTCCAAAATTGATATTGTCCACATATATTTGAGCCACTAAAATGTCTTTACCTGCTTATCTTGTGAAAAATATTTGATCAACGTTACCTAATGAATCCGTTCTCAATCAAAGGAGATGTGCACCTTCCATACCATGCTTTGGGTACTTGCTTTAGCACGTACAAGGACTTTCACCAGCTTATGCTTGAGTCAATCCTGGAGATTATTCAAGTTCTGGTATCCCATCTCCTGGTGGCAATTGAGAAAGTTCTCATCATTTTTTATCCTTGCAAGGTATTCTTTTAGTTGATTCAAGCCTGACTATGGATGTCCAGCATCACTTGGACTTGGGGAGTATAATCTGCATCCAAAGATTAAAAGACTTGATTTGTCAATTTCGATTCAAACAATGACATGACAAATTCCCTTATCAACTAACAACCCATTAAGATCTTCAGACTTGATGCATGACTCAGGTGTGGACCTAAACACTAAATCCATATGATGAATGTGGTTTCTCCCCCTTAATATGTGTGCATGAATGCAAGATGTTTCGAAAAATTTTAATACTATATGCAGTCATAGATGTATGATGAAGACACGGGAGTTGCAATGCATTCTTACATGAGTTCACAATGTTCAAAACATTTATGACAAAATGTGAAGGTGTATGCAAACATGAAGGTGTATGCAAACTCAATGTATGTAGTGAAATTGATTGTTTCCAACCTCTTCTTCAACAATATGCTATGTGACAAGTGATATGCACAGATATATGCAACTGACTGCAGATTGAAATGCATGTACACACATATACATGATTACATGACTATATGACACAGAATAAATCAAAACATGACATAATCATTGGAGAGAGTAGGAGGGATATCACCTTAGTGTTCAGATTTCAGTTTTGATTTTTCTTTTATCCTTGCTTGAGTCACTTGACTCGTGTGCCTTACCTTCTTAACTAAAAACACATTCCACACTTCATATTCTCATGGCACACCTGTAAAATAGATTTCTCAATTTACATTCTTAGGTACCCAAATCATCTTGGGTCCTTGTAGGTTATCAGCAACATTGGCATGTAATTTCTAATTTCTAACAACATTCAAATCATCATCTTTCACAAGAAAATAATCATGCTTAACATTTCCAGATTTGTCAAAGTGATAGGGGGAAACACGTGGCATTACAATTTTCTTTCTCATTGGCTCTACTGGTTTGTGTATGTGAGCATGACATGTTGAGTGAAAATTCTTTTTCTTCATGAGTAATCAGCAGTGTGACTTTGTGTGACCTCTTTTACCATAGTGATTACAATGCATGGAAGGTTTTGTGGTAAATGATTGCTTTGAGTTTTTCAGACCAACTTGGTTTCTACATGCTCTCAAGTCATCATCTTTCATAATTAAACAATTGTGTATGGCATGTCCATGTCTTCCACAGTAAAAGCATGAGAGTTTCTTAATCAATGGATGTGTGTGTGTGTCAGAATTATGCTTAACATGCATAGTGATGTTAGCAGCATTTTTAGATTTTTGATGCAAGGTGATTTTCTGATTTTTGTTTTCTTTTTGAATCTTTTGGGCATTCACACTATTTTTTGAATCTGGTGGAGTTCTTGACATGGTGTGTTGCTAGGAGTGAGATGTGGAGGTGCTGGGTGCACAAGTGGTATGAACAAATGAAGTATGTAGTTTACTTTCAAATTTCTTTTTGTTCACAGGATTAAATCCCAGCCCTTCTCTTTGAAAGTTCACTTTCATTCCCAATAATTTATCTAAATTTTCTTGACCATTCACAAATCTAGACAATGAAGTATTCAAATCAAGGATTTCCTTTTCAAGTGATGAAATATGTAATTCATAGGAAACCATCTCTTTTTCACACGAATTGACTTGTTAATGTAAAGTAGCATTGATGGTTTTATAACTTTCAATTTCTTGCAAGAAAGCGTGCATTTTTTAGATTCATCAATATTAATAGATTTTCCATTTTCAAAAGCAAGCAATCTTTTAGAAATAGCTGTGTTCAATTCCTTCAGTTTCTCATTTTCTTTTCCAAGCTTTTTATCATGAGCAAATTCATTTTGGCCATTGTTCATCAGACTTATTCTCTCTTTCAGCTCTTTATTTTCATTTCTCAAGGAGAAAACTTGATCTTTATGAATTTCAAGATCGAACACATGAGACTCAATCAATTCCTCTAGATGCAAGCATTTTTTACAAGAGGAATTGCACTTATTTTATCTAGCATCCTTTTTAAATTTTTTGTTTTCCGATTTTAACTTCTTGTATTTATCAGCAAGCTCATCATATGCATTCAACAACTCTTCATAGCTAAATTCATCTTCATTATCAGAATCAGAATTTATCTTTGAGCTTGATCCAGTTTGCTAATCACTCCCTTGATCACTTGTGCCTGCCACAAGGCATTGGTCTTCATGCAGACTGGTTAAGCCATCCAATATATCCTTCGTAGATCTGCAATGGGAGACAAAGGAAAAATGATTAGAATTAACTACGATAGTAAACGACTTTAAAACCAAATGATTTTGATCATGTTTAAACTTATCATCTGCGGTCTAGATAGATTTATCTTTAGGCAACTCATAAGGACCATGTGAGATTAGCTTCCATAGCTTAGGGTCGTATGAGTTGACAAGACTACACATTTTTCCTAACGACAAATCAAACTTACAACCATCAAACACTGGTGGAGAATTCAGGGTATACATGTTGATAGTCATTGATCTGGATCTCTCTAGATCTATGAAAAATCGAGCCTTAGCTCTGATACCAATTGAAGTCCCACGATCAATGACACCTAAGAGGGGGGTGAATTGGGTGTTTACAAATTTTAAGAAATCTTTTGGCCTTTTTGAAGAATGTGATACAAAGCTAATCAAGAGGTTCAAATCTGTTTGTTCACAAATTGGATTTATCAAACTTAATTTGATAATGATATGTATTATGCAAGATATACATGGATAAATCTGGAACAACAATTTACACTAACACTCACGTAGAATGGAGGTAGAAGAAATGGACCACACCACACAATTCAAAACATAATGCACAATGGTTTTTAAGGTGGTTCGGATGCAACGACGGCAATCCTACGTCCACCCCTCACCAAACGTGGTGAGGCTTCACTCGAGGATACATCCCCAAACGGAGACGAGGCTCCAAACACACACGCAGGACGATGTTATGTCCTTGAAGTCATTTGAGTCATTCTGTGGTCACTTGGGTCATTCGACATCATTCTATGGTCATATGCATTCTGTGGTATTCTTGGTTTTGATAATGGCTAAACACTATTAGTCATTGTTGTTTTTCACTCTTATATGACTGACATATGTACTGTTGTGTTCATGACAGATATGCAAATGAATGGACAAGTGAAAGCTCAATGTTGCGCCCTCGCACGCGGATCGACCTGCGCGGTCAGGCCCTCGGAACAAAAATTTGATTGAAGACTCAACAATAAAATCTTCAAGACTGTCAAGGGCGATGCCACAAACATGCACGGGCTGCTAATGGAGTTGAACGACGGAGTTCAAGACTTAACAGACCGACCCGGGCAAGCCTGGGTTCTGCCCAGCTGGCGGTCGACCGCCCCAGCCAAGGATCGCCAGTCTACATGTGTTTCAGCTGGCGGTCGACCGCCAACCAGTGGCGGTCGACCGGAAATCCCAGGGACCGCCCGTTTGCAGGTTTCACAGTAGCGGTCGACCGCCAGGAGCTGCAGGTCGACCGCCAGCCCCGATGCAGCCTTGTTTGACTTCGAATTCCACCTCGTGGCCAGCCCCTTTCCATGGATTTGTTTAATCAAACCTTACCTAATCTTCCATGATTTATGGATCTGGTCTGGAGGGTGTCTATGGACCATTCAAGGTCTATAAAACCAACACTTGAGGGGTTAGAAACCCTAATGCTTCAAGGCTTCAAGAGAGATAAAGGGAGGCCATTTCTGAGGTACTGTAGCACCTCCGTGAACAGTGTTTCGGGAAGGAGTTCTTCATCCATTCCAAGGCATTCAAGTCTAGATCTAAAGCCATCTCAACCTCCAAGGAAGAAGAAGCAATCAAGGGGTTCAAAGGTGATCTAAACTGCATCCTTCTTCCTCTTCATCAACTCAAGAGGATCAAAAGGAGGATCAAAGCTACATCCAACACTCTCTCCATCAACTCAAGGTGATTCAAGTTCATATCTCAATCCAGCAACCTCCAAGAAAGAGCAGAAGCAAGAAAGGATAATAAGGGAGATCAAAGGAGGTTGCAAGGGTGTGTTCAAGGAAGAGGAGTTCTAGTACTATAGCTGTGAACAGTACTCCGGGAAGAAGTTCTTCATCATATCTCCAAGTGATTCAAGCTACTTCAAGAGGAGATCAACTCCAAGCCAAGTGAAGCATCAGATTCAAGATCCAGCAATCTCAGACAAGATCTTTTCTCTTTGAACATATTTCATATCTTGTTTGAGTGTTTTCATATCTTATTCTTTTTCATTTCATTCAAACATTTGGAACTGAAGATCGTCCCTACCGGTGGTTAGTAGGAAGGCAATCTGAAGTTGTCCGATCTGCGGTGTTGACGTCCCTACCGGCGGTTAGTAGGAAGGCAATCGGTGGTCTTTCCGATTTGCGGTTCAGTGCGTGGCACTAGTGGAGCCTCACCGGATTTGGTGAGGGGTGGACGTAGGACTGGGGATTCAGTCCGAACCACCTTAAAATCCTTTCTGTTATGGTTTGCTTGTGCAATTGATATGCGTTAGATGCATGCTTAGGTTCAATATCTATATTGCATAATCATCTTGCCAAGTAAATCATTTATGTTCTACGTCAAGCTAGTTATATTCCGCTGCTTATTTCATCATCTAGCTTTAAAGAGGGTTGCATTGCGAAAAGAGGGGCAGATCTATTCACCCCTCCCCTCTAGATCCACTGTCCACTACACAACAGATGACGCCTGCCCACGCACACGGGATGCGCCCTAACACACACACACACGGAGACAAGGTCTCCAACACGATCCAACAACTGGATCAACAAGACAAACACACGCTGCGACAGATGCAGCACTCCACACACTAAAATGACCGTATCTAAATAGATCCACACATACACACGTAGATCTAAGAAGACTTACACATACACATGAATGAAACACGATAACCATACACGACCACAGATCCAAAATGATCTACACACACACGAGTGTTTAGTTTATAAGGAACATAAATATAAAAACCTAAAACACAAAGACCATGAGGCACAGTTTAGAAAACTCCTGATTTGGCTTCCACTGAGTGTATGTTGCTGATCTTTGAGTGATGCTTCCTTCTTCACTTGAATGGCTTTAGATGAAGCTTGAAGATCTTGAGAAAGGATGAAGAGATCTTTCCACGAAGTACTGTTCACGGCTGCAGTAGCAGCTCCTTCTTCCTTGGACAGCTCCTTTGATCTTCCTTGAGAGCCTTGCTTGCTTGCTTGCTTCTTCACTTCCTTGGAGGTTGCAAGCTTCAGATTGAGCTTGAATCATCTTGGATATGGATGATGAACTCTTGCACGAAGTACTGTTCACAGAGCTACAATACCCTTCTTCTACCTTGGACAGCCTCCCCTTGATCTCTCCTTGAAGCCCCTTGGAGTGATTAGGGTTTATGACCCCAATGAGATCTTTTATAGATCTTGGAAGGTTGGGAGACAACCCCCAGACCAGATCCACAAATCATGGCTTAATTGGGGTCATTAGGATTAAACAAATGGGTGAAAGAACCTCTCCACGAGCTTGAATTCAAAAGTCAACAATTGCTGCCTCGGGGGGTTCGGTCGACCGGAGGTAGGTGGTCGATCGACCGAAATTTTGCAGGGCCAAGAATTTTTGTTTCTGGAAATTTCGGTTGACCGGCCACTGCCAGTCGGTCGACCGGACTGTGAAAAACTTGAGTTTTCTGATCCCTGGAAATTTTGGTCGACCAATCCCCTAAGGTCGGTCGACCAAACTGTGAAAAAATGTAGTTTTTTAAACTCTGGTAATTTCGATCGACCAATGCTATAGGGTCGGTCGACCTATTGCTACAGTAAATTCCAGACTCTTAGATTTCAGCCACAAACTCCATTGTAACCCTTCCAAACTCTGTGACATCAAACCCCTTTGATCTTGGAGGGTTTATATTGAGGATCTAACCTGCAAAACCATAGAAAAAAGGATTAGAACTTTAGCTCAATAATCCATATGGTAAATGCATGAAGTTCATGTATGAAAAGCACATGAGCAAAGAGCACATGAAATGTTTGAACACTTGTTCATCCAAATTGATTGAGCAAGGTTAAGTCAATACACCCACCAATAAACAAATCCATATGTGCAAGCATAGAGAACCTTTTCAGATTAGATCAAATCAACTTCCCATGTAGGTAAGTCGGCTTTACTTGCTTTAACAGAATTGAGAATTTCATAGCCTTACCAAGGGTTCTTGAAGAGTGTAGACATGATTTACCACCTGTTTTATATTGTGGATAGCAATGTGCTTATCCACACGTTTGTTTTTCCTTCCAAGCAATCATCATGATGTTTGATCCTCTTGTTCTTGTTCACAATAACGAGATTATGAAACCTCTTACCTCTTGTTCTTGTTCACATTAAAGAGATTATGATCATTGCCATCTCAACCATACATAAGCAGCAAGAACACAAGGAGACTTGAAATATCACACAGCCAAGTAACATCATGAATCCTCATACCATAAAGTTAGTTCTCATCAAACTATAAAGTTTAGTTATCATCAAAAACATATGCACCATATACAACAAGGGAGGGGGTAATTAAGAGGCTTCACACCTCTGAAATTTGGAGCTATCACAGCTCCAAGGTGGAGAGAGGGGGCCCTTGGGCAAATTGAGCAACAAATGAGATTTTTCGTCATTAATTGCTAAGGAATTCACAAAATACATGGGTTATATAGAAATGGAAAAAAGACATAAACTATCCTCAGATCTAGGGTTAGGGGGGTAAACTAGGGATAGGATAATTAATCCCTCATGTGGTCAAATGACCAAATTAAATAAAATACAACATGAATAAACTATATTAAAGGGGGGAGCATCTTGGACTTTGCTTGGTCCAAGTTTGAATTTTCTTCCACCTTGTCCCCCCTTGGTCCAAGTCCAATCTTAGACTTTGAACTAGCCCCACATGGGCCCTAGATCCTAGGTGGACCAATGGGAAAGAGGGTGGGGGCCCTGCTGGACCTACTGACATTTTACATAGAAACCCAAAGGCCTTTTTGCAAAGAAACCCAAAGATTTCTAATGACTAACCCTTTGGCTTATAATGCCTTACAATTCCAAACCCAATTAGACAAGGATATAAATGTAAACAAAAGGACATAAATGCAAAAATAAAATGTTAGTCTCCGGTGTTGATTCCCATCAATTCTCCCTGGGTGGGAAGAACTCGACCCCGTCGAGTAAGGGTTGCGGCTGCTCGTGTGGCTCCTACGGATCTGTCACCGACCAGGTAATGTAGAGTATGCTCCACTCCAAGTAATCGTCACCTGCTCATCCCGTATATATTCGATATGCACATGCTGCTGTGGGAATGAGGCTAGTGGTAGTCACTCTCAAAGGAAGAAGACGGCTCAATGACTCACTAGGAATCACTGCTGGGTCCCTGTATGTGACTGGATCCGAGATATTGAGTAGAGCCAATCCTAAATTTCGGCAAGTCTACAACGTACACAGTAGACCCGACTTGCCTCACACTCGAAAGGGACTGACATCGTGAGCTGACATGAGACTGACAATGCGACTCCTAATATGCTCGACACATGTATGTATAGACTTGGAACAATGAAAGAAAAAACACAGACTCACACAAGACCTTAAACAAACCTACTGTTAGACCGACCCTTACATATGTAATGGTGGACCAGGACATCCGAACGTGTGCCATGCATACACAAGACGCAACCAAATGTCGGTAGAATCATGGGCTCCTATATATCCCAAAATGCACCACTCATGCGCTGACGGACTTTTGGAATTGGGAGGTTTGGGTGGGCTAGGCGTGGAAGGTTTGGGTGGGCTAAGAGAGCCGAATTCTCCTACTTCCATACCCCAATGAATGGGCTCCTTGTGGAGTGTAGGTGGACTGACCCGTGGGGTAGGGGTGTGATAGTGGACTCTCTCGAAGAAGTGGAGTAGATGTGGTGGGTCAAGGGGTTCACTAGGGAAGGGGTCAAAGGGTTCAAAGAATGTGTGACCCCTCGAGCCGGGTTCCCATAGGTCACGGTCCCATGTTTGGAATTCTTGAAGGTGTAAATGGTCATCTTCATGCACGAGGGTATATGGGACGGTGGTCTCATGTAGAAGGTATGGTTCCTCCCTCAGGAAAAAGGGAATGAAGTTTGGCTCGGTCGGCATGGGGAGGAATAAGAGAATCTCCGTGGTGACACGACCCATGGTGCACACGGAGGTAATAGACCCTAAAGTTAGATGTGTGAAACTACGACGATTGGGTTGGTCGAAGCCTCAGGCCAACATACATGTCAACTTCAATTGCCAGTCTAATCCCTCAATAAGGTCACCCAATGTATCAACATGGTGACTAGACTGGAATGTGATATGGAATGAGTTGACGGGCACTAATGGTAATGTGGAGTCCATGGATGGGTGGAAAAAGGGTTTAGGGACTAAGCCTTGCTTGAGCCAGCTAAGAAGTGGCTCTACAATGACAATCTCACCCTTAGTAAGTAGGTATGGCTCCGACTGAAGTTTGAAGGGTGAAGGTTCTAGTATGACATCTCTCTCGGTTGGAGAAGGGACTTCCTCCATGATGGGGAGAGGACTTGGGGACTCCGTAGATAGCGCCGGGTTCAGACTACCGGTTACTACCTTCTTAGGCTCGGGCAGGTGTCGTGCCCACATCCCATCTATCCTATCCATCAGGTCCATAAATATTTGCAAGAGATCATCTAAGGTGCGGTTTGGACTAGGGGCATCTTGGTGGGTTTGCTTGTATTCAATTGGCCTAGCCTTGGGTCTAGGCTCGTCTACATGTGGGGCTCGCTGCCTCCGATTACGACCCACTTGGTTGGAGGTGACTGGGTGGGGTCGGGTGGAGGTGACTGGGCCGGGTAGGTAGACCCTTCTAAGCTCGCCCTTCATCTCACGCCACGACTCGATAGGCCATTGCATGTTCATCTCCCTCATGCGTTCAACGCTCTCCCATTTCCATGCGGCTTTGTGGCGAAGCCTCCCTTTGGCAAAACTAACTTCCACAGCTCTGGACATCGTGTAACACTCGTTGTAGGTAGTCGCTCGGGACGTTGGAGCCATAAAAGTCCGGGCCTTCGGGCCTACGGAGATGGTGGGGTTGGGTTTCCCATCCTTGGGTGTGTCGCCACCATTCATATGATGTGGGCTTTTGGGGATCCATGGGACAGGGGGAGCTATAGGATGGCCATGTCGACACTTGGTGCAAGACAAACCGACTAGACACAACCCTAAAACAACAATGCAAAGTTGGAATGCAGACTCGAGTACAAACCTAGACTCAACCAATATCCAGTATGTGGCGGAGGTGTGATCTGAAGACCGAACTCACACAAGTGTGCAACCTTCCCAATAGGCGTAACCTATCGTTCCGAGAACACCTTTTGATATATCGGGTAGAGGAATGCAAATGCAAACTTTGGACCTACTGCCCTAGACTTCCGCGTACTCGGATTGAGTCACGGGACGGGTCACACTCGCTCTCTCTCACAGCGGTGATAAAATTTTGACGAGCTAGTTATCCTATCACTGTAGCAGTGGCATATGAAAATATATGAGATAAGCAAAATGCCAAAGCAGGAGGGTGGCGAGTTACAGTCAGTAGTGTTCCTGGTACAATGGTATAACTCAATTACAACAAGGGTTTTATAGCCCACTCCACGTAGGGAGGTAAAGGGCGACAACAATAACCCAGGAATACCAAGTTTTGGTTGACGGACAGCAATTTGGTACGCTCTCGGGCGGGAGACGGGCTGCTGGTCCGGCTCGGTTCTGCGGGGCTCACAGACAGCAGGCGGGTTCGACTGCTAGGACGACGGTGCCCAGGCACCTCCTTGCTGCGGAGGGTGTCTGGGACGCTGCAGGGGGGTGCCGATGGATCTCCGGGGGCGGCGGTCGACGAAGCTATCCCGGCGTATTTTTGCTGGAATTACCCGGTGACTGCTTTGCTGGCCTGTTCTCGGATCAGAAATGCGCGCCTCCACAAAAAGAAGTTTTACGCCCAAATCCGGTGTCGGATCGAGGCGACATTAGTACCGTTGGAAACTAGACTCGAAGGGCTACAGCATATATTATTTTCAGATCCATCCAGTGAATGGATTGAAAATGAAAATGACTGTTCCCAAGGTTTTTTTGCTGACTCGGATTACAAACAATCAGGGCAGAACAAGATCTGCCTGAGACTGAATTTTGACCGACATAGAAATGATGGATCTAGACTCTGAAAAAATTATGGGTCAAAGAGGGGGATGTGAGGAAGATGCATGATTTTTTTGGGAATTTTTGGAGAAGACTAAGTGGGCGGGAAAAATAAAACAACAACACACTATCCCGCAGAACTACTGATTGGCAGACTGTCATGGGGGAAAACTTAATTACGAGAAAAATACTAAACGAAGGTGAAATGACACGAAATTTGAACTGTGGTTGGGTAATGATAGGAAGAACAAACCCTCAAAATTTGAGGTCGAACAGATCCCCTGATTGGGAGATAAAAATTTGGATTCAAGCTTCTATCCAGGGGTGGACAGAACTCCAACGAGGCGGCGGTGGTGGTGTGATGGCGGCTCGATGGCGGCGGCGGCAGTGCTGAGCTTCTCACTCAGAGAGGGGGTAATTGAGAGGCTTCACACCTCTGAAATTCGGAGCTATCACAACTCCAAGGGGGAGAGAGGGCGCCCTTGGGCAAATTGAGCAACAAATGAGATTTTTCTTCATTAATTACTAAGGAATTCATAAAATACAGGGGTTATATAGAAATAGAAAAAAAGACATAAACTACCCTCAGATCTAGGGTTAGGGAGGAGTAAACTTGGGATATGATAATTAATCCCCCATGCGGTCAAATGACCAAATTAAATAAAATACAACATGAATAAATTATATTAAAGGGGGGAGCATCTTGGACTTTGCTTGGTCCAAGTTTGAATTTTCTTCCACCTTGTCCGCCTTGGTCCAAGTCCAATTTTGGACTTTGAACTAGCCCCACATGGGTCCTAGATCCTTGGTGGACCAATGGGAAAGAGGGTGGGGGCCCTGCTGGACCTACTGACATTTTACATAGAATCCCAAAGGCCTTTTCGTAAAGAAACCCAAAGATTTCTAATGACTAACCCTTTGACTTATAATGCCTTACAATTGAAAACCCAATTTGCCAAGGATATATAAGTGTAAACAAAAGGACACAAATGTAAAAATAAAATGTTAGTGCCCGGTGTTGATTCCCATCAGTGTGCATAAGCACCTTGCTTTCTACAATCTAAAATTGGTGGTATATGTCATGTCTAATCTATCAAGAACCATTGGTAAGATTCTTGCTTTGTCATAGCATCGATCTCACCATGTGTATTTTACGCCACTCTCCTTAATACACTTCATTCATGGCATTTGAAGTTTACAATGTGCTTAAGAATTTCACATAAGTCTTGGTAGAAACTGGTTTGGAAGATACTCTTTCATTGAAATGGTTGTATGGCTTGAATGTGGTTTGCAAATGAAGGTTCAGTAGGTCTTTTGTATTGTTCATAAACGCATTTCATGCGTAATCTTCAAGAGCGAGCATTGAACGTGTTGAAGGCCATGTAATGCGAGAATGCTCAAATGTTTTGAACTTTCCAAATGCATAAACTAAGTTAAATCAAACCCAAAAATGAATGGATTAAATGATGACATAAAGCTCTTGTCATATGGATATGTTTCATTGGGCTAACAAGTCATTTTTGAAGGTTTTCAACAGTTCGGTCAACCAACGGCCTGGGGCCGATTGACCAATTTTTCCAGCAATCAAAAATGAATAGTTTTTTATAGTTCGGTCGACCTGAGGGCATGGGTCGGTCGACCGAAATTTCCAGGGATCAAAAATGAATATTTTTTTATAGTCCGGTCGACCGACCGCCTACCTCCAGTCGACCGAACCCCCCGATGTAGCCATCTTTGACTCTGCTTTTCACCAACGTAGTCAAGCTTCTTTTCTGGACTTTTCAGTCCTTTAGCCTCCAAATACGCCAGGAATTGTGGATCTATGTCTGGGGATGTTCCTTTACCAACCCAAGACATATAAAAACACTTCTTAAGGCAAAGAAACCCTAAGGTAGAAGGGGATTCAAGGGGAGGCTGCCAAAGGGAGAAAAAAGGGCTACTGTAGCTCCGTGAACAGTAACTTGTGCAAGATTTCTTCATTCATTTCCAAATCTTTCAAGCTCTATCTGAAGCCAACCAATCTCCAATCGAGTGAAGAAGCAAGCTCTGCTCAAGGTCTGCATCATACATTTAGGGGGAGCCTAAATCAGGAGTTTTTTTGTGCTTCATCTATTATTGTGTTTTGAGCTTCAAATCTTGTTCTTTGTAATCTGCAAACATCAGTGTGTGTGTAGATCGATTCAGATCCGTGGTCGTGTGTGTTGCCTTGTTCAGATCCGTATGTGTGCGTGGATCTTCTTAGATCTGTGTGTGTGTGTGTGTGTGTGGATCTATCCAGATCCAGTTGTACAAGTGTGTAGAGTGTTGCATCTGTTGCAGCATGTGTGTGTGTGTGTTGTTGATCCGATTGTCAGATCGTGTTGGAGACTCCGTCTCCGTGTGTGTGTGTGGGTTGGGGTGCATCCCCGTGTGTGTGTTGGAGCGTTGCACCGTGTTGAGATTTATTCCTGTGTGTGTTGGAGCTTTGCTCCATGTTGGGGAGTCTTCCCCGTGCTAGTTTTCCAACAGTGAAGCCTCACTGGGTTTTGGTGAGGAGTGGACATAGGTTGCGAACGTTGCATCCGAACCCCCTTAAAATTCCTTATGTCTTGTGGTTTGAGCTGTGTGGTTTGATTCAATTCTTCTACCCCCATTCTGTGTGATTGATAGTGCATCTTATCTCTTCCGCATTTGTCTCTTCAGATCTAGCATAAATCGATCTGTTCTATAAGTAGATCTTTGGTATATCGAAAAGTGTTTTTGAATTGACAAGGCTAGTCTTGTCAAGACGATAGCACCTTGGGTGAGCAGAATCCTTAGATTCATACCTCCGTCTAGTACCAAAGAACTATCGTGGCATTAGATTTGGATAGACCTAATTTGTAATTATACAGATCTGAATTTCTAATTGCTACTTTATTACATCTGTTTTAAATCGAGTAAAAGTTTTCTTAAAATATTGAATCACCCAATTCACCCCCCCTCTTGGGTGTCATTGATCGCGGGACTTCACCGATCAATAGAGCGGCTGTCAATATGACATCCTTGAAAGAAGTGTATGCCCTGCAAGCCAATCACTTATGAAGTGATGGCGTCATTTCTTATATGTTCTCATTCAAATTTATGGTAATTTGTTCATTATGTCTTATTTATTTATGCGTATTACCGCTTGACGTGATGAAGTCCTTGAACGCATGCTATAAAGGTTGAATCATAATGAGGTTATGATAGTGAGATCAATCTTCTCTATGCGTGTGTCCTAAATGTTCTTGGTTATAGGATCTTTGAGATAGGACATCAAAGGATCCGGATAGATCAGTGCACATGATATCCTCTCAGATGATGAGGGTGACTGATCTCACAGTCACTAGTGTGGAGACACTAAGATATATGTGTAGGTGCCCATTATCACAATAGGGTTCACTGAACTGATCCGATCAAGAATCTCTGGATGGTAATTATATCTAATTGTCAACCAAGAGATTCTTTAATCATAGTTGCACAGTTGATCCTTGGACATGCGTCACCAAAGATACCTTGCATGAGGACTTCTGTATTTTGATTCCTGACAAAGGGACTTAATTTATCCATAAGTCATGGTTGCTCAGGTATTTGGATACAGCGGAATACATGCGAAGGTATTTGAGTGACAATAGTGGATCATTCACTCTCAGATATAGCATGAGAGAGAATGCCCTATGAATGGTACTCGGTTAAATCCTTAGCCAAGGTAGATAGTTCAATGGAAAAGGAGTTTTCCATTGGGACTCGAAGTACGTTCATCAGGTCATAGATAAGAAGGGTTTGCCAGTATGACCATACCCTTAATTATGACCAGGGGCATTGGATATGAATGGAGGACTATAGTTGTGTGGTAACTGTTGACGGAAAGGTCCCAGAGTGGTTTTATAGACCCCCTTTGTCTTCTGGGGTCAAGGAGTGTTGTTTGGTACTTACCGTGGCCTGAAAGGACATCAGAGGAATAATCATGAGATGATTATTCATCATGAGATGATTATTCATCATAAGATGATTAATTAATTATTTAAATCATGAGATGATTAAATAATTAATTTCATATTAATAAATACTGTGAAAAAGCTAAGAAGGAGTTCTTAAGCTTATTGAGCCTAGAACCAGACTGACACTAGGCCTAGAGGGTCATACACATTAGGGTTATAGACTGTGGAAGTATATTTGCAATATTAGACTGTTAAGGGTTTTTGTGAAAGATCGAGAAGTCTATAAATAGTTGCGATGGCAGAACCCTGGGCCAGGCATCTAGGGTTTCCCAGTTCGGGCTGCCCATTCTCTCTCCTCTCTCTTCTCCCTCTCGTCTCTTATGTAGAGACCATGGAGGTGCTGTGGAGGAGATCGTTCGTGGGGCGTTGCGATGCGGAGATTCCACCGTTCGTGCCCGTGTGGATACCGCTAGAGGTCGTGCACTTGCGCGGTTGATTACCATCACAGGGGATTATTTCCACTTCGTTGCGATCTGAGCATCGTAGAGGTAAAATCGAATCCCGTAGTTGTAGATAATCATCGGGAATCACGCCAGAGCGATCAACTCGACCGGGTTAAAAATTTTAATTTCTATTTTTTGTTGCGTTCTTTCTGATCCCGGCCTAGATCCTTACAGTGGTATCAGAGCCAGGTTGATCGCTCGTGATTCCCGCTTGTTTTAGGAATTTTTCTGTAATTTCGCAACTATTTTTTTTTTTGATTTTCGTGTCTATGTCGAACCCCATGAGATGGGCCGATCTCCATGGTGATGGGGTTGGATCGGCAGTGCTGTCATCTCTTGGTCGTCACCGGTAGTGGCTGGGGTACAGGCTGCCCCCTTTTATCGCCGGAGACGCCGTGCACGGGGAGGTCTAACCGTGTGCGAGTGGCCTCACCGGAGCTGGGATCCGGGATGCCGTTCCTCCAAGGCACGCCCCATTTGGCTATCAAGAGCATCGCGGACCGTCGCTCAGGCGACTAGGAAGCCGGCCACACCCTACGGGGTTCAGTGGACTGGTGGCGTGCAAAAGGGACTGCCGTTGGATCCCCCCCTATTCGCGTGAAGTGCAGGGGTTGAGAAACCCCTCATCGTGGCAGCGTATGGTGGCGATCGGCGCCGATGACCCCGCCGGTCGATCTCCAGCCGTCCGACGGTGGCGCCGGTGCATCCCGATGGCCGGGCCTGCCCGGGCATGGCCGATGGTGGCCGCCCTGGGCGGCGGCAGCAATCTGGTTAGCGCGAGGGCACCGCTAGGGTTTCTGAATGTGGGGGTAAGGAACAGGACGGCGCGATGCGACTTGGTCCACCCCATCAGTTGGTGCGCCGGGGGATGGTCCAACGCATCCGGCACATTAAACCCTAGCGCAATGCGCCACCCGAGCCCATTAAGAGATTTAAATGCGATTTAAATCTGTTTACCTCTGTTATGAGCCCGGGTTGTCCCGTTTGGTAGCTGAGAATTTTAGAAATTATAATTTAATAAATATGTTGTATTTTCATGTGATGTTTAATATAAGATATTTATTTTAAAATAGAATTGTTCTATTTTGGATTTAAATATGATTTAAATCCAATTGCCTCCTTTTGAACACGGGATGCCATGACTTAAAATTGGAAATTTCAGAAATTTCAATTTTAATAAGTTTCCTATTTTTCATGTGATGATTAATTTAGAAAATTAATTTTAATAGAATTGTTCTATTATTACAATTTTATATAGAATTGTTCTATTTAAGCAATTATAAAATCCCAAAAAAATATGTAAAAATTACAGAATTAAAATTCCACCTTGGATGCTAGATTTAATTTGATTAAATCTATTTTTTAAAATAATCAAAATTCTTGTTTTGATTGAAACTCATGTTTTAAAGGACAAAAATTATTTTATTTTGAGAAAATAAAATTTTGTTTGTGCATGCCATGGGTGCGATGATTGGGTGAATATGGACAACGCTTAGATGTGATTGTTTTATTCAAGTGATGAATGGTGAATGGTTTATTTATGTTGATGTGTGCATTTTATGGGGCCTGCGTGCCTCCCTCCTCTCTCTAAATTTTGTGTTGTAAATTCTACCTCCCTCTCGGTTATGTACTCGCCATAAGGCATCTTCTTTTATATTAAATGTAAAATTCAGCCAGTTGGCTCCTTATTGTGCATGTAAATATATTTGAATATTTTACAGAGGCGTGTACGTGAGGACGAGGATGATCCATCATCATGAGGTGCCAGTTGATCGAGCTGCAAGTTGTATGCCACCAGGATCCATCTAAGTGTAGATATGCATGTTATGTGTATGATTTGTCATGTGATGATATTTAGGGGTTGGTGACTGACTATTTTGCTCTAGTCAGATCACGATAAGCTGTCCATACTCACCCATAGCATGTGTTTCTTCTTTGACTATTTTAAATTAGATTTTGAATCTATTTCTATAGGGTACGGTAAATATGTATATGCGATATATATATTATGTATCACTATTTGATGAGACCAAATAAAATTCTTAAATCCCCCCTTCGATCAATATTAGGTTGTAAACATGAGGCATTTAGAATGACCCCCGTGGCCTTCCATTATTATAGTTTGGGTGAGCTGGTCCTGAACTAGGAAGGTTTGTTGTACTACCACAAGACCGACTTAGTAAGGGGCTAGTGATCTAAACTATGACATGTTTATGCTATGAGTGGGGTGGAGGACTGGTGTAGCTTTGTTGTACTACCACAAGGGCTGCATCACAAATCCATGCTCACTGCGTAATAATGGGTGTAACCTAACCAGACTTTGTGATTTGTTGTGCTACCACAAGATCACAAGTGTTCTGGAGGCCGAATAAGACTAGAATTGTAAGAAATTACAATTGGCAAGAGTTGCCTACTCATTAAGTATGGGGTGGTTTGTTGTGCTACCAGAAGACCACTACTGTAATGTTAATGGGATTCTAGTCCCCACTAAGAAACTAGCAGAGTTTCCCGTCTTTACATAATCGGGGTTATGTAAAGTCGTTGAAAATTAGTGGGAGCTTTATATTAAGATAATAGACGATATCATAGTTGAATGTCTGGAATGTTATATTGTGTATCTCCTTTTTGGATTAATAATGTCGAATCGCGTATTGTTGTGGCGTATTAGATGCTAACTAGGATTCACTAAATCAAAATTTTGTGACTGGCTCATGAAGTTGAGAATAGTTCTCATGACTCGAAAGAGAAATAGTCTATGTTCTTGATGAGTTATTGCCTGAACCTCCTTATGTTTGTTAGTAAGACTAACAATAAGAGGAGGACTTAGCAAGTCTTTGAGAAAGATAATGCTAAGTGGTAGTTACCGCTGGCTAAGGCTATCAAGAGAGATGAGACTATGAGAGACTAGAGCTGGTGCTTCCATTACCATGGGGATGGCTAATGGAAGAAGAACTGCAAGTTGAATCTTGTAGGGATGGCAAAGCAGAAGCTTGGTGAAGCTTTGGATACTGATAAGAAGAAGGCACTTAATCAAGGTCAAGAGTATTCTACGGATTGAAAGTGGAGCAAAAGTTGCTACCATTTCAATAGAGACTACCGACCTCGAGATACCTTCAGGAGCTATTTAGAATTGATAAATTTTATTATATTTCTCCCTTTATCAGGAACATTAATTCCAATTCTACTTTAAACTCTTGTGATTTTGATGTTAGTTTTGGAACAATAGTTGTGTAATGTTCTTAAATGGTAAAGAGTTTGCCAGTGGGAGTTTATGTAATGATATGTTCATTCTAAACACTGGTGCTCCTGAGTTTTGTGTGGTTATGCTTCCAAATAGGAAGAGGATTGATATAAATCAAGCCTATCTCTGGCACTGTGGGCTGGGTCATCTTAGTGAAGAAAGGTTCACATGTTGTATAAAATGGATGTTTTAATCAATTTGATTATGAATCATTTACAACGTGTGAATTATACCCCATGGGTAAGTTGACCAATTCTCCATTTAGGAGAAATGGAGATAGAGCCATGGAGTTATTTGAACTCATTCATTCCGATGAATGTGGATTTATTTCCACCTAGGCCATTAGAGGATTTTCTTACTTCACTACTTTCACTAACAGTTTCTCTATGCTTTGATATGAGTACTTGATGAAGTACAAATATTAAGTTTCTGATAAATTTAAGAGTTTAAGAGTGAAGTGGAAAAATAAATTGAAAGGGGTATTAAAACTCTTCGATCGGATCGAGGAGGAAAATAGTCGGGTCCATATATCACACTATATCTTAGGGATAGTGGTGTATTATCCTGGTCGACACTTCCTTCTTCTCACCTTAATTGTTGGGTGTAGAAGGTCCATAATAGGCTTTGTCAGATTACCCTTTTCTCTCTGGGGAGTCATCCCCTAAAGGCCACTACTTATATGTTGAATAAGGTTCCGTTTAAATCAATGTCTTCCATACCATATGAGATATGGAAAGGAGAATGATTGACCTTAAGAGTGTTAAGATTTTGGGCTGTCCTACTAAACGTGTGTTATTAAGAATACACCATGTAGCCCACCAGCATAATTATAGACCTAAGGCTAATGCTTATTTCAAATGGGTTTGTTGTGCTACCACAAGGCCCATTTGACTTGAGGGTTTATTTAAGTCTATGGCATAATGATGTCTTTAAGAGAGGTAGACAAATGTTGTAGCTTTGTTGTGCTACCACAAGGGCTATAACACTAATTTATGCTTTCTACGTATTAATGGACCAACTTGACTAAGTCACTGTTGCACCCATCATTCATCCCAAAAATTAATTAATTAATTGAGATGCAACCCTCGCATTGGTCGGGGTTCATATTCGGCGTATCACCGCTTCGTGGAAGGTTCCCACGCAGGGTTCAATATTCGGTGTATCCCCCCCTCGTGGAATATTTCCACACTTTGGGGCTTCATAGCCCACATATTTCTGCAACCATAAGCTCCTCGCAACAAGCGGGATGGTCCGAGGCCCAGTTAAACCACCATGATTGTCAGGATCATGTGGTCCCGGGGAGAGCCCTAAAGAGGGAGGCCCTTTTATCCCTCGGACACTCGATGTGACCAAAGAAGACCCCGTAGCAAAAAGAGGGGTGCAAAAGATGGTGTACACTCTATTGAAGAAGTCCCCCGTATGTGTATCATGCAGCTCGGGCGAGAACAAATCCCCTCTCCGCAGTCCACGGCACGAGGAAGATGACAAACGAACAAGGAGGCACACCCTCTCTTCCCTCCACACAGCGCAGCGAGCAAACAACCCTAAAAAAAGCTCGGGAGGAGCCATTTTATTAAAACAGGATGGAGGGGGACCCGTCTGGGGTCGGGGGGAACCCGTACGGGGTCACCCGACCCCAGGCGGGACATCACGGAGGGGGGTAGGACCTCCCGGGGCCGCGCGGACACGGGGGGACCCGCTCGGCGTCAACCGACCCCGTGGGGACCTGCCCGGGATCGATTGACCCCGGGCAGGCCTGCCCTGGGTCGGCTGACCCCGGGGAGGACCTGCCCGAGGTCACACACCCAGGGCAAGTCCCGCCCAGAGTCGGATGACCCCGGGCAGGTCCCTCGCGGACCTGCCTTGGGTCATTCGACCTCGGGTGGGTCCGGGGCCATCCACCCCTTGCCGCCCTCCTCTCCTGCACACAAAAACTAAAAATAAAAAGAAAAAAGGGGGAAAATGGACCTCCCCAAGGTCATTTTCATCCCGTTTAACCTGTATGGGTTCAAACACCCCTGGGTAGCCCTCCACTTCTATAAATTGACCCCCAAGGGTCCATTGAAGGCATTAAGCATCTACGAAGCATCCACTACACACCGGAAGCACCCAGCGCAAGGATTTTTGTTCGTTTGTCTTGGCCCGTGAGGGGTAAGTCCCTAGGTCTTGTGTATATGCCTCTAAGAGTTTTTTTTTGTAATTATGCCCCTCAGCGGGCCATGTTTGTAAGTTTGTACGTCATGGGGTGACTAAATTATGTAGTTCCACCCGCATAATGGGGGAATTACAAAAATGTTCTCTCTGGGTCTCGAGAAACAAAAAGTTCAATTATTTATAGTTATACTATTAGCGCAGTGAAGAGTGATATAGAAGGGGGGATGAATAGATCACTCCCGATTTTAAAAACTTCAGCAGAATATTAGTTCAACGGTTTGAAACCCTTCAGAAACAGCACAAAGAGTATTGCTAACGCAGTCAATAACCAAGATAGAAAGAGTAAGAGCGATTGAACGAGCTGTCCATAGTCAACCACAATGTCAAGCAGACGGAGAGCATAGACGATAACAGCAAACAACAAATGGAGACAAGAATTTTTAAGGTGATTCGATTGTAGTCCACAATCTACATCCACCCCACTCCAACTAGAGTGAGGCTTCCACTAGCCACGGCTAGAAACTGCAGACTCAGTCCGCGAATAGGATGCTGCCACACAGCTTGACCAGGGGAACAGCCTCCCCTCTTCCTCCACACCGGAGGGATACAACCAATGACAACAGTCAGTAGCAAACTGGAGACCGAGGTCTCTCTTCCTCCACCCAGGAGGGAACCGACAAGCGACTCCCTATCACTTGCAAACTAGAGGATCAATCCTCCCTTCCTCCGATCACAGGAGGGTAACAATATTCGATAAGGAAGATGAAATGAAAAAGGAAAACATGAAAATCAAAGCACAATAAAATCTCTTTGAAAACAGGAAACAATGTAGCTTCCGAAGAAGCTTCAAGCCACAGACACTGCTCTCTCTCTCTCTAAAAAATATTTCACTCAGATCTAGATGAAATAGAATTCTCTACTCTCTCTCTTTTCTGGATCGTGCAGCCTCACAAGAATGCATTCTGCTCTTTCTTTCACGATCGAGCTTCTACTGAAAGAAGATGCTCCATATATATAGCAGATGTTGGGCGTGTGTCCTTCAGGTTCCAGCCCAGAGAGCACCTCAGATCACGTGCCAGGTACCACCTCGGATGACGTGTCCAATCATCAGCTTGAATCATTCTGTAGGTAGAGATGAAAGGAATATATCGAATTAGTTCAGTTCAAGCTTTTCACAAGGCGTGTATAGACTTTAGAACAGCATATAGGCAAGTATATACAACGTCAGAATGTATAGACTTGAAAGCCTTTCAGCGACCTTAGTGTATAGACTTGCAGAATGTTGCATTAACATACCATAGGGGAAAGTGTAGACTTCAGTGCAGTTCATGAAGCAATCGAATGTGTAGACATGAAAACAAAGGACAACAGTGTACAGACTTTGTGATGCACAAGCATAACCAGTGTATAGACTTTGATGTAAAGGCTTGAGTTACACTAGCAATGTATAGAGTTTAGGTAATGCATGCAATGCAACATAATGTATATACTTAGTTGCTGTGCAACCGATGTTCAGACATGTTATGCTTGCTGTGGGAGATGTATAGACTCTGCGTCTATCAAAGTATGAGCAATGGAAGAAGACGCCACTTTCCTAGGCGTTTATTTCAGAAGTGACGCCACTTCTGGTGGGCGTCAGATTTCGAGCTTAAAGGAGTGTATAGACATGATGTGGCTGTATAGACTAGCAAACGCATGAAGTAGTAAGCCAATGTATAGACACTGATGTATGGACTTTAAGCGAACGCTGTACAGACTTGTCAATTGATGTATGAGCATTAAAGAAGGGAATGTACAGACTTTTGAAAGCATGAACACTGCTATGTATAGACTTTGTACTTTGAACGACAAGGCATGTTATACAGACTTTGAGCGTTGTATAGACTTTACGAAGCACATGCCAAGGTTGTACAGACTTCAGACTTTGAATGTGTGTGCTGTGAACGATGTATACACTTGGCCCTTGAAGGATGTACAGACTTGAAGAACCGAAGCCCACGATGTATAGACTTGGCATTATGAGGCATGCAGGCTGTATAGACTTGGCGTTATGAGGCATGCAGGTTGTATAGACTTGCGATGCCATGAAGACAATGTGTAGACTTGTGAAGCTTGAGGCCAATGTACAGACTTGAAGAATCGAAGTCAATGTATAGACTTGACGAATAGCTTGAAACACAGACACGCTGCCAATGTATAGACTTGCACAGTGCTGCCAATGTATAGACTTGGATGCCCAAAGGCAATGTATAGACTTGCAAGTGTGAGACGCTGAAAGAGACGGTGGATGTTCAGACTTTGGCAGTGTGCAGACTTTGCCTACATGTGAATGTATAGACTTGAGATGAGACACAACATGAGACGATGGATGTTCAGACTTGGGAATGGTTGTATGGACATTGGAAGATGATGCATGAGACGAAGAACAATGTATAGACATGGTGTGTATCTAAAGCAGCGAACGTAGGAAAAGGTTGGAATGTATAGACTTACGTTCGATCAGCAATGTATAGACTTCAACTAAGCAAGCTACAGTGCAATGTCTAGACTTAATGATGCACGCGATGTATAGACTTTGGAACGCTTGAAGTGATGTACAGACTTGGTGAGCGCCAAGCAATGTACAGACTTGGAAACCGATGTGCAGACTTGACAATGCAGTGTATTCATGAGGACAATGTACATACTTGAGAATCTTGAGAGAGTCGACCCATCTGAAAGGGGAGGTCGACCCACTTCTGTCCAGACTATGTTGTGTGTGTGTGTGTGTGCATATGCCAATGTATATACTTTATGAGAATGCTTGGACTATGCACATGAATGAAGGCCACTCTCGCTGTACAGACTTGATGGAAGGCATGTGCAGTGATGTATGTACTTGCTAAGTGATGCACTGATAGCCACATGAACTTCACTGCCCTAAATGATGAAGCATGAATTGATCTAGAAATGGACAGATTGATTTATAGTGTGAGACATCATCAAAACCGTAGGGATGCAACATATACCCTATAACTTCTTGTAATTGGGGCTACACCCCTACTTCCTGCGTTAGTGCGGATCTTTCTACAGTCGACAACTCGCCGATAACTTTTGTACCCACTTGGGCCATAAATGAATCCGTTGTATTCTGAAAATCTCCTTTGTACAACAAACTGGTGAAAATTATAAGAAAATCCCCCAACTTGTAGGAATTGCATATATACCCCTCCTGCGGCTAAGTTGACATGTGGGAGCCTTCTACGAAGCCCCTCGTTATTCCTTTGGTCTGAGGACATTGTCAGCTCAGTCTGACGCTTGAGTGCCACCTCAACTTGGGTCCACATAGGGTTTTAGTAAAATTATCAAAATACCCTTGTGACTTAGAAAAGGCCTAGTACCCCCGAAACCCTCTAGAAACGGCCTCAATGTCTTGGGAAGCCAGGAACCTTATCCTACTTTCCTTCCAAACCAATATACCCCTAGAAGTGTGAAATTACCAAAATACCCCCAAGGTCTAGGAAACCTCCCGTGACTTCAAATATGCCTACGGCTTCCACTAAATCATTTTCCTACTCCTAAATTCTAGGGTTTTGCCTAAATATGAGGGGCCTCAGTTGAAACCCTAACTCAGTCATTATGTTGGTCGGTGGTAAGTAAGTGGACATTGTGAGCCCTCCAAATGAGTTTGCCCGCAACATCAGAACCCCCATAGAAGACTTTGGAATTTCTTTGGCAGTCAAACAAATGTGTTCAGACGTTAGGCCGATGAAAATCAACACTGACTGCGGTCAGTGGGGAGAGATCCAAGACCTGAACCCAAAGCGTCTGATATTATGCGCACCCACGGAATGAACCTCCATACATAGAGGAGGAATGTTTCTTTTTAAAAGGAAACCATATTTAATTATCTATAAAAATTCCATGACCGACAGACTTGCACGCCCGGTGGGACTCGAACCCACAATCGCCTGATTAGAAGTCAGGCGCCTCAGAGGGACTGCTCCCACTCAACGGGGGCAGTGTCGTCGCCACAATGACGCCATGCCTATGGCAGGTGTCGCTGGCCACGCTCCTACTCAACGGGGGCGGTGTCATAGCTGCAAAGGGGCAAATCCTACTGTGGTAGCTTCCCGCTCCGGTAAAACCATACTCATCAAAGATTTTCACATTCGGTTCGATGGGGGCGAGCCGATTCTACCTTGGGACCGACATGTCCCGACCATCTCCACCTCCAACTACTTCGAACTCCTCTGACAAGTCTAGTAGGACGAAGTGAAATTAAAGAAGCCTGCCGTATCGGCGTCAAGTCGGGGTCCGACACAACGACCCATACCACTTGCTCCCCGATCAAGGTCAGGGGGCAACCCAATTGAGGAGCGTCAGCTCCAATTGAAGAAAATATGGGTCACCAAGGAGGAGGCCTAAATCACAAGGTGAGCAAGGGTGGGGGAGCCCTTCCACATGTAGGATCTGCAACAAATGCGGAGTCTGACAAGCACTGAGTTCTCAACATCTCTGAGGTCCGCAATTCAGCCCCCACGTGGGCAGAAGTGCCGGGGAGCCGGCAAAAAGGTGCGGTTGACCTCTCCATGGGCCAGCTCAACACACATGGAAGAGGATTACTCAGCCCAGGCCTCCACATCCCGAGTATCTATTTTTGATAGACTAGGGATGGCACCTAAGCTTGCCCGACAATTGTCCAGGAAGAAGCGGGTGGTTCAGGTGACCAATGACGCTGTCAAAGTGTTCACCTGCTACACTACCTCTACCGACAAGTGGCATGAGGACACCTCGGGAGAGCTCAACCATCCTCTTCAATATTTGAGGAGGTCGAGGCCCGTTTCCCGAATCCTGGCGCAAACATAGCAGACGTCGACTACTGGGACATCTCAGCCGGAGCCGGTGCAGCAAGAAGAACACCAAGAGGACATCCATAGTATTGATGAGGACAGCAACCCCGCGCATGAGGAAGATCTTGTGAGAGAGGCACAGACCCTCACGTTGGAAGAGCTCTGATGGGAAAACCAAGAATTAAAGAGCCTCTTGTAATCGCTCTTGGGTGAAAAGGAGGTTCATGTTCAGCCTCAAGTGGCGCCCACTGGGATGGAACAATAGCCTCCTCCCATTTTAGTCACGGCCAATGTCTCCGTCACTGCTACGAAATTACCATTGGCGGTGGAATTTGAAGTGCCGTAACATGAAGCGAACGCATGGTCCTCTGCCACTCCTGCTGCGAAAAGCCTCATGGCGCAAAGGCAGATGATCGAGCAGATCCTGGAGGCGAAGTTCGCTTAACATGGTGAGGGTGTGGCCACCGTTGATTTGTACAGCGTGCCCTATCCTCTTCACCATCAATTTGTTTAACTCAAGTCAATCCTTGCAAGATGGTAGAAAGGGGAGGGGGTTCATCCCTTCATTGCGGAAGAAGATGAACACACTACCCCAACCGCCAGGCAAGTGTTTTCATTAAGGAAAGCAGTAAAAGAAGAGGGGAACAAAGCGGGGGGGGGGGGGGGGGGAAAGGGGGAGGCCCGAAAAGGGCAAGAAGGGTACAAGGCCAAAGGCCCAAGAAAGCGAAAAAGGCCCAAAAGAACCTGGGCAAGGGCAGAAACAAAGGCCCAAGAACCCACAGAAGAAATAATGCCCCTACAAATAAGAATCTTCATCGAAGACCCCTTCAGAGTCGGACGAGAACAACGAACGGATTCCACGCAGACGGACCGGGGAACCTGGCGAGCCAAGAGGGTCACGGTCCGAGCCACCAGGATCGAGCTCCTCGGAGAGGGAGGAGTGGATCGGCTGGAGGAGTGCCGCAGAAGCCGACTGGAGACGAAGTGAGCGACGGGGAGCAGGAGGAGCGTCCTCGAAAACACATTACCGATCGCGCGAAGAGGAAGTGGAATTGGAGCGCCGGTAGGAACGCCGTGGGGCGTCGCGCTCCGACTTCGAGCCCATCCGCGAACGGTCCAGTACAGGGTTGCCCACGAAGGCCGCATGAGCCGCCGCAAAGTCTGAGAAGCCCGACGCCGGCTCAAGCCCGGGAAGAGATAAAACCTGAAGCTGAGGTAACTTGATACGATAACCAAAGCCCGCTGTCCGCAAAGGAGCAGAGGGTGGAGCGGAGACCACAAGCGGACCGGGCGGATCCCGGTTGATTTTCTTCTTCAGAGCTTGAGCAAAGGAGAGCCGGGGGGCTGAAGTAGGAGTAGAGGAAGGTGGCACCGGACCAGCAGCCCCACCCGCCAAGGTGGAGGGCTGTTGTCCTGGACACCAAGCCTCAGCAGAGGCATTGAGACCAGCAGGAGACAACGGAGGAGCATCCGGGGCCTGCAGCCGGAGGACCATCGAAGCAGCAGCAGCTCGACCAGCCACCCGGGCACATGAGGACGTGGATGCAGGCTCAGACGAAGCTGGACACGGTGGTGGCGCACCCTCCCGAATCCGGGGGGGAAGCACCTCAGGTGTGGGGGCCCGGTCAGGAACCGGCAAAGCATTAGGCAAGGGGGCCACCTCGGTAGGGAGCTGGCCAGGAGAGGGATGGCCCGGAGCAGCTTCCGAAGGCGCTGAGTGGCCGAGCACAACCGCCTGTAAGGAGGGCTTTGCAAGGGACAACTCCAAGGTAGGGGGCACATGAGGAGCAAGAGCAAAGCCCGCACTCGGAAGAGGGACAGCAGGGGGGGCGACGACTCCTGGAGGACGGGGAGCAGCCTCCACACAGACAGAAGCAACAGCAAAGGGTGGCAGCGTCGCAGGAACCACCGGCCAGGGGGAAGACAGATGCAGGTCTGGAGAGCTAGGGAGAGGGGCGACGGTGGACGGAGCCACCGTAGCGGCTACGAAGGTTGGTGAAGCAGCGAGCTTGGCCAAGGGGGACGGATGCTCGGGAGCCACAGCAGCAACAGGCACGGAGAGACCCCTTGAAACGGCTAGCAAAGGTGGCGGAGCAAGCGAGGCCGCCGCTGGCAAGGGGGCTAGAACACCCTGCATGTAGACCCGCCCGTGCTCGACCCCAAGACCCGCAGTGGAAGCGGGGGAAGTGGGCGCCCCTGAGAGAGGCAAGCAAACAGACGTGATGACAGATACTCCCGAAATGGCAGCGAGGGGGGTTGCCAAACACCGCGGTGGTGGTGGCTGGACAGCAGCGGTGGACGCAGGCGGAGGTGCTGGAGGGGAGGTAGCCGGCCCCACAGCAGGCACCCGTTTGCACTTAGAGGCTTCATGGCCCAGGCGTCGGCACCCCGCACAGAAGGGGGGAAAACCTGGGTAAACCAGAGGCTGCCAGAACTGCCAGTTGCCAGCCTTGATCCACACCCGATGGGGAGGCTTCTTCGACACGTCCATGTTAACACACACACGGGCGGCAGCAGAACGAGTCAAGCAAAGCGAATCCTTGTCAGCCTTCAGGGGGTTGCCAAGATTCCCAGCAATAGAGAAGAGCATGGGCTCGTTGTAAAAGTTCACCGGTAGTTTGGGCAACTCAACCCAAACCGGCACGACCGGCGAGTCTTCCTCGGGGGAGAACCGAATGTTCCACTGGAAGAAGTGAAATGGCCTGCCCTTAACGAACAAGGTATCCTTGAGCAAGACGAGCAGTAAGTCATCTCTGTTCTGGAACCGAAGAAGGAGATGGCAGTTGTCCAGGGCGCTGAGGAAGAAGTCCTCCCGGAAGTGAAAACGAAGGGCGAAGTGAGCCCGGATATCCTGGAAGGGGGGCCGGCCCCTAGGCGTCCGGGCAACCACCGCGAACTCCAAAGGCCGACAGGAGATGTGGATCTCATCTGTGGAAAAGATAACGGCAGGTTCCCCAGCGTCGGTGGAGGCAGGGGCGTGAACAGACAACGGGAGAGGGGGGGAGCAAAGGACTGGTGGACCACCTGGGCAAAAGAAGGGGCAACCGAGGCAGGAGAGGGAAAAGGGCCACCTTCTGGCGTCAGGTGGCCACCACCGGCGACGGTGGATAGGACCGCACGGCTAGGATGCGGCCCACGAGCCTGCCGGAGACGCCCGAGGCTAGGGTGCTCCAAATCGCCATGCCTGGCCGGAGGGGGCAGGCCAGAAGCGCCATGCGAGAAGACAGCCGGCGCGGAAGAAGGCAGCGCGGCGGTGGTGTGGGCTACGGACACCACCGAGGGCGGGGGGCCCGAACTAGGCGAGGGCAGGATAGCATGGCCTGACGCGGCAGCCACCGGACGGGCCGCAGCGGAGTCCGGCGTGGAGGCAGCACCCAAAGCAGGGGAGGGGGCACCAAGAAACAGAGCACCGCTCTTGGGCCCTCTCCCATCATGAATAGTGCTTGTCAACGGAGGGAGACAGAAGATGACAGGCGCTAAAGAGAGGGATTGCGAGGAGGTCAACACAGTCAAAGGAGGGCAGGGCCCTGTAGGGTGAAAAGGCATGGGGAGAGAGAGAGGAATCAACGGATGAGATGAGGCCACAAGAGGTGGCGTGCTGGCATGGGTAAAAATGTGGCAACCTGGAGTTGGTAGCGGGGCAGAGAGAGGACCGCGATCAACTCCGGCGGGAAGGGAAGAGATGACCGGAGGGAGGGCCAAAGTGCTGGAGGCGAGGGGAAGAGTGTGGACGCCATCTGGAAGTGAGGGGATGCAGGCTCCTGATGCACTGCCCAGAACCGGGGGGCCCAAGCCATCTACGATCGAGCCATGCACATGGACACGGGGGTCACCCATGACGGGCACAACCACAACAGGCGAAGGCAATGCGCCGGGAGGACACCCGGAGCAGTCAAGCGAGGCAGGGATGGGCAGCACAGGCCCACCACCGTCAGCGGGAGTGCCAGGGTCAGCCGGGAGTGAGAAATAGGGGCTCCCCGCACAACCAAGGCAGGAGGCGAGAGCTTCACATGCTAACACAGAAGGACCGCCCGGCACAGGAGAGGGGGAGGGGGAGGAGGGGAGAGGCACAAAGCCTCCCCCCCCACCACCGGCCATAGCCAGAGCTCAGGCAAGCAGCAACGCGGACCTAGCAACGAGAGGGGAGGAATCGCGCTTGGACGGGAGCTGGAGGTGGGAAACGGGAGGAGAGAGAAACATGAGAGAACTCCAAGATCAAACTTCACCATCAATTCAAAAAGCTTCCACCTGACTACCCGAAGGCCCCGAAACTCCAGAAGTTCAATGGGTAGGGCTCGCCACATGAGCACCTGGACTACTACATGACGGCCATTGGTGAATTGGCACTGGAAGAGGCATATTTGCTGTAGTACTTCACCATGTCTCTGACAAGCACTACCTTCCAGTGGTATTCTAGGCTAAAGCCCAATTCAGTGCCTGATTGGGCTGATATGTAGAAGAAATTCGTCGACCGTTTCCAGACCGCCGAACGCAAAGTCTCTCCGGCGGAGATCTGCCCCCTCCGCTAGAAGAAAGGTGAGACTACGTTGAACTTCATCAAGCGGTGGAGGGACGTCAGCATGCGCTACGATAATCCCCCAACGCTTGAAGACACGATCACCATCTGCTGTAGGGGTCTGTTGGCAGAAGTCAGTGAAAAGCTTCTAGGCACCAATATCAGAAGCTTCGACCAGCTGAATACGATGGTGGCGGAGATTGAAATGTTCTTCGCTAATCATCCGGTACAAGCTTCTGCCAAGGGCAAATCCTCCAAAGGCCGTCTAGCCAGCGGCAAGGAGGTGAATGCTGTGGACTTCTCCCCGACAAATGGAGACAAGGGGGAAGGAAAATTCAAAGGCAATGGTGAAAAGTCCGACGCCAAGGCGAGTGCTTCTCTCATAGCAGAGCGCATGAAGACGCCTTATTCCTTCAGGAAAGAGCATACCAAGATGCTCTTTGACCCGTGTATGAAAGAGAAGCTCATCACCCTATCGGATCCACAGAAGCCCTTAAAGGTGGATAAAACAGATGATCCTACCTATTCTGTGTATCATTGAAGGTTGGGTCACATCGTCGGGGACTGCTATGTTTTCAAAAATATAGCGGAAGAGCTCATTCAAAAGGGCTTGGTAAATATGTTGGGCCATGCGGTCGACCCACCATAGCCTCATTGATGTGACACAACCTAGGGATACAACGGGGACGACCCCTTGGACCTAGATTCGCAAGCAACCGGGCCGAACGGCGGACTCACCCAAGCGGGTTCACCCGCGTAGCGCGCACCCGGGTCCGTAGGTGGACCGGCGATGGGGATGAGGGTCCGAGGTTGGACCTTGAGATTCCAGGGGGTTGGCTAGCTTGGGATGGAGGCCTAAGGGCCAGGGATGCCCAATTCAGCAGGTGGCTGGCACGCTGAGGGCGTGGGTTGTAGGGTCTCTCGCACAACTTGCCCGCGGTGGCACTCAATTTAATGAGGATTCGGGACCGGGCACTCGCCTCAACGCCGACGAGCAACTTAGAAACAATACTAAGCTAAGTAGAGTTGAACCAGCAAGGAGAGGGTGGCCAGAAGCTCACCTGATCGGCATGAGAACGCCGATCCCGGCCGGAGACGAGGGCGAGCGGGGAAGCGTGGGCTACCCGCACGCCGCGCCGATGACGCTTCGGCCGAAGACCAGCTAGTACATGCACTACACCTCACACAGGAGGGTTGGACTAGGGGTGGGGGTTTGAAACTCACATAAAAACACTATCCCTCACAGGGAGGGTCTATAAGCCGGCCAGGCGGGGTGGGGAATGCCGGAATAAACTAAGACCGGCTGTTCAGTCCGCTCAGGGTTGGCAGGATAGGGAGTCGCTGATGATGCCGCCACGGACCCATCCGACTTTAGAAGAGGGCGAGACCAGCACCAATACTTCTTGGGGTGGCCCAGGAAGACACCAGAATTTTTTGGGAATTTATTGTGCTCGTTGGAGGCTGGGGTGGGATCGCGAGCCGCGTTCCTCGGTTCAGCTTCTGACTGTTCCAGAATCCTTACGGTTGGAAGAAGTGGACGCTTTGAATGCTTCTGAAGTCCAAAGAGGGCGAGACTAGAGCCGACGCGTTCGTGGGTGAGTCTTCTTCGTTTGGGGACCAAAGAGGATGCTGGAGAAGATTGGAGCTGACTGCGAGGGCCAGAAGAGTGGAAGGGGGTCGAATCTGTCCCCAGCCGGACTGACCTGCGCACTCTGGGAAGAAAAATTGGAACTCTTTGCTCCGGGCTCCAAATGTGGTCCTCCTTCTTGGGTCTGGTAGAGGACTCGGAGGAGAAGATCGTGGAGAAAGAATCACATTCAAACTCGCACAGGAGCGGCCGTGGTCATGTCTGCACTCGGGCTCAGGTTTCCTGCTGGAGCAGCTTTGCGCAGTTGAGGGAGAATGTCTCTACTGGGCAGCTCAGAGCTCGAACGGATGCGAGACCACCTTGCCAGTGTATCCACTTTGAAGAGCTTTCCAGAAGTGTAGGATACACCACAAGAAGATCCGCGATGAAGATGTGGTAGCCTCTGCAACTAGCAGTAAATCTGCTGCCTGCGACCTGGACATGGTATGGTGGTGGAAGGGGATGATAGTGGGGAGATGGGGAGGGGGAAATGGAGTGAGAATGGGCAGGGGTGTCCCCTGACTGATAGGTGCCAATGGGGGGTCGAACTAAGGTGAGGGAGTGGGAGAATGGGGGCTGGAAGGGGGTCTAGTAGGTGGAGGGAGGGGGAGCTACGAATTTGGGACTTGGAGGGAGAGGGGGAAGGTGAGGGGGCACAAGTGGGTGAAGGGAATGTGAATTTGAATTTCCCTTAATGGGGGGGGGTGATCAATGATGGCCTTGGGAAGGGGAAGGGATGAGTTGGGGAATGGAAGGGGTGCTTGGGAGATTGAAGAGTCACTTGGGGATGGTGAAGGGGTGTGATGAGGAGTGAATGGGTGCCTAAGAGAAGGGAATTCCACCTGGGGGTTGGAGGGGAATTAAATGGGAGGTATGGGGAAGGGGGAGGGGTTTAATGGGGAGTGAACGGGGGGAGGAGAGAGAAGAATTTTGAAATTGGGGGGAGGAGAGAGAGGGACTTGCGCCCTAGAGAGAGAGAGAGTGGAGAGAGAGAGAGAGAGGGAGAGGGGGAGCTTCTCACTCCAAGGAAGAAAATTCTCTGGGAATTCAACTTTTTCTCAATATCTCATTAGCTTCAAATGGAAGAAATGGGGTCCTATTTATAGGGATCCCATAATTTACAATAAGCCCCTGACTTTTAGACTAATGACAAGAAACCAAGGGGGAAGGGGACGCCCCAGGGCCTAGCCCACTTAATTGAGCCCATTAACCCACCTAACCAACCTAATGACAATTAACTTAGGTAGACGACTCATTAACCTAGGGACTTGACTCAAATAAAAGAAAAATTACATAATTATGACTCAAAGAAAATATGAAAATTATATGCCATGACTCAGAAAAATGTGGCGAACATCATGGAGCACTGCTGGCGAACAACGGGATCCTCGAAAAAAAATGGGATGGTTGGTGATGTCCCCATAATACCAATTGATGTGATACCACCTTGGGGGTGGCAGCAACTAGACAAAGATCCCTTGGACTTATCCAACGCAAGCACAATTCACAAAAATAGAGATTATCGTAGACGGTCGCTCACCGGTGCACACGCTCAACCCAAGGGTGACTCAATGATGCCGAGTCGAGGATGGTGGGACTAGACCCTTGCTGGTGGAGGGCCAGCAAGGCTATGATAGTCCCCCCCCCTCAAAGATATTGAAGCCTAAATTTATGGGCTGACCGTGTGCCACAAGGGGCTCGGATCACTCTCTTGCTCCATGGTGGTCACTCGAAAGCAAGGGTGCTTTTAGGACCGGGCGCTCTCTTTCACTCCAGCGGAGCGTTGATGGATATTAAATGAACAAGCACTAAAATATGAGCAAGGGCTGAGTGATTACTTGGTCGGTTTGAAGAAACCGACCCTGGTCGGAGCCGTGGGCGAGCGGGGAAGTGTAGGTTCCCTGCACACTGTGTCGGTGAAGCTTCTCCCTGTTTAAATATTGACATGAACTACTCCTCACGCTGGTGTGGAGATGTGGGGTTACAAACAAACACTACCTCCAGCAGGGAGGGGCTTTAAGCCGACCAGGTGGGGTGCGGGATGCTAAAGTAGACTAAAGCCCGTAGTTCTGTCCGCTCAGATTTGGCAGGATAGGGGGCCGCTGATGATGCCGCCACGGACCTGTCCAACTTTAGAAGAGGGCGAGACCAGCACCAAAACTTCCTTGGTTGGCCCAGGAAGACACCAGAATTTTTGGGGAATTTATCGTGGTCGTCGGAGGCCAAGGAAGGATCGTGAGCCGGACTCCTCGGTTCAGCTTCTGCCTATTCCAGAATCAAAGGCGTTGGAAGATGTCGTCGCTCCGAGCACCTCTGAGCTCAAAAGTGACGCAGCTTATATCGACACGACCGTGGGAGGGTCCTCTTTGAGTAGCAACCAGAAAGGCCACCATAGGAGGTCGGAGTAGAGAGATAGAGTCGGTAGAGTGAAGGGGGGTCTGTTCAGGCCCAGATAGGACAGACCTGTGCACTCGGGGGAAAACCACTAGAACGGGGAGCTCTGAACTCCGAATGGTGCTCCGCTTGCTGCGTTGGACAGAGGATTGGTATCAGAGCTCCCTAGGTTGTGTCACATCAATTGGTATCAGAGCATGTTTTATACTTGTCTCTACTAAGTCTAGTCCTAGGGCATTTGCATCGGTGTCATCCCCTTCCCCGACCAAAACCATGTACCGTACCAATCAGCTTGATGACTACCTCTTCATCGGACTGCAGTTACCCCATTTCGATGGGTCCCACAACCCTCACACATATAGGAAATGAGAGACCTCCATAGATAGATACTTCCACCACTACTACATGTCTGAGGAAAGGAAGGTGCGCGTCACCAAGGAGACCCTCGGTCCCCCTCGGCAAGACAGAATGGAGAAACCTTGAGGGTCTAAGAAGTGTTAGGAGGCAAGATCCCATTCGCGCATGGGAAGGTATGAAGACCAAGCTTAGAACAGTCTATGCACCCCGACCCTCCCCCAGTGTATACCAAATAGCCCAGGATCTTGAGAATATTGCTAGACTTACTTCCCCTCGGCCATCCAACCCAGAAGTCTTGGCCCCATAAACCAACTTAGCCCCTCCTATGAAGGGTTCCTCACCTAGACCAAGTAGGGCCCAAATTCCACCACTCCCAATAATTCCAACCCCAAACACCACCACCAACCCTCCCCAAATCCAAGAAAGACCCACTTCCACCCCTCCACAACTGGCCGATCCCAAAGGCAAGAGACCCTTAATCGACGCGGCTTCCCCCATGATGACCATCACTCCCCCGTCCAAAGTCACTCACCCAACCTCCACCATTCAAACCCAAGTGGACCCCGTGTCAACCCCCCCACCTAGGCCCATGACGGCCACCACCCCCAAACCCACTCTCCCTTATCCAATTCACACCCACACCCAATTGACCTCTGCCCCTCCACCTTCCCCCATAAGGGATACCCCCACCGAGACCCACCCAACCCATCTTCCACTTCCAACTCCAATCCTACCCCAACTTAGGCCTCCACTACTTCCCCTACCAATCCCAAACCAAGTTTCCCTTTACTCTCCACCCCAGGTGCACCATACACCAACCCTCATCACCCCACCCTCAAAAGACCCTCTCACCTCCTTGGTAGAGGAACACATACCTGACCCCATAGTGGTGAATACTCCAGACCCTATTCCCCCCATGGAGACCACCCATGTCCAAGTTGAAGAAGAAACCTCGCACGGTGGTCTTCACCTTACACCACCCTCTCTAGTTGGGGCCAGGCTCATCTTAGGAGAACCCCTTGATAGTTGGCTAAAGGAGTGCCCAATTAGAGAGATTACGGCCCATGTTTTCCCTCGTAGGGAGCAAAACCACCCTATAGTGCCCCGCTCCTATCACACCACCATCCAATCATCTTACCAATTGGACACATTAGGGGATCTTCTCAAGGGCTTAGCATGGCAAATGAAGTTGACCGGCATGTTGACCACAGTGGCCAACCAACCTAGGAGCTTTGACCTCCTACACCTATGTGTCGGATCTATCACCTCAATTTGCACCGTTGGTTGCTACACTAGCGACCTCCTTCTATTCCTCCCCACACCCGATGAGCCCGACCTTATCCTCAAATTGGGGTGCCTCATATCGTGCAGAAAGCCAAGCCATCCTCTCATGCCCAACCCACCCACTAAGAACTTCGGCCCAATCATTTCATTAGAGGAGGATGATCCACCACCATATTGTAAGGACCTTGAGGATGTTGAGATGAACTTAGAGCTCCTTTCCCCCGGGTACACTTATGTTGATCCTTTTGACCCCTCCCAATGGGAACCCAAGAACCCATGTGATCCACCCACATCACTTATCACACACTCCTTCCTACCCTCACCCACCATGTTGGGCCAAGCCCACCTCTCCCAAGTCCCGGGCGACACAAGGGTAGCTATGACCAAGGAAGATCTACACCTAAGGAACAAGGAGGTGCCTCTCCCCATGATGTCCACCTTCCTTGACCCCTTCGACCCTTTTGAATGGAAACTCCAATGCCAAACCATACCCCAACATAAATCAAAGTCATTTTCGGGTTAGGAAAGTATATGTCTTGGCACCTCGAACCACTTGGCATGATTCATAAGTCGGGTACATTCATTTATATTACCCACATGTCAAGTGGTAAACATGAGTGGTCCATAATCAGATGTAATGGTCCACCTTCATTCATCATGAGTCTTAAGCATGTTAGGAGCATTCATGGATGTCCGGGTACTCCGGCACTCATCACACCCACGCATGAGAGGGACACCTATGGATGCCCCGGCCCTCCCATACCATTCAAAGTCTTCATGACATCTCTGCATGATTGGTCTAAATTTGGTTGTCCTGGCCTCCCTTTGCATATCATGCATCTCCCACTCACACTGCATCGTAGTACTTGGCGTGGGCATTTAAGCAAGCAACAAACAACGAGCGGTAAGAATCACAAGAAGCGGGCAAAACCTCGCGAACGCCACTTTGAATTCCAAGTTGGCAACTTGGTGATGGTGACTTTGGAGTGGCTCTACCCTAGGGTCACCTCCAACTTGAGGGCATGAGGACTTGGACCTTGCCAAGTTCCGAGTGGCCTTGGCAACCTGGCTTACGGGTTGGATTTACCGAGGGGTTTTGGGATTCACCCCATTTCCCACGTGGCGGATCCGGCACCGGGCACCGTGGTGGATCCTAGCGAGTGCTTCGAGCCTCTACCTTCCTTTGAGAGAGATACCCTCGGAGTGCCATCACAAATCAGCTTGAGAGCCCGACGTGAGTACATGGAGGCAATACTGGGCAAGCAAGGTACAATCGTTGGCAAGAGGGTGTGTCTGAGCCACCTTGAGAAGCTGAAGCGTTGTCCCCTAGCTATGGACGTGGGGTTGAGTTTGGAGGTCATGGTTCACCCGGAGCTACTTTGGAGGACCACTGTCCCGGTGGACCCATACTCGACGGAGTCGAGCTCTCCGCACCCCGGGGGTATGATGGGGACATCACCGACCATCCCATTTTTTTTGAGGATCCCGTTGTTGACCAGTAGTGCTCCATGATGTTCGCCACATTTTTCTGAGTCATGGCATGTAATTTTCATATTTTCTTTGAGTCATAATTATGTAATTTTCCTTTTATTTGAGTCAAGTCCCTAGGTTAATGAGTCATCTACCTAAGTTAATTGTCATTAGGTTGGTTAGATATGTTAATGGGCTCAATTAAGTGGGCTAGGCCCAGGGGCACCCCCTTCCCCCTTGGTTTCTTGTCATTAGTCTAAAAGTCAGGGACATATTGTAAATTATGGGATCCCTATAAATAGGACCCCATTTCTTCCATTTGAAGCTAATGAGATATTGAGAAAATTTTGAATTCCCAGAGAATTTTATTCCTTGGACTAAGAAGCTCCCCCTCTCCCTCTCTCTCTCTCTCTCCACTCTCTCTCCTCCCCCCCAATTGAAAAATTCTTCTCTCTCCTCCCCCCGTTCACTCCCCATTAAACCCCTCCCCCTTCCCCATACCTCCCATTTAATTCCCCTCCAACCCCTAGGTGGAATTCCCTTCTCCTAGGCACCCATTCACTCCTCATCACACCCCTTCACCATCCCCAAGTGACTCTTCAATCTCCCAAGCACCCCTTCCATTCTCCAACTCATCCCTTCCCCTTCCCAAGGCCATCATTGATCACCCCCCCATTAAGGGAAATTCAAATTCACATTCCCTCCACCCACTTGTTCCCCCTCACCTTCCCCCTCTCCCTCCAAGTCTCAAATTCACAGCTCCCCCTCCCTCCACCTGCTAGACCCCCTTTCAACCCCCATTCTCCCCCTCCCTCCCCTTGGTTCGACCCCCCATTGGCACCTATCAGTCAGGGGATGCCTCAGCCCATTCCCAATCCATTTCCCCCTCCCCATCTCCCCACTATCATCCCCTTCCACCACCATACCCTGTCCAGGTCGCAAGCAGCAGATTTGCTGCTAGTTGCAGAGGCTACCACATCTTCATCGCGGATCTTTTGGTGGTGTTCTGGAAAGCTCTTCGAAGCGGCTACACAGGTGAGGTGATCTCACATCCGTTCGAGCTCTGAGCTGCCCAGGAGAGCCATTCTCCCTCGACTGCGCAAAGCTGCTCCAGCAGGGAACCTGAGCCCGAGTGTAGACATGACCACGACTGCTCCTGTGTGAGTATGTATGTGATTCTTTCGCCAAGATCTTCTCCTCCACGTCCTCTACCAGACCCAAGAAGCAGGACCACATTTGGAGCTCGGAGCAAAGAGTTCTAATTTTTCTCCCCGGAGTGCGCAGGTCAGTCCGGCTGGAGACATATTTGACCCCCTTCCACTCTTCTGGCACTCATGGTCAGCTCCGATCTTCTCCAGCATCCTTGTTAGTCCCCAAACGAAGAAGACTCACCCAAGAATGTGTTGGCTCTGGTTTTGCCCTCTTTGGACATCAGAAGCATTCGGGACGTCCACTTCTTCCAGCCGCAAAGATTCTGAAACAGTCAGAAGCTAAACCGAGGAACCTGGCTCGTGATCCCACCCTGGCCTCCAACGACCATAACAAATTCCCCAAAAATTTTGGTGTCTTCCTGGGCCACCCCAGGAAGTTTTGGTGTTGGTCTCGCCCTCTTCTGAAGTCGAACGGGTCCGTGGCGGCATCATCAGCGACTCTCTGTCCTGCCAACCATGAGCGGACTAAATAGCCGGTCTTAGTTTATTCCGGCATTCCACACCCCGCCTGGCCAGCTTAAAGCCCCTCCCTATGGGAGGTAGTGTTTGTATGTAAGTTTCAAACTGCCACCCCTAGTCTAACCCTCCTGCGTTAGGTCTAGTGCATGTACTATCAGGTCTTCCGCCGAAGCGTCACCGGCACGGCGTGCGGGTAGCCCACGCTTCCCCGCTCGCCCTCGTCTCCGGCCGGGATCGGCGTTCTCACGCCGATTAGGTGAGCTTATGGCCCCCCTCTCCTTGCTGGTTCAACTCTACTTAGCCTAGTATTATTTCTAAGTTGCTCGTCGACGGTGAGGCGAGTGCCCGGTCCTGAATCCTCATTAAATTGAGTGCCACCACAGGCGAGTTGTGAGAGAGACCCTACAACCCACGCCCTCGGCGTGCTGGCCGCCCGCTGAATTGGGCATCCCTGGCCCTTAGGGGTCCATCCCAAGCTAGCCAACCCCCTGGAATCTCGAGGTCCAACCTCGGACCCTCATCCCCATCGCCGGTCCACCTACGGACCCGGGTGCGCGCTACGTGGGTGAACCCACTTGAGTGAGTCCGCCGTTCGGCCCGGTTGCTTACGAATCTAGGTCCACTGGGTCATCCCTGTGGTATCCCCAGGTTGTGTCACATCACTCATGTTGGAGTTGGTCAAACCGGTTGGCTAATGTGGTCTACATGATGGAGATGGCTTCAAGCTCTAATATCAAGGCCGAGCCTTCAAATCAGTAGCCCAACACTGGCCGCAGAGCCGCCACTTCTTCGCTCCCGGAATGCTTGGCATTGCGGAGGACTATTTGAAAGATCCGAGAGGAGATCCGACAATTGTAGTTGGAGCAATGGCATCTGCTATAATTCTTGGAAAGTATTGATGAGCAGTTGGCCACTTTCCCCTTTGGCCCATTTGCCAGGGGGTTCGCTCCAGCCCACATATGAGAGGCGGGGACGCAATCTACTGCTCGGGCTCCAATCAGGGGTTGGCTCTCCGAGGAATCCCCGGATTCATCTGAAGGTGAGGAGGATTCACCTGAAGGCGAGCAGCCAGCAAAATTATACTCCTTCCCTCGCGAGAAGACCCTGAATATCTTCTTCACGTGCTAGCGAGTGGGGCTGATCAGCCCATCACCCAGCGAGTAGGCGTCAGGTGCCACCTTTCATCAGGGCTATTGCCCGTACCATGAGGTGATAGGCCACATCATCCACAATTGCCAGCCATTCAAGGACCTCACCGAGGACTTAATCAGGTGAGGGAAGGTCAATATGGGTGAATTCTTAGTCGATCCACTACAGCCACATGTACAGGAGTGCTTTCATTTCTTCGTTAATGTCATGTATGCCTCAGCCGCTTTCCAACATCCGAAGCCGAAGGAGGAGGGAGTTAGTTCTTGGAGAGGGGAAATCTCACCGCCCGTACAGAGAGGCCGAACAAGGTCCATCCCTGACCAAACGAGGCCCAACTCCTGAAAGTGGCAGCCCCCGGGCCCACTTACTATAAAGCCCAAAAACTCACTTAGAACAAGTGCTTCCTAGGTGGCCTTCGGGTTTGGAAGTCTGAGCATCAGTCGATCGGGACAGCTCCCCCGGAGCCCCCGATTCCTTGCCCTGACCCAGCACTTATCGCTCGGGAGACCACTCCTAAACAAGTGTCGTTCGCTCGGGCTCGCTGATGGAAGCTTATTAATTCGACCGTTGTGAATCCCTTAATGATAGGAAGCTCAATGGGACAGGGGAAACCAAGAGTCCGCGCGTCGTAAAGAGCCCACATGAAGGACGTAACCCCCCTAGAACCCCTCCGCTTATGGGGATCAATTCACACAACAGGCCGCTATTTAAACAGGACATGCCCCACTGCGACAAGGTAAGCCCAAGCCAGGCAAGAGCTAATAACCCTGAGTAGGAACCACTTCACCTTTTGGTGGAGAGAGATCTCGCGCTCCCACTTTCATCCCAACTCTCCTCTTCACACCTGTGCTCTACTACCTATGCTGACTTAAGCATCAGAGGGTCTTCCCCAGGGATCTATCCCTGGGCACCTCTGACTATTTTCCCTTCTTGCAGTTAATATCTCAAGGGTACGTGGTCATCCCCTTCCCCGCTCAGGAGCAGTGCGAGATCGCCCCCTCTTCATCTGGCGTCGTCTGTGGGAAACGCACAAAGAGCCATCATGGTACGAATACGTTCTAGCAAGATGGCTGCCGGCGACCTGGGAAAAGCCCTGGTGACGGAGGAATGTGCACCTTCCCTTCCCACGGAACATTCCCCGTCCGGCAGCCAAGCCAATGAGCTACCTCCATTAGTGGCGGGGGAACAGCTTCCTGGCGGGAGCACCGACGCCCTCCAAACCCTCAACGTAAAACTAGATGTCCTCGTGGATCTCATGAGGGCCCAGGCGGCCAGGGAGGAGAAGTTGCAGCTCCCCCGGAAGAGCCCCCCACGTGGAGATGCCTCCCAGCAAACTGCTGGAGGCCGTTGCACCCTCCGGGGGTAGCGACTCATTCGCAATCCATCAGGAGGACCATCGCACGCCCCTCCCCCAGAGCAAGAAGCCTCCTCAACCCCAAGGAGGGAGAGGACCGGAGCACGTTGACTGTTTCCGGACGCCGAGGCCCCTGAGGAGCGTCGGGGTAGCATGCAAGTGCGCCCTCCAGCCCCTCGGGAGAGCGACAACCGGAACTATCTCTCCGGCTGCGAGACTTCGAGAGGTGTTTCACAGAGCAAGAGCACGCTCTCCGCGCCTTGCAGAAGACCTCTCTTGTGGAGGACGAGGAGCAATCCCCGTTCTCTGACTACATCTTGAAGGCAGAGATATATCCCAGAATCTCACTTCCGACCTTCAAGTCGTACGACGGCCAGGGAGACCCGGCCGACCATTACGACAGCTTCGACGCCCTGATGACCTTGCATGGGGCGTCCGATATGATCAAGTGTCGAGCATTCGTGACCACCCTGGTTCAGGGCGCTCAGGCTTGGTTCAGAGCACTCACCCCTAGCAGCATACACAACTTCAAGCAATTCAGGCAAATATTCAAGGAAAGCTTCGCCGATAGCGGTCCACCCCGGTTGGTAGCGGGACTATTGGCCCTCAAGCAGGAACAAGGGGAGAAATTGCAAGCTTATATTAACCGATTTAAATTGGAAGCCCTGCACATCCCCCACCTAGACATGGTCTCTGCCATCACCGCATTGACTGAAGGTACTCATGACGAAAACCTGCGGCGTGAGCTAGTGCTTCATCTCCCAACCTCCCTTGCCGAGCTAGTGACCTTGGCCCTGCACCATGCTGAATGCGAGGAAGTCCTCAGCGCCTACCGAGGCACAGCCGGCTCGGGTCGGGAGGGGGACAAGAAGAGACCGTTCGAGCAAGGGACGGGTCAAGGAAAAAGGCGGAACCAGGACGGAGACCGAAAAGAGCAGTCCCAGAAGTACGAGCGGTATACCCCACTTACTTCCCCCGTTTACGAGATCTATGAAGACATCAAAGGCTCGGGTCTCCTCAACCAACCTGAGCCTATGAAGACCAAGCACCGCAATCGCTGCAAGCATTGCCTGTTCCATAGCGACCACGGGCATCACACCAGCGATTGTTATCAACTCCAAGATGAGATCGAGCGCCTCATCCACCAGGGACACCTATCTCGATACGTGTCCGGGCCGAAGGAAGACCGAGGTGCCCCTGAAGAAATCGATAATGCACCCTGCGGAGTCCACATCAACGTCATTGCGGGCAACACGGCATCAGGCGGAGATAGCCGCAGAGGAAGAAAGCGTCACACCGAGCGAGCGAGCCGAGCCTCGACCGAGGCACCCACGGCCCCGCAAGCTAGCGAATCGCAGGCCCTGGTATTCTCTGACCAGCTTCTAGAAGGATTAACCACCCCGTATGACGACGCTCTCGTTGTATCGGCTACAATAAACCATTGTAACGTAGACAGGATCTTAGTTGACAATGGTAGTGCCCCTGATGTATTATCCTATGAATGTTTCCTCAAGATGGGAGAGAATCCATCTAAACTCCGCCCGATCCGAACCCCCCTCTGTGGGTTCAACGGCCAGGCTACTTATCCCGAGGGAGCATTAAGCATGCCAGTTACTGTCGGTACCCCGCCCAAAACCGTTACGGTTATGGTAGACTTCATCATGATTAAGGGGATGTCGGCATACAACGCCATCTTCGGTCGAGGCATTCTCAGTCGAATGAAAGCGGTGCCCTCCACCTTTCACCAAAAGATGAAGTTCCCAACCAAATATGGCATGGGGGAAGTTCGAGGTAACCAGTCATTGGCTAGATGATGCTATATAGTCTCGGTTGACGCCACTAGGCCGGAAGGGAAAAATAAAGAGTAATGGGAGCCGAAGAGGGACCCGCAACATCTGAGCCTGGTGGTGAGTTGCTAACTGTCTTCCTTAATGGTGATCTAACTCTAGGAGTAAAGATTGGAGCCGCGCTACCACTTGAGGAACAGGAAAAGTATAAAGATTTCCTTGCGCAGTACATCCAAGTCTTCGCATGGTCTGATGAGCACCTTCCTGGGATACCGGGAGATGTGGTGATGCACAAGCTCAACCTCGACCCGATGGCGAAGCCAGTACAACAGCGCAGGAGAAAGCACTCCCCACAAAAGCAAGTGGTCATCAAAGAGCAAGTCCTCAAGGGATAGAAGACTAGCCTTGATGGGATCGGCAAGCGGCTTCAACAAAACTATAAAATAGCTATTTATGTTTTAGTTGTCTCATGTTAATTGGGCCATATGTATGAGCCTAATGGGTCATGTTTTATGTTGATAGTAATTATGTCTACAATAATCATGCAAGAGTCTTTTTTTTATTTGTGTCTTTTAGTCTTCCCAATAGAGTTATGATGAGTAGGTATTAGGTGTTAATGAGTTGTCTTTTGGTTTTCTCTGAAGAGTCTATAAAAGGTCATGTAACTCTTCTTTAGAATACAATGAGTTGAACAGAATTTTTGGAAAGATATCCTCCGATGTATGGTCCACACCCTTTCTATCTCTCTTTTCCCCATCTCCTTCCTACTAGGGGTGCGATGCCCCTCTCTCTCCCTTTCCCCACTACTGGGTGTGACGCCCAGATCTTCCCCTCCCTTCCCTCCTATTGCTTCTCCTTTCCTTGCATTTCCCCCCTTTCTGAACTTCTTCCCCTCTCCCTCTAAACTTCTTCTGCCATGGCCAACACCGCCGTTCACCACCTCGTCTCTCTCCCTCTCTTTAAAACTCTCTCTCTCTCTAAGGGGGCTGCCCCCCTCTCTCTCTCTTCCCCCTCCCCCAAATTCGAATTCCCTCTCTCTCCTCCCTCCCTTCCCTCCTCATTAAATTCATATCCCGTCTCCATACCCTCATTCAATTATTACCTCAACCCCTAGGTGGAATCCCCTCCCCCTAGACACCCTTTCATCTTCCCAACACATCTCTTCACTTCCCCAAGCCCCCTTTCACCCCTCTCAAGCCAAAAATTCAAACTCCCCCCTCTTTCTCTCTCCCCAGCCCCCCCCTTGGTCGACCTCCCTTGACCTTTCAGCTCCTAGGGTCGCCCCCCCCATCTCCCCATTCCTCCTTGGCTATCTCTCTTCCCTCTCTCATTCCACCCCCTCTCTTGTGCTCACCCAGCCACCACACTGCCATCTCCTACTAGCTTCACCCCTCCCCTTCCACTCCAGCCTCCCTCCATTGACCCTCAACCTCCATCACCCTCCCCCACAGCCATCCCTCCCCATTCCTTTGCAAAAACCCTACTCATCCCCACCCCTTCATCCCCACCTATCACCAGCCCCTGCCCCAGTTCGCAGGCAACAGCAGGGGTACCTGTTGGAGGCTCGGCTGCGACACCATCTCCAGGATTTTGCTGACAAGCCATACATTGATGGAAAGGGCATCCAGATAGCTTTCTAGGCGAGGTGGTTTCGTCTCCATCCAAGCACCGAGCTGCCCGGGAGAGCCGTTCTCCCCTGATCGTGCAACCCAGGTCTGGACAGCGACCTGTCTGTCTTTTGGAAGCTGCTCCGGCCTCATCCCCCATTTTCTGATCAAGCCCTTTGGGGGATCCCTATTAGGGTCGTCCAGCTTTCATTCAAAATTGGTCCCGGCAGATTTGGAGCTCCAAGTCGAGAGCACCGGTGTCAACAATTCAAGTCTGTCCTGCAGTCCACATCACTGGCGGCCAGAACAAACAGTCCACCACAGGGAGCACCACAGCCTCTGCTGTCATCCTCTGCCCGAGCCCTATGGATCAGGTCATCAGGGGTCAGTCATCTTTCAGTCAAGCTTGGTCTCGCCCCATTCTGATTTTACACCCCCGACAAGCCTCCCCTATCCGGCCTACGTCCTGGACAGTGCGACTTCACAAGAATCATCGGTACCAGCATCTCCCACTTCATAACGGGGCCATTCCAGCACTGAAAGATCCCTGGGAAGGCGCTCCTCGCGAAAACTCCAGCCCCGCCTCGTTCCGGCCTCGGATCGGACAGCTACACCACCGGCAACTCGAGTCCAGATTTCTGCCCCTGCAGCCAGCTCGACCCCGTCAACATCAAGGAGTCACCACTGGTGTGATTGGGAGAATCAGGTAGAGTATTTCGGAGGAATCACAATAGACTGAGCCCTCTTTTAGTGGGCCCTGGTCCCGCCTCAATCTGATACTCCAGCTGGGATTACGACCTCGTCCAAGCCCTCTCTGGCCTGCAGTAGAGAAGCCCGGTGCAGTTCTACCGAATCTGTCATACCAGGTGCAACCGAGATCAGAAAGAGGCGACGTTTCTTCCGGATGTAAGCTAAAGCGTCAAGCTTTCTAACGCCTTCAGTCCCATTCCCATCGGACTATCCAGCTAGGAGCTCTGTCCCCGACAAGTAGCAGGTGGCAGGCAGTAAGGATAGCAGGCCAGCTTGCCCGTGTGAAATGGGTCGGCTCCCAACCACCTCCGCTCCCCACCCCGCCTGGCCTACATTTAGTTCCACATCAAATTATTTTCGAACTCAGATGTCCGTTTCACATCAAGCCTCTTTTGTCCGGTTCTGTACCCCACATGGCTCACCAACGTCGTCCTGGTACCGAAAGCTTCTGGGAAATGGCGGATGTGCGTGGACTTCACCGATCTCAACCAGGCTACCCCAAAGGACTGCTACCCGCTGCCGAGCATCGATCAACTGGTCGATTCAACCTCTGGCAATGAACTGCTCAGCTTCCTGGATGCCTACTCTAGCTACCATCAGATCAGGATGGACCCGGAGGACATCGAGAAGACTGCCTTTATCACCGACTTTGGCATACACTGCTACAGCCGGATGCCGTTCTGGTTAAAGAACGCCGGAGCAACTTATCAGAGACTGATCAACTGCATTTTTGAAGGACATGCTCGTTTAAACGCCAAAGGCCAAAGACCACCTCGCCAACTTAGCGGAGACCTTCGACACTCTCCTGAAGCACAACATGAAGCTCAACCCCACCAAGTGCGCCTTCGGAGTCAGATCCGGGAAGTTCCTAGGCTTCCTGGTAACTCAGCGTGGGATCAAGGCCAACCCCGACAAAGTTCAGGCCATCCTGAACATGCGGCCACCCACCTACATCAAGGACATCCAGCGCCTTACAGGGTGCATTGTTACACTCAACCGTTTCTGTCTCAGGCGGCCGAACAATGCCTACCCTTCTTCAAACTGTTGAGGGGGCCCAAAATGGCATCTGCTACATTCGCCTGGGACGAGGAATGCCAGAAAGCATTCGCCGAACTCAAGGAATTTTTGGCCTCGCCCCCAGTGCTATCCAAGCCAGTCCAAGGCGAAGCTCTACACCTCTATCTCTCGGCAACCCCTTCTACAGTAGGCTCGGTCCTAGTTAGGAACGATGCGGGGGTCGAGAGACCGGTGTACTATACCAGTAAGGTGCTTAACGAGAATGAAAAAAGGTACCCCGCAACCGAGAAATTCGTGCTAGTGTTGGTTACCTCGGCCAAGCGCCTCCAACCCTACTTCCAAGGGCACTCCATCGTCGTATTGACCGGCGAACCCTGAAGAAGATTCTCTTTCACCCTGAAGCCTCGGGATGCCTCGTCAAATGGGCCATCATGCTAGGGGCCTTTGATATCTCGTATCGACCCCGCTCGACCATCAAAGGATAGGCTCTCGTGGACTTCATCGCTGAAAGCACGGTCCCGATTGAAGAAGCACTTCCACATGCGCCCGGGCCTACCTGGGATCTGTTCGTCGACGGATCCTCCAACTCGACCGGAAGTGGCGCCGGTAATCTCTTCAAGTCCCTCGAAGGAGCGGAACTGCAGTACGCCCTGGAGTTCAACTTCCAGGCGTCCAACAACGCCTCCGAGTATGAAGCTATTATCTTGGGAGCCAGGATGGCTCAATGACTGGGGGATGAACGAGTCAGGATCCACACCGACTCCCAACTGGTCGCTAGCCAAATCAACGATGATTATGAAGCTTGGGAAGGACGAATGGTCAAGTACCTCCAGGCGGTCAAGGGGATGGCCCAACTCTTCGAGAGCTTTGAGGTAGTCCAAATAGATCGGGAGGAAAACTCCCAAGCGGACGCCCTCTCTCGACTGGCCTCCTCACCCGACCCCACAAGTACACGATCGGTCTTCCTCGAAGAGCTCAGGCAACCGAGCATCGAGTCCGATCTTATGACCGTTGACCCGGCACCCTCAAGCGACTGGCGAACCCCCTACATATTTTGGCTCCGGGACTCTCACGAGCCCACCGATCCCCGGGAGGCTCGGAAACTCAAATACCAAGCTCGGCATTTCATCATGCTGGATGATGCCTTATACCGAAGATCTTTCTCCGATCCTCTCCTCAAGTGCATCAGCACCGACGAAGCCAGCCCAGCGATTCAAGAAGTGCATGAAGGCATCTGCGGAGCGCACCAAGGAGGAAGATCGCTCGCCAGGATCTTGCTTCGGCAGGGTTACTGGTGGCCCACACTCCAGCGCCACTGCTCGACTTACGTGCAGAAGTGCTATCGATGTAAGCGCTTCGACCATCTGATTCACCAGCCCGCAGCAGAACTCGTCGCCCTTGCCGAGCCATACCCCTTCTCTCGGTGGGGAATCAACATCCTGGGCCCATTCCCCATGGCTCAGGCTCAGAAGAAGTTCGTCATCATCGCCTTTGACTATTTCACCAAGTGGATCGAGGCCGAAGCCACTACCAGGATCACTGAGTCAGTCGTTTGGAGTTTTGTATGGAAGTCGATCATCTATCGCTATGGTGTCCTCCGAGTGATCGTAAGCGACAACAGTCGACAATTTGATTCTCACTACTTCAGAGACAGATGCGCCGACCTAAATATTCACAATCACTTCACTTCGGTAGCCCACCCTCAGGCTAACGGACTGGTCGAGAATGCCAATAAGACTATCTTAAAAGACATCAAAACCAGGCTCGGCAAGGCCAAGGGAAGTTGGCTCGGGAAACTACCGAGCGTTCTATGGTTTCACCGAACTACTCCGAGAACGGCCACCGGTGAAACACCTTTTCAACTGGTATATGGCACGGAAGCCATAATTTCATTGGAGGTCAGCAATCCTTCTCTTCGAGTCGTCCACTTCGAACCCGATGTAAATGAGCAGAAATTGTGAGAGAACCTCAACTTGGCAGACGAGATCCGAGATATTGCAAGCATCCGAGCAACGGAATACCAACGGCACATCGCTCGATACTACAACTCCAGAGTCCGAGACAGGCACTTTTAGCCAAGAGACTTCGTCCTCAGAAAGGCCGAAGCATCTCGACCACTAGAGGCGGCGGGGAAGCTGGCCCCTACCTGGGAGGGACCCGACCGTGTGGTCGAGACGCTCGAGAAAGGAGCATACCGACTGTCCACCATGGAAGGAACACCCATCCCTCGGACGTGGAACATAACAAATCTTCTCAAGTTCTACTTTTGAACATTTGGCAAGCATACACATGTAAGCAAAAAAGAATAAATGCCATTCTTCTCTTCTTATTAAACTTTGATGTACATCAAGAAGGCCATAGCCAATATAGTATACATGTACAAAAAATTGCATCCCCTGATACTATAACGCGAGCAGAACACTCGGCCTACCGGATAGGCGCTCCCACGCCCAGCCACTGACTCTGCCTCGTGCAAAAATTGGCTCGGATAGAGGATCGCCGGCCTCGTTGGTTTGAGAAAGCTCAGAGAAAAGGTGTCGAAAGGATGCGAAGGACAACAAAAAAGAGGTCGACCCGAAAGGTGAGGAATCTTGAGAGAGCTCCCTCCCTAAACAATAAGATCGATGATGGAAAGAGGGGCGAGGCGACAATGAAAGAATGAAGTTGGATGAGCTTCATCCCCCCTCAGAAGAGCGCCGGTAGGATAGGGACAGGAAGGTGACATGCTCTGGCATGAACCTTCCCCCCGAGTGACCTCTGACCGACGAACCCTCTTCTAGAGCGAAACACTAGGAGCTTCCCTCCTATCGCCATCTGCATCATCATCTTCTGAAGCGCCTTCCATGCCTCACCAAGGCTAACAGCACAACGCTTCGCGGAAGGGAAAGAAGGAGAAAATCAATAGGGAAGGCCTTAAGCGACGAAAGGAAAAGGAGACGCCCCTCGGACCTTTTATAGGCCGAAGGGGAAGCTGATCGCTTTAAATGATTCTCCCCTTTACAAACACGCTAAAAAGACTCTTCCCTGAAATGGTTACCTCAATTCCCGACACCCCCCCTTCAATAGGACACGCGAAGCGGCAAGTCATTAAGGGTGGTATGGAAAAATGGAAAGGTGCTAGCACCATGTCAGTTATTTGACAGATTGGCGCACGCAAGATCTGTGGAAAAATTGGCGCCTTCTTCAACAACTGCGGATACGTTAGTCAAATCACACCAAAAGCGGTAAGAAACAGTCAATTCAGCACTTAATACTTCTGCTATTACAGTTTCCAAAAAAAGCCGCACTCGGCCACATATGGAAAGGAAAGAAAAAAGAGAAGAGCTATTACATCAGGCCTCGGCCCATCTCCAAGCTCGGCAGACAAGGCTTCCTCGGTACCTGGCGATCTGCCCCCAGCGTTCTCGACGGCGGTAGGCCCAGACACTGACCCTACTTGTGTGGGAACTGTCTCGACCGTGTGCCCTCCCGAGGATGCTGGAGTTGGCGGTCGCTCGAACGGAACCAAACTCACCTCTTCGCTCGACGTATAGTAGGAAGAGTCAGTGGAGCCCCAATCCAAGTCATAGCGCTGATCGGAAGGAAATACGAGCGAAGATGACTGGGCCCCTACCTCCAGGACGGCCCGATCGTAGCCTTGAGAGAAGCCCTTCCGGAGTCCTCGTCGGTAGCCCGACTCGTAATAAGGAAGAGCCACTTGTAGAAGAGCTGCATGATAAGCCTCTGAGCACTTATGCTGCTCGAGCGCTTCTATCCCAGCCAGCTCCGCCTTCCTATCGAGTTCGGCTATCCGCTGCTCAGATTCGGACAGCTTTCTCTCAGCCTCAATCCACCCATCCTCGGCCACCTCGACTCGGTCCTCGAGCCCCCCTCGCTCGGCCCTCCATTGGTCGTCTCGCTCAACCTGGTTTCTGCGCTCCGATTCCAGGAGCTTACTCTTCCGGTCGACCATGCGACGAGTCAGGGCCAGATGCTCCGCCAAAGAGCGAGCCTCCACTTGGCTCGACTGTGCCAACGCTCAGAGCGGAGTGATCTCTCGACGAAGGTCTCCATGATCGAGGGTCAGACGCTCGACCTTCCGATCGAGCGCGCCACGGGCCCACGAAAGAGCCTCCTGCTCCGTCTCCACCCGAGCATACGTGTCCACTGCTTCAGCTCCTAGCTGGGTCAGGATCAGCCCTCCCTCCATAATCTACTCCAAAAGCATGGAGGGGGGACCCTTCCGGATTTTTTCCCGCAAGTCCCGCGAAGCTAAAGAGTGGCACGTCTAATATAGAGGAGCCCGGACAGTGAAGGTGCTGGTAGAGGGAGGGGATACTCTCACTGGAGCGGCTGAGACTGGGCACCTCCCCCGGGCAACCCTGTCTCAGGGGCCCCTCCGGTCGGCTCGGCATGAGCAGCCCCACCGTGTACCTCCCCAGTTTCAGTCGGCTGCGATCGAGTCACCTCCTCTTGCGACCCTCCAGCCTCGACCTGCTGGGGGCGGACCCCCTCGTCTGGCGGCCCCCCTGCTGCGCCCGGTGCCTCAGAACTGGCAGCGATCCCTTCTTCATCGGCCCCCTCTTGCCCAATAGAAGGGAGAGCCGGCAGGGAATCTTCTCCTGACGGACGGATGACCTCCTCCTTCCTCGCACGCTTCTTCTCAGCAGACTGAGCCTACATCGAAGACCGCAGCAACTTGGCAATGTGATCCTTGCGCTTGACCCCCCAGCGCTCGAAGACGTCATCCTGGGCCGCCCGCTTGCCCTTATCCCGGGCGCGGGATGAGCCCTTTGAAGCTTGAAGGTCATCCGGAGCCGGCGTCTCATCCAGGTCGATGATCTCCAACTCAGACGGAGGTGCCTCCTCCTCGACCGCTTGCCTCGTGTCTGAACCACAGAAAGTAGACTGAGAGAAGGAAGATTCTTACTCCGCAAGGAGAAAGACCAAATTCCCGAACTTCCCACCTGTCGGCGACATCACACGGGAAAGGTAGCCCTCAATGTTGGAAGAAGTCACCAAATCAGCAGTCTCCTGGTGATTTTGCTGAAGGATAGCAGCCTCCTCTTCCACCTCTGGAGAGAACACGGTCTGCTTCAGAGGAATGTTCGGGTGAAAATTGGGCGCCGTAGGGAAATTCCAGACTACACCAACTACCGACGGGCCCACCCATAAATATTGGGTCTTCTACCCTTTATGAGAAGAATCCTTCCCAGATAGGGACACACAACTCCTTCCTCGCCTCGCCTGAATGATGAAGAAGCCCTTCCCCGCATGGAGATTATCCTTCAACTCGAAGAAATAGTAGAAAAGATCCAGCGAGGCACGCACCCCGCACTGGTCGCAAAGGAAAATGAAGGAGAAGATGAAGGTATAAGAGTTGGAGACCAGCTGGACAGGAGCCAACCGGTAGAACCAAAGTAACTCGGAAACAAAGGGATGAAGGGGTAGGCGAAAGCCGCATTTCCAGGCCAGGAGGAAGGAACAAAAGAGGCCGGAGCGTGTGGACAGGCTAGACTCATGAGGCTCAGGCGCCAGGAACTTAAATCACCAAGGCAGCCCGTAGCGACTCTCTAGCCGCTTCACCTTCGCTTCCCCCAGCTCGCTGTAGAGCGGTTCCAGTGGCGTCAAGAAAACCCTAGGGGTCCATTCTCTCTGTCGCCCCTCAGCCTCAGAATGATGGTCCGCCATGGGACAGAGAGAAAAAGAAGGGGAAAGCTCTAAGCCAAAGAACTTCGGAGAAGAAAGGGAACTTGCGAATCACCACCTCAGGAAGCTCTTCTAGCTCCAATGGCCACGATGATTCTCCGCCTTTCCAAAGCTACTCTCACAGCGCGGGAGCCCCCCTCAAATACAACTACAAAGAGAGGCAAAACCCTAAAAGCCTCGGAGATAAAAGGACGCAAAAACGTGCAATGCCTACAAGCCCTGATGGGAGGCTGCGCGGCGTCCGATCTTTTGAGGAGGGGCCTTCTCTGACTCATCATAACCGGCGTATTTTCAAGGTGAGTCGCATCATGTGGCCCCTACTAGAGAGATATCTTTACCCAACCAGTGCCACAAACAGTCCAGCCCAAATGCTACTCGTCCGAGCCTAACCATTGGCTCGGGAGTAGGAGGGGGACAAGTGGATAGGGGAAATCTCACCGCCCGTATGGAGAGGCCGAACAAGGTAAACGAGGCCCAACTCCTCAAAGTGGCAGCCCACGGGCCCACTTCCTATAAAGCCTAAAAACTCACTCGGAACAAGCGCTTCCTAGGCGGCCTTTGGGTTCGAAAGTCCGAGCATCAGTTGATCGGGACAGCTCCCCCGGAGCCCCCTATTCCTTGCCCCGACCCAGCACTTATTGCTCGGGAGACCACTCCTAAACAAGGGCCGTTCGCTCGGGCTCGCTGATGGAAGCTTATTAATTCGGCCGTTGCGAATCCCTTAATGACAGGAAGCTCAATGGGACAGGGGAAACCAAGAGTTCGCATGCCGTAACAAGCCCGCATGAAGGACGTAACTCCCCCTTGAACCCCTTCGCTTACGGCGATCAATTCGCACAACAGGCCGCTATTTAAACAGGACATGCCCCACTGCGACAAGGTAAGCCCAAGCCAGGCATGAGCTAATAACCCTGAGCAGGAACCACTTCACCTTTTGGTGGAGAGGGATCTCGCGCTCCCACTTTCCTCCCAACTCTCCTCTTCGCACCTATGCTCTACTTGTTGTGTCTCTGTGGTTTTGATGATAGCAAACACCAAGATGATTCATATGTGTACATGTGTGCCTGAAAGACCATGATGATTCATATGTGTGCATGTGAAATGATGATGAAGTATGCATTTATGAATGTGTGCTTGTGTATGAGATTTCATCATATACACTGTGTGCATATTATTTCCTTGTGTGCATGTCATTTGTGAATGCGTGCTTGTGTATGAGATTTCATCATATACACTGTGTGCATACTATTTCCTTGTGTGCATGTCATTTCTTTGTGTCTGACATTTTGACAAACACTTGGTCAATGCATTGCATTCTGTCAAACAGTTGGTCAATGCATTCATAAGGTCTGTGCTTTCTTCGTTGTTTAGCACACAACATCTGTGTGTGTTTTGGCTTAATTGTCTAAAAGTCAGTGCATGTTTGCACAAGACGTCTGTGCTAAGGATTATAAAGGTCCGTGCACTTCACTATTCAAGTCGGTGCACATTCTGTGTCCGTCTAACTTTGCGTCTCATATGGCTGAGAGTCGGTGCATGTATTCGTCCGTCTTATCTTGCGTCTCATATGGCTGAGAGTCGGTGCATGTATCCATCCGTCTTGTCTTGCATCTCATTAGGCCTACGTTAGTGCATGCATCCATCTTATTTTGCGTCTCATATGGCTTAGACTCGGTGCACATCCTGCGTCTCACTTTGCATCTTGTGTGGCTTAGAATCTGTGCAACTTTCTACCTCGGTGCAACGTTCATACAAGGTCCATGCATATATGGGTCAGTGCATAGTTTGCCTTGTGCATGCAATGGTCGGTGCAGATGTCAATCGATGCACGTTGGTATTAGACTGATCTAAAGTCTATACACTTCACTATTTAGAGTCAGTGCATGTTTTGTTTTGAACACTTAAGGTCGGTGCAATCTTAGTCTTTACCTACATTTCATGCATTCACATGCTCGGTGCATTGTTTCATCGCACATACACATAGTCGGTGCATGTTTTACATGCACGCATATAGGGTCGGTGCAGGTTTGCCGCTAGCATACTCAAGTCAATGCATATCTGCTTGCTATATATAAAGGTCGGTGCATATTTCATTAAGTCTATGCATACTAATGTGTTGACACTTGCTGTTAGATTAAAGTCTGTGCATATTTGAAATATGGCTGACTACAAAGTGTTGGTCTAATTGCTTTAATTTCCTACTGGCAGGAACTTCATCATATATATATATAAAGGGCAGAATTCATTAAGTCTCAGGCGAGCACATGAGATTGATCTAAGGCCAAAGCTCGTAATCCAAGACTGATCTATCTACTGGAGATGTTGACACGTGGAAAGTCAAAGTGCTGAGATTACAACACGTGGAATGAAGAAATCCAGATCTGCGTGAAAGTTTGGTCGGGAAACGTGGTTTCCACACGCCCATCATCAGCTACCTTATAAAAGGTGACAGATCGCCCAATTGAAGAAGTGTGAGAGAGCACCCAGAAGAAAAAAAATCGAAGCAGAAAGAGAGAATCAGAGAGTGAGCAGCGGAGAAAAGAAGAGTGAGCCAGAGTCTGAGAAGAAGAAGAAGAAGAGAGGATCGAGAGAAGAGAAAGAAAAGAGAGAGTGGTCGAGATTGAAGCAGCATGTGGCTAGCTATCTGTTGGTTTCTGGATCAGATCTAGACCAATCTGCTCCCGCGAGAGATACATTTTGTGTTTCATTTCCAGCTTTCCAGTCCTGTGATTTCTTATCTTTTGTTTTCTTTTAATCCTTTCTTTCAAGCTGTGTGTCATCGGTTGCAGAGAATCTGTTTCTCTGGACAGCAAGCTGTGAGGCTCAGCGGGCGAGGTGGATAACTCGGACAGCAAGCTGTGTTGCTCAGCGGTTGTAGGCAAGCTGTGATGCCCAGCGAGTTAAGCTGTGTATCAGCAGGAATCCACACTCGGGTTGAGTGTGGGGTGGATGTAGGTCTGGTGGATCTAACCACCTAAAAAATCCTTGAGCATTGTGTGGTTTGCATCCTTGTGTCTTCAGCTCTAGATGAATGCTTAGGATCATTCCATCTATGGTTTTGATTGAATAGATTTCAGGCACATGCATAATTGATTTGGTTTTATCTACGACTTAGACTTACTTAGGAATCTGCATTCTAGCAGTCCAACTGTTTGATCAAGCGCATCATTGAATCTCTTATTGTGAAAATCTCAATTGGTTTTTATTCTGTAACTATTCTCTAGTTATAGTTTTAATTAGGCATTTTATAGGGGAGATTCATTCACCCCCCCTCTGAATCCGGACCTTGCACCCTAACAATTGGTATCAGAGCGGGTTTTTGACTTTTCAGATCCAACGATCTGCAGGGGATCCTGCTAGCTTGTGTGGTGCTTTGCTATTTTTAGTTCGATGCATTTGTCATCTTGTTTTTCAGGTTTTTAGATCTGAACTTATTCAGTTGTTTTTTCAATGACATTTCCTGTTGTTTTTGATGGTTCTAACTTCAACAAATGGTTAGGCGACCTATTTGTTCACCTGAACTCCATTGATCCAAATCTATGGAGTCTTGTATCAAAAGGCCCACATAAAGTACCTCAGAATAAGACCATATGGTCTAGAGAGGATAGGATAAAAGACAGTGAGAATGCTACTGTCTTTAACATTCTGAGAAACTCAGTTAACATTGAAAAGTTTCCATGTTTTGCAGGATGCAAGTCTGGAAAGGAGATAATGGACAAAATAAACACCATCTATAAGGAACAAGTTGGAGTTTGCATGATGGCTAATCGAAGGGATCAGACTGAAGAAGCAGCATCCCAGGTAAGCACTGAATCAGAAGATATTTCATTTGATGAACTGGTAGAAATGTATGATGAACTACTAGAGAAATCTAAGAAAATTCAATATGAGAATAAAAAGTTGAAGAAAAAGATTAATCAGATTAGTTCGAATGAATCTTGTGAAAATTGCCCAAAACTGAAAAAGTCTCATGATGCTTGCTTGACTGATATTCAGAATTATAAAAAACAATTGGAAGATTTTGAAAATATTGTTTTAGAAATGAATGAACTGATGTCTAAAAATGAAATCTACAAGAGACAGATTGTAGAGAATAATGGAAAGGTTAAAAGACTTCAAGAAGAAAATCAAGCAGAACTTGTCAAGCATAAAGAACAAATTTCTCTGATGAAAAATGAAACTGATGAATTTCATTCTAGAATTTATGAATTAAAAGAAACACTGAGATCAAACAATGATGATCATATTTTGATAAATGAACTTGTTCAGAATAAGTAATTAATAAGGTAGAATGAAGAACTCAAGCAATTGAACACTGCTATATCTGAAAGACTTCTTGCATTAGAAAAGGGAAAAACTGCTTATAAAGAAGAATTTGAAAAACTGAGTAATCTGGAACAAGAACTTGAGAAATATAAAACTGCCAACAAAGTGATAAGTGAATGTGTTAATTGTAGTGAACAGGAGATTGCCAGTTATGAATTACACATTGCTTCTTTAGAAAAGGAAATTTGTGAATTGAAAAACTCTCTGTGAAAAACTCTAAAAGGTAAAGAGAAGTCAAAAGCATCCTTGAAAGATGAAGTGAGTAATCAAAGTGAGGAGACCAATAATTTTTCTAAAACAAAAAGGGTCATGAGGAACCAGCTTTACACCACATTTGTCCAAAGCACTGATGTAGCTGGAACCTCTAGGACATCTCCAAAGAAATATGCCACAGTTAAAAGTCAAAAACAGAATAAAAATGTGAAATAGAAAGAATTGAAAAAGAAAAGAAACAAAATGCATGCTAAAAAATCTCAGGCCAAGATGTTTTCTGTCCCTAGGAAGAACGTCAAATGCTTTTATTGTGGAAAACTTGGTCATGAGATGATTGATTGTTTTGTAAAGGAGAAGGATGATCTGAAGATTGATAGAACTCATGCTAAGAATTCCAATGATGAGAAACCTTCTTCTAAGCAAAATAAAAAGGTTAAATACTTTTACTGTCATAGAGTAGGTCATCTCATGCATGAATGCAAACTAATGGAACATGATGACCTCAATGCTAGAAAATTGCATAATAGGAATGTTCATGCTAAAAATCATGCAAATCATAAGAGGAACATTTAATGTTTTCATTGCGGCAAATTGGGCCACATTGCTGCTGGATGTTGGCATAATGAGCGAAAGAAATTTCAGTCTGGATTTGTTAATTTCCCTATTAACAAAAATGTTTTTGATAGAAATGATTATGCTTCTAAGGGAAAGCACATTAAGTGCTTTGAATGTGGAAAGCATAGCCATATAGTCAAGGACTACTGGCATGCTCAGGGAAATAGATTGAACTCTAAATCTGTAAAATTCCCCGTTCTCTATGCTGCTACTAGAAATAATTTGATTGATAAAAGAAAAAATCTTTCATGCTTTGAATGTGGGAAATCAGGTCACAGGGCTGCTGTCTGTTGGCTAGTTAATCAAAAAAGATCAAACTTGCATGTGAGAAACAGAAGCAATCATGTTCATGCACATAAATTCAATTCTCATGTGAACATGAAAAATAGTAAGAATTCTTGTAATCACCATGGTCAGTTTGGACATTCTATGTCTAACTATTTCATGATGAAATTCGATGATTCTTATGCTCAAAAACTGTGGAGAGCACCATTCAGAGGTGCTACTGACCATGGAGGACCCAAGAATTCTTGGGTACTCAACTTGCAAAATGAGGTTCTGTGTTTGCAGGAGTGCCTTGGAGCTGAAAAATAAAGAGGGGTAAATAAACCAAGGCACCCTAGTATGAAAACCCCATTTATGAAATTGTCAGGTAACTTTCTTGCATTCTTCAGGATTGTTCATTTGAATCATGCAGAAATCTCATTTGATGCATTGCATGCTTAAGTTGTTAAATAAAATACTCGTGCATACATACTTTTATTTGCTTTAACAAGTGCATTGAGCAACATGAGTCTATACATTCATATTTTGAGTTGTATGTGTACATATTCATTGAAGATATGTTGAATTCATCTCTCATCTGCATGCATTAATGTTTTGACATCTGTTTGTGCACATAGAGAAGGTTAGAAACTCATGAACTCAGTTTGCATATTTGTGCATATATGTGAATTGCATATACATGTATTTGACATACAGTCATTGAAAATCTGATGCACTTAGGACTGTTGGTATTGCAATGTCATGTATGACAACTATGGTATATCAAATGGTAAGCTACTAATCTTACTATGTGTGAGATGGTCATTTAGACCAAGTTCTCTACCTAGTACCATGAGTCATATTGTATAATAGGGCAGTCTGAATGAGCATGAGTCATAAAATCATATGTTCAACCTTCATTGTAAATATTGCATAAAGTCAGGGGGAGTCTGTCTAGGCCTTGCATGTCTTCATGCCACATGTGTCCGCATACATGTAGTGACTGCATTGCATATCACCTATGTTGAAAATTCCCTACATATATTTCAATGCATGCATTATACTCAGACTTTAGTCATATAGTGCATAATGTCAGGGGGAGTTTATGCCAAGAAAGCATTGTGTACATTACACATGTTGCATACCTTCTGATGATCTTAATCATGAACTCTTCCTGTCCACCTAATTGATTTATCCTGCCATATCTGTCATTCCAATGACTCACATCATCAAATAATCATTGTTGGTTGCTGCTGATTACTCAATAACTGAACTGAGATTTGAAGTGAACCTTCAGTTTGAATACTGCTTCATAAATGTTAAAACATATTTAATGTAGAATCTACTATTATATAGCTTTAAGAATATTTGTTGATTTGGAATTGGTTAAAGTCTAATGTACTCTTGTTTGAGCTCAAAGAACTTGAAAATATCTGATTCAACTTTTTAATAAACCTTAACTGCTTGTCTCATGTAAATTCATGTGAGACTTCCTGAAATCTGAAAAGTTGAAATCATATTTTTCTTTGATTGAAATACTGAGTGTTAGTATTGCTATTAAACATTTAATCTGTCTGAATTTGATCTAAAACAATTATGGATAGAGCAATGACTGTGGTTACTGAGAAACTTGTCCAAAGGACTGTGTCATGAAGTACCATAGTTAACTCTGATTAAAATAATTAAAAATAATGTGAAAATATGGTAGAGCAATGGCATGGTTGTATTGAGTAACTGGGATTCTGACCTTTAATCAAGGTGTCTCCTCATGCCAAAGATACTTCTAATGCTATCTCTGTTATCTAAAATAGAGAAGCAGTACGGTTATCACACTAAGTAACTGGAGATTCTGGCCTCTAACCAATGTGTCTCCTCACGTCAAAAGGTGTTGATCAACCAAAATTTCTCATTAAAAGAGTATATTGATCAAAATAAAAATATGAAATATTGTGAATCAAAAATTCTGGAAGAACAATAAAATTCAGATGCATTCACGAGTGTTTACTCTCAATACTACATTATGTAAATCTTAAAGAAGCCATAAAAAGTAAACTGAGTAAGATGAAAGAAGGTTGAACTATAAGTATATATGAGCATTTGGTTTATTTTTATCAAAAACCATTTCAGATATGAGTATGGGTTTCTTTTTGAAAAACTCTATTTACATCATTCTTAAACCATATCTGTCAATCAAAGGATTCATATGCTTTTATAGTGGAAGACTCTAAAACCTAAATTCTGGTTTATGAAGTTGGTAACTTACTGAAAAATTCTGTATCTCAAGGTCTTTGAAAATTCAATAATACTTTTGCTCAATTGTTGATCTCTGTTACTTTCATTGATCTTTTCAACATATATCAAAAATTGTTCCTGAAATATATGTGCTTTGATTGATCTCTGCACATCAGCCTGAGTCTCTTTCACTGGATTCCACTACCATATTTCTTTTGGCTAGCAAATCCTGATGGTTCTATAGACCTTTCATTTGCCGACCATACAAATGTGAGGATCCACTGTCATTATTACCTTGTTCACTTGTAGCTTTTTGAACTTCAAAATTATTGTGGTTGAATATTCCAGATTGATTCCTTGAATGGTCAACTTGCTCAAAGGGGGAGAATAGGTTATCTTGTCAAATTTTGGATCTATTGTGCCTTTACTTTGCTGGAAAGCTTTTGCTAGCTTGCTCTCATTTTGTCTCAAAGGAAACCCTGAGCTCAACTTGACGACCATATTCCTGGTTGCATTCCTCACTGCCATATCTCTTGGCTCGTTTAATTGCCCGTGTTTTTGATTGATACATTCTGATCATTCTTTTGATGTATGACCCTTGGTATCCTCTCAGGGGGAGAATTGTTTACTGCCTACATTTTAGCTCATGATTCAATCATTTTACAATTGGTGTGAATATATTTTTCTTTTTGATGAAGTTAAAGGGGGAGAATACATTGACATGAGTCAGCATCTTGCCTTGCTTTATGCTTTATTATCATTATGACTCATCATGGTGTTGCCATCATCAAAAAGGAGGAGATTGTTGTGTCTCTGTGATTTTGATGATAGCAAACACCAAGATGATTCATATGTGTGCATGTGTGCATGAAAGACCATGATGATTCATATGTGTGCATGTGAAATGATGATGAAGTATGCATTTATGAATGTGTGCTTGTGTATGAGATTTCATCATATACACTGTGTGCATATTATTTCCTTGTGTGCATGTCATTTGTGAATGTGTGCTTGTGTATGAGATTTCATCATATACACTTGAAGGGGCGTGATCTCGCGCTTGTCCTGAGCTGGGAGGGCGATCACTGAATAGTGAACTGCAGAGAAAGGGAAACGAATCAGGAGGCCCAGAGATGGCTCCCTGGGGAAAACCCTCCGATGCTTAAGTCAGTAGAGCAATGGTTGAAGGTATTAAGGGAGGTAGAAAGAGGTGCACGAGATCCCCCAACACCAAGATGGTGAAGTGGTTCCTACTAAGGGAGTTTTAGGCCTGTATTCGCCTTACCTGCCACCGGAGGGAGTCCCTGGTTTATATAGCGAGCTCACCTGATGAGTCCCGTCAGCTGAGGAGTTTCAGGCGGGAGTTACGTCCTCATCATGGGATCGTTACGTCCTCATCGTGGGCTCTTGATGGCCTTGAGGGATCATGGCTCCTTTATCCCTCTAAACTCCTGCTCATAAAGGGCTCTCAACGGCTGCATGGATAAACACTTGTCAATCGGTCTGAGCATAAGAGGTGCCAGCCTTGTCCGGGTGATAGGCATAGCTCGGATGCTGTCAGATCGGAGTGGGCGCAGAGCGCTCGCCTCTATCCCGATGGAGGGATAACTTGGGCGTGGGTCTTCCTCCGTTCTGATACTCGGTCCTTCCGAGCCTAAGGGCCGCCGAGGAAGGGTGGGTTCCCGAGTGATCTTTATTGGGCTTTTTGTCTAAGTGGGCCCTAAGGGGCTATCACTTGGATGAGCTGAGCCTCGTTTGGTCCTGATGGGCCTAGTTCGGCTGCTCTTAGTTGGGCTATAGAAATCCCCCTCTCCACTTGTCCCCCTCCTACACCCGAGCTTTAGTAAGCTCAGAAGAGTAGCTGTTTGGGGTTTCGGACCAGCGTGGCTCAGGTGGGTGGAGATCTGACGATGTTAGGAAGCCACGTGTCATGGTCACCTGGGCCCATGTTAATGATGATCCTGATGGATTTGAACTGAAGGGCCCCCCTTTTCTCGGAGGTCGGAACGACGCGCCGCCTCCCGCGTGGGTTTATAGACGTTGGGCACCTGTTGTCATTCCAGACTCTCTGGATCTTTAGGGTTTCGACTCTCCTTCGTTCTTACTTTTGGGGCTCTTCGATGCGCCATGAGGACATGACAGAGGAGCAGAGGCTTGCAGCGGCGTTTAAGGAGTTGGCGGAGATAACCGCGGAGGCAGTCTGGCAGCTTCCTCCTCCCCTGGAATCTTCAGGGTCTCGGGATCGCCTTTCCTCAGAGTCTTCTCCTGATTCCATGGCGGACCAGCGTTCAAAGGTTGAGGAGTGGGAGGACGAGCCGGTGGCGAGGGCACCGGTCCCAAACTGCAGCGAACTGGGGGAGGCGGATGTGAGGAGGTTAGAGCACCAGTATTGCCTGCCCCACAAGTTCAGTTTTACCGCTGCTACTCCATACGAGATGAGCCTGGACTGTCGTACAGGCCACATCTGTATGTTTCTTCTGTCGTGGAAGGGTGGATTCTGCCTTCCTTTCGAACCTTTCATTCTTCAACTTCTTGATTTTTTTCGGTTGGCGCCCATTCAGTTGGTAGCCAACTCTTATCTCCTCCTTTTCGCCTTCCGCATTCTCTGCCGCCAGTGTGGAGTTCCTCCTTCCATGGACCTCTTCCACTAATTTTTTGAGTTGAAAGCACATCCTTCGGCTGGGAAGGGCTTCTATTTCATCCAGGCGAGGCGGAATAGGAGTTGTATCTCTTTGGCGGTGAAGGATTCTTCGCATAAGGGGTGGAAGACCCAATTCTTCTAGGTGGGGATTTATTCGGTGGAGGAAACCTAGAGGTGCCTAGTAATCCCCAATTTCCATCCTAACATCCCTCCTAGACAAGACGAGTTCCCTCCTCATGTGGAGAAGTATGCAGCCATCTTGCTGAAGCACCGCCAGTCCACCGAAGAACTGGTGACACCGGAGAATATCGAGCGGTGTCTTCTCACGCGGCTACATCCGTCGGGCTCAGGTGCCACAACTTAGATTCTCCTTCGGATGTGGGGGTCATCTTTCTTTTCTTGAACACGTCTTCTTCTTCGTGCAGACACCAGGCGGGAGCCTCTGAAGCAGGCCACAGAGGTGATCGAGCTTGGAGATGACTCGGTTGTTGATGAACCGGCTACTCTCGTGGGTCGCTCCCGAACCAAAGATAAGGGCAAGGGAGCGGCCCAGGGTGAATCCTCCAGACTGCGAGGACCCAAGCGCAAGGACCCTATGGAGGGTATGATCCAGGCCGTTGCGAGGTCCAGGAAACGGGCCAATAAGGCCGGGGTCGTACCCCCAGTCGGAGGCGACCCTACTGTGGCTCACCCCTCTGCCGGGCATGATGGGGCCGACCCTACCGGGCGGGCTCTCCCACCAGCCAAGCTAGAGGGGGCTGAGGAGGTCGGGGCTGCCCCTGCGGGCGGCGACGATGCGGGCTCGGTTCCTCCTTCGGCCGGGACCAAGGGGGCCAAGGATGCTCCTGCAACTGGCAGCAGGGCCGACCTGGCTCTCCCCGCGACCGGAGCCGAGGGGGCCGTGGCCGAAGTTGGGGATGCTATAGTCGTGGCCGAGGCTGGCGCTTCAGGTGGTGATGCAAGTGCCGAGCCGGTCCAGGTTGAGAGGTTGCAGGAAAATCCAGTCGGGGCGCAAGGGGCGACTGAGGCAGGGGCTCGATCTGAGCCACACGGAGGGGCACCGGGCGATGGGGGGTTCTCCGTTCCGGCGGCCTTGGAGAGGCTGGGTATCTCGGACCCCCTGCACCAGGTATGCCATGGTATATCCGCGAAGGTGAGGGGGGGAGGTAGGCAGCACTCCCCATCCACGGCTCTCGCCGAGGTTATGGAGGGCGGCCTGGCCCTGGCCCAGATGGGGGCTGTTCTGGCAGAAGCGTATGCTCGGTCGGAGTGGGAGCGAGCGAACCTGGCCTGGACCCTCGGTGGGTCGGACAAGAGGTTAGCTCGGCTCGTCGAGGAGCGTGACGGGCTTCGGCGGGAGCTTTCCTCGATCAGGGAGCTGGTACGGTCGAGCCAAGTGGAGACCCAGGCGTTAGCCGATCAGCTAGCCAAGGCCTGTGAATCGCTCGAGAGGAAGAACCAGCTTCTCAAAGAAGACCGTCTAGCACGCATTGAGCTGGATGGCCGGTGGGAGACCGAGCGTGCCGAGCTAGTGGATCGAGCGGAGGAAGCCGAGCATCTTCGGCGGGAGGCCGAGGCTGATCGGGCCGAGGCGGAGAAGCAGGGGGCGGAGGCCGCAGAGCGGACGGCTGAAGCCGAGCGGAAGTCGGCCGAGGCGGAGCAGAGGGAGGCCGAGCTCGCTAGTAGGGTGGGATCGGCCAGGGCGGAGGCTCTCGAGCAGTACAAGAGCTCAGAGGCCTACCGGGTCGACCTCAAGGAGGCTGCCCTCCCCCTACTACGAGCTAGGGCTTCGCCGGGGCATCCGTAAGGGATTCAAGCAAGGCTACGACCGGGCCGTCTATTACGCCGAGGAGCAGGCGTCTGGAGTAGTTGACTTCCCGTCCGGGCAGTGTTATGACTCAGACTCATCATCCTCCAGTTCCTCTGCTTCGGCGCAGGATGAAGAGGGGGGCTCATCATTTGAGGAGTCGCCAACTCCAGATACCTCGGGAGGGCACGCAACCAAGACAGTTCCCACACCGGTGGGGTCAGTGCCAGGGTCGGCTGTCACCGAGGATGCCGGGGGCAGACCGCTCGAGCCCTCTATTTCCGAGCTTCAAGGTGGGTTGGAGGCCTGATGTATTTGCTTCGCTTCCTTTTTTGTATGCCTTTTTCCTTTTTGGAGGAAAGAACTTCCTTTTTTGTGTAGAAATAAATAAGGCAGTAGCATTGTGATGAAGACTTATCTGTTCCGTATCGCCATTGCCATATCTTGTTCAGCGTATCTGCAGTGGTTGGAAAGAATCGATATTTTCTGCGTGGATCTCGCCTGATGGTTGGGTGAGCGTCTGACAGGGTGTCTTTCTATTTTCTCACGCTTTAAATGCTTGGCCGCTTCGTGTGTCCCGCTGGGGCGGAAGACGATAAGTTTGAGGTGACCGTTCGTAGGGAGAAATCCTTCTGGCGTGTTTTCGAGGAGCGAAATCATTTAAGGCAAGTAGCCTCCCTTTGCCTATAAAAGGTCTGAAGGGCGTCCCTTCCTCTCCACCGCTTAGGATTTTTCCTGACAGTCTTTCCTCATTCCTTCTTCACGTGGCGTTGTGCCGTCGCATCTGTAGCATGGAAGACGCTCCGGAAGATGAGGCTGCCGACGATGGGGGGCAGAGAGTTCTCGCTGCTTCGGATTTGAAGAGGGTTCGACGGTCGTCGAACGGAATTGAAGAGGGTTCCACGTGTGGAGGCACGTCGTCTTCCCTTTATCAGTTCCGCCGGTGCTTGCAGGGGGGCGAGATGGAGGGCGGATGGGGGCATCAGACATTCAGCCGCCCATCCCTTCCTGCTCGCTTCACGGAGGGGAGGAGGAAGCCAACTAAGATCCATCCCTTCTGGGCCTTCCCCTGCCTCCTCGCCCAGCTCTGCTGGTTTCTTTTTCCCTCTTCTACTCTACTCCTCCTTTCTTGCACTCTTCGGAGGGTGCCTGCACCCTCTTTCTTCCAAAGAGTTGGTAGGTTGGCGGGGTAGATGCTTTCATATGCATTCCCTCTCCCCCTTCTCTTCCAAGTTCAACTTGGAAGGTAGCCTTCTCTTTCTTCATCCCTCTGTCACCTTTGTCTCGAGCTGCCCGAGCCAACGGGGTCAACTATCCTTTATCCGAGCCAATTTCTACACGAGGCAGAATCAGTGGCTGGACGCAGGAAGGTCATCCGAGTCTGCCGAGCGATGGGCTCGCATGACGGCGCCAGATCGATTTTTTGCTTTTTTGACATGTATTCTATTGGCTTCGGCCTTCCTGATGTACAAGCAGGTTGTTTGAATAAAAGAAAGGAGCCTTTCATTTTATCTCATGTCGTTTGCACAATACTCAGTACTCAGAAGTAGAACTTACGTAATGTAGTTGCGGTCCAGGTCCGAGGGATGAGCTCTCCTTCCATCGTGGATAGACGGTATGCTCCTTTTCCGACCGTCTCGACCACTCGGTAGGGGCCTTCCCAATTAGGGGATAACTTGCCCACCGCCTCAAGTGGTAGAGAGGCTTCGGCTTTCCAAAGGATGAAGTCTCCCGGCTGGAAGTGTCTGTCTCGGACTTTGGCGTTGTAGTATCGAGTGAGGCGGCGTCGATATTCCGTTGCTCTGATGCTGGCAATCACTCGGACTTCATCTGCTAAGTCGAGATTTTTGAGTAGTTTCTGGTCGTTTACCTCGGACGAGAAGCAGATGACTCGGAGGGAGGGGTTGCCGATCTCCAATGGGACCATGGCCTCAGTGCCATATACTAGTTGAAAAGGACTCTCACCGGTTGCCGTTCTGGGAGTCGTTCTGTGCGACCAAAGTACGTTTGGCAATTTCTCGAGCCAGCTGCCCTTGGCTTTGCTGAGCCTAGTCTTGATGCCTTTTAAGATAGTCTTATTGGCATTTTTGACCAGCCCATTAGCCTGAGGGTGGGCGACCGAAGTGAAGTGATTACGAATGTTGAGGTCGGCGCATCTGTCTCGAAATACCGAGAATCAAATTGCCGACCATTATCACTCACTATCACCCGGGGGATGCCGTAGCGACAGATGATCGACTTCCAGATGAAATTCTAGATGACTGTCTCGGTGGTCCTCGCAGTGGCTTCGGCCTCGACCCACTTAGTGAAGTAGTCGATGGCGATGATAATGAACTTCTTCTGGGCCTGGGCCGTGGGTAATGGCCCGAGGATGTCGATTCCTCAGCGAGTGAAAGGATAAGGCTCGGCTAGGGTGATAAGCTCCATTGCTGGCTGATGGACCAAGTGGTTGAATCACTGGCAGTGGTCACAACGTTGTGTGTAGGCCGAGCAGTCACGATGTAGGGTGGGCCACCAATAACCTTACCGTAGCAAGATCCTGGCGAGCGACCTTCCCCCCAAATACGCTCCGCATAGACCTTCGTGAACTTCTTTGATCGCTCGGTTGGCTTCGTCGGTGCCGAGGCACTTCAAAAGAGGGCCGAAGAGGGATCTCCGGTAGAGTGCGCCATCCAGAGTGACGAATCGCCGAGCTTGGTATTTCAATCTCCTGGCTTCCCGAGGGTCGGGAGGCTCCTGGGAGTCTTGAAGCCACGACAGGTAGGGGGCACGCCAGTCGCTTGGGGAGGCCGAGTCAACAGCTAGGAGCTCCGAATTGATGCTCGTGTGCTCTAGCTCTTCGAGAAGGACCAATCGAGTACCCTCGGGGTCAAGAGAGGAGGCCAGCCGAGAGAAGGCGTCCGCTCGAGAGTTTTCCTCTCGAGCTATTCGGACTACCTCAAAACTCTCGAACTGTTGCGCCACGGTCTTGACCAGTTGGAGGTATTTGATCATCAGTGCTTCTCGAGCTTCATAATCGCCGTTGACCTGGCTAGCGACCAGTTGGGAGTCGGTGTGAATCCTAACTCGCTCAGCCCCTAACCGTCGGGCCATGCGGGCTCCCGATATGAGGGCCTCATACTCGGAAGCGTTGTTGGGTGCTTGGAAGTTGAACTTCAGGGCGTACTGTAGCTCTGCTCCTTCGGGGGACTTCAAGAGGATGCCGGCACCGCTTCCGACTGAGTTGGAAGATTCGTCGATGAACAGTTCCCAGGTCGGCCCGGGTGCCGACGGAGATCTTTCTTCAGTCGGGATGGTGCTTTCGGCGATGAAGTCAGCGAGCGCCTGGCCTTTGATAGCCGAGCGAGGCCGATACGATATATCATAGGCCCCGAGCATGATGGCCCACTTGACGAGGCATCCAGAGGCTTTAGGGTGAGCGAGGATCCTCTTCAATGGTTCGCCGGTCAGCACAGTGATGGAGTGCCCTTGGAAACAGGGTCGGAGGCGCTTGGCCGAGGTAACCAACGCTAGCACGAGTTTCTCAGTTGTGGGGTACCTTTTGTCAGCCTCATTGAGCACCTTGCTGGTGTAGTAGACCGGTCTCTCAATTTTTGAGTCATTTCTGACTAGGACCGAGCTAACCGTAGACGGAGTCGCTGAGAGATAGAGATGCAAGGCTTCACCTGGGACGGGCTTGGAAAGCACTGGGGGCGAAGCCAGGTACTCCTTAAGCTCAGCGAATGCTCTTTGGCATTCCTCGTCCCACACGAATGTAGCAGATGCCATTTTGGGCCCCCTCAACAGTTTGAAGAAGGGTAGGCATCGTTCAGCCGCGCGGGACAGGAATCTGCTGAGCGCAGCAATGCGCCCGGTAAGGCGTTGAACGTCTTTGATGCAAGTGGGTGGGCGAATGTCCAGGATGGCCTGGACCTTGTCGGGGTTGGCCTCGATCCCACGCTGGGTGACTAAGAAGCCCAAGAATTTCTCGGACCTTACTCCGAAGGCACACTTGGCGGGGTTGAGCTTCATGTTGTACTTCAGGAGGGTGTCGAAAGTTTCTGCTAGGTCGGCGAAGTGGTCCTCGGCCTTGGGGGTCTTCAAGAGCATGTCGTCAATATAGGTGATGGGAATCGACACCGAGTACTAACTTTTTATTTTGCATTTGAGTCCTTTTATTTGCTTTTATATCCTTGGGAAAGTATATGTGTAATTGTAAGGCTTTGTAAGGCAATGTGTCATTCCCTAGGATTGTGTGGGTTTCTATATAATTTGCCAGTAGGTCCAGCAAGGGGCCCCCCAGCCCTTTCGCATTGGGCCACCTAAGCTATGTGGGGCTGGTCAACCATCCTAGGTGGCCATCTAGAAGGTTTGAATGTCAAATTGACACATGGGGGACAAAGGGTGAAAAATGTCAACATTCTACACCCACCTCCACCTACCACCCCCCGTTGGTCAAGGGGGCGCCCCCCCAATAGATCTAATTAGGATTTTTTTATTTTATTTGAAACATTTAATATTATCTAAACCCTAGGTCTGAGGGCAATTTGAGTCATTTACCATTTCATATATATAGCTTGTATTTTGTGATTTAGTTAGATTAATGAAGTGAAAATTGGCATTTGCCCCAAGAGAGCTCCAAGGAGGGTGCGCCCCTCTCTCTTCCTCCTGCTGTTCTTCCCCTTCCTCCAGCCCTCCAGGGATTGAATCCCCTTCTCCTGAGCCCCTCTAGCTTCCCTTTCTACTGCCGCTGCCGCCGCCGTCGCGCCGCCGCCGCCGCCACCGCCACCGGAGTTCTGTCTCCATCAGGACAGAACCCCACCTCCGTGGATCTATCTTTTTATGCTGTTGTCTGATCGAGCTAAAATTTTGAGAGCTTGTTCCTCTGTCTGTTAGCTTTCCATCCATAGATCTTATGCCCCATTCTAATCTCATTTGGTATTTTTCCCACAATCTTTATACCACCTCTGTCAATCTATCATTATGCAGATCTACAGTACAGAGTCATCTTGTTCTATTTTTGTCACCCCCTTATCTCTTTTTATAAAATCCCAACAAAATACTGAGTGTTCCCCACGTATATCCCCTTCCACCATAATTTTATTTGAGTCTAAAAAAATCGTTTATTCCTCAGTCAAAGGTGTGTTTCAGGCAGATTGTTTGCTGTCCTGTGTGTCTGTCTGTCCAGGTCAGGAAAAAAGTCAGTTTGCATAAGTTTTTATTTTCAATCCGTGTGGTGGATGAAGCTGTAAAAGAAGTATATTGTAGATCTCTGAGTCCTCTTTCCAACGGTACCAGTCACGCCTCAATCGGCCTCCGGATCTGGGCGCAAGCATTTTTACCGTCAAGGCCTGCAGATTTGTCCTGTGTGCAGGTCCGAAATTACAGTCTGAAAAAAATTCAAGAACAAGTGTCAAAAGTCAACTTTAGGAGCCGCCCCTTCTGGGAGTCGATTAGAGACATCCCGCCAACGACCCAGCCAAGCGGCGCCTCCAGAAGACATCAGGAAGGTAGTGTTCCTTTGGAATGGATTACTTGCTGTCCACCGAGTCAGCTACCGAGTTGGCGTAGCACCGAGTTGGAATAGTGCCGAGTCGGACCAGCAGGCCGAGTTCATGCTGAGTTCGCCTCCAGATTGCTGCCCGTCAACCCAGGGTCAATCCTCCCGGGCCCCACTGTAGCCCTTTACCTCCCTGCATGGAGTGGGCAATATAATTACTGCTGTAATTAATGTTTTTACTGTTGTTAACTGGGGGTTACCGTAACTGGCCGGGAACGTCTTCCCCACGCCCGGAGCGTGGAGGTACACTCGCTCCCCACTCTTTATCGCATTTGCTTATCTTGTATAGCTTTGAATGCCGCTGCGAGAGTAGGTTTCTAGCTTGATATTCTATTATCACTGCTGCGAGAGAGCGAGATTGAGTGTACCATCCCGTGACTCGATCTGAGTCTACACGGAAAAGTCGATACCCGTGACTCACGGCCAGTTTCTTAACCGTGCCCGGTCCCACGTTTCCCTCGCTAAGGGACAATCGCGAGCTCGTTTAGAGTCCGAGGATCACATTCCTAATTCAAGTCGAGTCCGTGGTCCGTCCCGCATCAGTTTGGTATCAGAGTGAGGTTGACTCTAGGATGTCTATAATCAAAAAAAGAAACGAGTGTCATTTACGTCTAGTCTAAGTGTTAGTTGGTCTATGGTTGCATCCGCATACCATTGTTTGGTATATAAAAAGGCGTTCTCCGAACGTTAGACTACGCCTATCGGGAAGGCCGCACACTTGCGCAAGTGATCTTTGGATCGATTAACTCCGCCACGTACCGAATCTTGGTCGTGTCTAGGTTGGTAGTCGAGTCGGCATTCCAACTTTACATTACTTAGGGTCGTGTCTAGTGTTTTATCCAAGTGTCGGCATGGCCATCCACTAGCTTCCTCGTGTCCCATGGATTATCGAACACCCGGATCTTATCCATGGTGGCGATACTATCTAAAATGGAAGGACCACCCGAACCACCCCAAAAGGCCCGAAGCCCGAGACTTCTATGGATCCGAAAACCCGAGTGACTACTTAGAGTGGGAAGCCGTTATGGACGACTACTTTGAGTGTTATCTTATGTCCGGTCCCGCGCAAGTCGACTTAGCCAAAAGGTGACTTTTCTATGAGGCCGCCGAAACATGGAGGGACATCAAGTACTTCCGGGAAGATAGGAGGCTAAGGCCCATTGAGTCACGGGGATATGAAGAGAGCGCTTAGGAGGGTCTACCTTCCCCGTCCACCTACCTCCAACTACGGGGGTCATACCACTAGCCATCCCCACCAACTCACCCGCAATCAAGTGGGCCACACCTCCAACCAACCCCGCCCCTTCACACCCATCCAAGCCCTCCAAAGCAACCCCACTCAAGTGGTCCGCCCTGTCGCCTCCAACCAACCTCCCCTTGGCTTCCCCATCCAATCCCACCCAAGCACCTCCAACCAAGTGGAAGCCCCGCTTCTAGTCGAGTCTAGGTCCACACCCGAGCCGAGAGCCGAGGAGCAAGTCCACTCCGAGGTCCACTTCCAACCCGCTCCTTTGAGGAAATCGAGAAAAAGTTTTGGGATTGGTTGGAAAGGACACGTGCTTCTTCACCATCCATGAGTGCTCCATTACCATCTACTTCCAAACTTTATTCGGAACCATCTTATTTGGAGCCACCAAAACCCGAGCCACCCATGTTTCTTACGGGAACGCTATACATAGCCGAGCCACTTCTTAGTTGGCTCAAGGATGGCTTGGTCCCACGTCCTTACCCTTCTATGGACCCCACCTTACCTATAGTGCCCGTGAACTCCTTCCACACTACCTTTCGGTCTAGTCACCATGTTGATACATTGGATGACCTTATTATGGGATTAGACGCGCAATGGAAGTTGACGCATTTATTGGCCCGAAGCTTCGACCAACCCACTAGCCGTAGCTTCACCCATCCGGCCTTAGGGTCCATTACCTCCGTGTGCACCGTGGGTTGTATCACCACGGAGATTCTCTTATTGATGCGGGACGGACCACAGACTCGACTCCAAATGGATATGCGATCCTCAGACTCTAAACAAGCTCGTGATTGTCCCCTTTCGAGGGAAGCGTCGGACGTGCGCGGTTGAGAAACCGACAGTGAGCTAGGGTGGTCGGTTCTCTCTTGTGCCCGCATCGGGTCACGGGACGGTCACGCTCTCTCTCGCAATAGCGGTGATATCACAAAATATAGCGAGCTATGATCCTAGCATGATATCTAGCAGCGACATAAACAAGTATATATGAATAAAGCAAATGCCAAGTATAGGAGCGAACACGATACCTCCACGCTCTCGGCGTGGGGAAGACGGACCCGGCCGAACTAGTACTCCCGGGACAATTAATACACAAAGGTTACAGCAAAGAACTACAGCCCACTCCACGCAGGGAGGTAAAGGGCTACACAAGTGGGCCCGGGAGGACTGATTCCAGATTGACGGGCAGCTTCTTGCGACGTTTCGGCAGCACACGTACTCGCTTCCGTGGGGCACACGTACTGGTCGGAGGGGCCGTGTGGGATCGGGTGGCACCGCTGTAGTGGCGACGCCTGGAGGAGTGCTCCCCTAGGGTGGCGGCGCGCTGGAACGTCGATCGGAAGCCGGGCAGCTTCGATCGTCACCTGTCGGAATAACCGGCCACGGACCTGCACTTGCTGTTTTTAGGCGCGCGACTCGGCGAGATCACTCACTGTTACCAGCACCGATGTCGGAATGCGACAAAATTGGTGCCGTTGGAATGCTGCTTCGAAGGGATTCAAGCCTATGGGATCACAGAAAAATCACCAGCTCTGTATTTCTGGTTGACGAATTTTGAAGACTGATATTCCCCATTTCAGATCTGCTCAGGCAGAAACTGATTTTCCTGAGATTTTGCGTTGACCGGTAGGTACACCTCCGAATCTGAAGTTGGGTTCTTCAGAAACGTTGTAGAGGTTCACGAGAGGAAACCAGGGATATTTTTTGATCTGGAAAATATAGAATTTTGGATTTTCTAGAGAGTTTATACTGGCAAAGGGTCAGATCTAGACAAAGGCAGACAGAACAGATTTTGGAACTTGGGAGAATTTTAGAAAATATGTGGAGGGCTGAAAAAAAATCAAGAAAATTGGTGGTGATAGGGGAAGGTGGACAGAACTTCTAGTAAATTTGGAACCTCCTGGGGAAATCAAAAATTGGTCGGGAGATGGAAAACTCAGGGTTGCTGTCATTGTAGACAGAAACCTGGCAGATCTGGGATGACTTGAAGACCGAAAATGGGAAAATAGCAAAAGAAGTAATTTGGATGTTAAAATTTATGTGGAGAAGGGGATTCAAGGTAAGAACACACTCTGAAAATTTCAGCTCAAGAGGACATCGAGGTTGAGAGCAGAAATTCTCGTAGCACACCTCTGTCCAGGAGGACAGCACTCCAGAATCTGCTTCGCGGCGGCTCAATGGCGGCACAAACGGCGGCGACGGCACCGGAGATGAGGATCAGAGGTAGGGGGGAGGAGATATAAGAGATACCACTCTAGAAATGGGGTTAGGGAAGATGAAACCAGAGGAAGGAAGAGGGGGGGGGTGCAAATCACCAATGCTCCAAATGGATTTTCTTCTTCATTAATTCACAAATAATGGAAATACAAGCTATATGTAATAAATGGAAAAAGACCATGAATACCCTTAGATCTAGGATCTGGAGGGGCATTTAAGGGACTTCATATTTTGTCCAAACAAAATAAAAAAACAAGTCCTAATTAATTCTAATGGAGGGGGGCGCCCCCTTGACCAAGGGGGGGGGGTTGGTGGCCAACCTTGGAATTTTGACTCCACTTGTCCTCCATGTGTCATATTGACATTCAACCCTTCTAGATGGCCACCTAGGATGGTTGACCAGCCCCACATGGATTAGGTGGCCCAATGGGGAAGGGCTGGGGGCCCCCTTGCTTGGGCCTACTGGAATTTTGCATATAAACCCACTAAGACATACAATTGCGTACCCATTTGACACAAGTGTATACATACAAATATGAAAGGACATAAAATGCAAACAAAATATGGACGGTCTTACTTCGATGTCCCCATCACTTATTCCTCCCCATGTCGGCCGAACCCGACTTCATACCCTTTCGTCCGAGGGAGGAACCATACATCCTACACATGATCACCGTCCCACCAACAATGCATGAAGGTGACTATCCACACCTTCAAAACTTCTACACCGGGGACCGTGACTTGTGGGAACCTATCACAAGGGGTCATACCTTCTTTGATCCCTTTGACCCATTCCCTAGTGGGTCCCTTGACCCACCTTATATACTTCACTTCTTCAAGGGAATCCACTACCACACTCCTTCCCCATGGGCCGGGTCGTCTACACCCACCAAGCCCATTCACTTGCGAGATACACCATCCTCTAGGGGAAAGGAAGAACATGCATTTGGAACCCTTGGCCCTCCCACCTCTAAGTCCAATATGCATGCATGGCCCACTTTAGGAGGTCTAGGAATTCCACATTCCGCCAACCACCGGTTACGTCTAATGCATACATGGCACACATTCGGGTGTCCTGGTCCGCCGTCACCCATGTACGGGTCGGACTAACATTAGGTGTGTCTAGGGTCTTGTGTGTCTGTGCATACATCGAGTCGAGTCGGTTTGTATGCTCGCGTTGTTGGCCCTTTCGAGTTCGAGGCTTGTCGGACTATTTGGATCGGTTCTACCTCATATCGGATCTAGTCACATAAGGGACAAGCGGTGATTCCTAGTGAGTCTTCGAGCCGCCATCCCTCATTTGAGAGTGACCCCACCCCGGAGTGTCCACCTCTAGCCTCATTCTCATGGCAGCGTGTGCATATCGAATCTATACGGGGTGAGCATGTGTCGATTACTTGGAGTGGAGTGTACTCCGCGTTCCCAGGTACGATGACGGATCCGCCGGAGCTACTCGAGCAGCCGCACCCCTTACTCGACGGGGTCGAGTTCTTGCCACCCGGGGAGAGTTGATGGGAATCAACGCCGAGTACTAACTTTTTATTTTGCATTTGAGTCCTTTTATATACTTTTATATCCTTGAGAAAGTATATGTGTAATTGTAAGGCTTTGTAAGCCAATGTGTCACTCCCTAGGATTGTGTGAGTTTCTATATAATTTGCCAGTAGGTCCAGCAAGGGGGCCCCCAACCCTTTCCCATTGGGCCACCTAAGCTATGTGGGGCTGGTCAACCATCCTAGGTGGCCATCTAGAAGGTTTGAATGTCAAATTGACACATGGGGGACAAAGGGTGAAAAATGTCAACATTCTACACCCCCCCTTGGTCAAGGGGGCGCCCCCCCATTAGATCTAATTAGGATTTTTTTTATTTTGTTTGAAACATTTAATATTATCTAAACCCTAGGTCTGAGGGCAATTTGAGTCATTTGCCATTTCATATATATAGCTTGTATTTTGTGATTTAGTTAGATTAATGAAGTGAAAATTGGCATTTACCCCAAGAGAGCTCCAAGGAGGGTGCGCCCCTCTCTCTTCCTCCTGCTGTTCTTCCCCTTCCTCCAGCCCTCCAGGGATTGAATCCCCTTCTCCTGAGCCCCTCTAGCTTCCCTTTCTACTGCCGCCGCCGCCGCCGCCGTCGCACCGTTGTCGCGCCGCCGCCACCGCCACCGGAGTTCTATCTCCATCAGGACAGAACCCCACCTCCATGGATCTATCTTTTTATGCTGTTGTCTGATCGAGCTGAAATTTTGAGAGCTTGTTCCTATGTCTGTTAGCTTTCCATCCATATATCTTATGCTCCATTATGATCTCGTTTGGTATTTTTCCTGTAATCTTTATAGCACCCCTGTCAATCTATCATTCTACAGATCTACAGTACAGAGTCGTCTTGTTCTATTTTTGTCACCCCCTTATCTATTTTTATAAAATCCTAAAAACATACTGAGTGTTCCCCACGTATATCCCCTTCCACCATAATTTTCTTTGAGTCTAAAAAAATTGTTTACCCCTCAGTCAAAGGTGTGTTTCAGGCAGATTGTTTGCTGCCCTATGTGTCTGTCAGTCCGGGTCAGAACAAAAAGTTAGTTTGCAGAAGTTTTCATTTTCAATCCGTGTGGTGGATGAAGCTTTAAAAAAAGTATATTGTGGATCTCTGAGTCCTCATTCCAACGGTACCAGCCACGTCTCGATCGGCCTTCGGATCTAGGTGCAAGCATTTTTATCGTCAAGGCCTGCAGATCTGTCCTGTGTGCAGGTCCGAAATTACAGTCTGAAAAAAATTCAAGAAGAAGTGTCAAAAGTCAACTTCAGGAGCCGCCCCTTCTGGGAGTCGATCAGAGACATCCCGCCAACGTCCCAGCCAAGCAGCGCCTCCAGAAGACGTCAGGAAGGCAGCGTTCCTTTGGAATGGATTGCTTGCTGTCCACCGAGTCACCTACCGAGTTGGCGCAACACCAAGTTGGAATAGTGCAGAGTCAGACCAGCAGGCCGAGTTCGTGCTGAGTTCGCCTCCAGATTGATGCCCGTCAATCCAGGGTCAGTCCTCCCGGGCCCCACTGTAGCCCTTTACCTCCCTGCATGGAGTGGGCAATATAATTACTGCTGTAATTAATGTTTTTACTGTTGTTAACCGGGAGTTACCGTAACTGGCCGGGAACGTCTTCCCCACGCCCGGAGCGTGGAGGTACACTCGCTCCCCACTCTTTATCGCATTTGCTTATCTTGTGTAGCTTTGAATGCCGCTGCGAGAGTAGGTTTCTAGCTTGATATTCTATTATCACTACTGCGAGAGAGCGAGATTGAGTGTACCATCCCGTGACTCGATCTGAGTCTACACGGAAAAGCCGATACCCGTGACTCACGGCCGGTTTCTTAACCGTGCCCGGTCCCACGTTTCCCTCGCTAAGGGACAATCGCGAGCTCGTTTAGAGTCCGAGGATCGCATTCCTAATTCAAGTCGAGTCCGTGGTCCGTCCCGCATCAATAGGCCTCGACGTTCCGACCGAGCTGTCCCTCGAACATATAGTTGACCAGCCTCTGGTACGTGGCTCCAGCGTTCTTCAACCCGAACGGCATCCGGGTGTAGCAGTGTACGCCGAAGTCGGTGATAAAGGCGGTCTTCTCGATGTCTTCGGGGTGCATTCTGATCTGGTGGTAACCTGAATAGGCATCCAGGAAGCTGAGTATCTCGTTGCCCGAGGTTGAATCAACCAGTTGGTCGATGCTCGGTAAGGGATAGCAGTCCTTTGGAGTAGCCTTGTTCAAGTCGGTGAAGTCCACGCACATCTGCCACTTTCCTGAAGCTTTCGGCACCAGGACGACGTTAGCTAGCCACGTCGGGTACATGACCAGTCTAAAAAGGCCAGTCTTCTGCCCCTTGGTGACCTACTCCTTGATAATCGCCTGCTTCTCTGGCGCATGCTTCCTTCTGCGTTGTTGCACGGGCTTTATGGTTGGGTCGAGGTTGAGCTTATGCACCACCGTCTCTTCCGGTATCCCGGGGAGTTGATCATCAGACCACGCAAAGACCCGGATGTACGCGGAGAGAAACTCTTTGTATTGCTGTTGAACCTCAGATGTTAGGTCGGCTCCGATCTTTACTCCTAGGGTCGGGTCGTCGTTTAGGAAACCCGCTAGCAATTCGCCTCCAGGCTCGGCGGTTGCGGATGTTTCCTCGACTTCCCGGGGGCCCTTATTCTTCCCGTCCGGCCTTGTGGCTTCAATCGAGATATTGTAGCACCTTCGGGCCATTGCCTGGTTACCTCGGACTTCCCCCAACCCATTTTTGGTGGGGAACTTCATCTTTTGGTGATAGGTAAAAGGCACCGCTTTCGTTCGGCTGAGGATTCCTCGACCGAAGATTGCGTTGTATGCTATCATACCTTTGATCACTATGAAGTCCACCATGACCGTAACGGTTTTTGGTAGGGTGCCAAGAGTAACCGACAGGCTTAGGGCTCTCTCGGGATAAGTGGCCTGGCCATTGAACCCGCATAGGGGGGTTCGGATCGGGCGGAGTTTAGACGGATCCTTCCCCATCTTAAGGAAACATCCGTAGGATAATACATCAGGGGCACTTCCATTGTCAACCAGAATCCTGTCTACGTTATAATGGTTTATTGTGGTCGATATCACTAGGGCGTCATCATGCGGGGTGCTCAGCCCCTCCTGGTCTTGGTCGGAGAAGACTATGACCTGGGGCTCGCTCGGCGGGGCCCTGGGAGGCTCGATGGCTCGGCTCGCCCACTCAGCATGACGCTTCCTTCCTCGGCCATTGTCTCCTCCTGATGCAGCTCCTCCGGTGATGATATTGATGTGGACCCCTCGGGGGGCATTGTCGATCTCCTCTGGGGCGCCTCGGTCTTCCTGGTGCCCGGCCACGAACCGGGAGAGGTGCCCCTGACGAACGAGATGCTCGATCTCGTCCTGGAGCTGATGGCAATCGCCGGTATGATGCTCATGATCGCTGTGGAATAGGCAATGCTTGCTGCGACTGTGGTTCTTCGACTTCATTGGCTCAGGTTGGCAGAGGAGGCCCGAGCCTTTGATGTCTTCATAAATCTCATACACTGGAGCGGTTAGGGGAGTGTACTGCTCGTACTTCCGTGATGGTTCCTTGCATTCCCCGTCTCGGTTCCACCTTTTTCCTTGGCCCGAGCTTAGCTCGGGTGCCCGCTTCTTGTCCCCCTCTCAGCCCGAGCCGGTTGCGTCTCGGCATGCACTGAGCACTTCTTCGCACTCGGCGTGGCGCAATGCCAGAGTCACTAGCGCAGCAAGGGTCGAGGGAGGGTGGAGGACAAGCTCGCGGCTGAGGTTCTCGTCGCGGGTGCCCCCGGTCAGAGCGGTTATGGCCGAGGCGACGTCCAGGCGGGGGATCCTCAGAGCTTCCGATTTGAATCGGAGAATGTAGGCCCGAAGTTTCTCCCCTTGTGCCTATTTGAGGGCCAGAAGCCCCGCTATCGACCTTGGGGGGCCGCTACCAATGAAACTCTCCTTGAATACTTGCCCGAATTGCTTGAAGTCTCGGATGGATTCAGGGGCGAGGGCCCGGAACCATGCTTGGGCGCCTTGGACCAAGGTGGTCGCAAAGGCTCAACACTTGATGGCATCGGACGCTCCGTGAAGGGTCATCAGAGCGTCGAAGTTGTCGAAGTGGTCGGCAGGGTCACCCTGGCCGTCGTAGGGCTTGAAGGTCAGGATGGAGGCTCTGGGAGATACCTCTACCTTCAAGATATGGTCGGACAATGGGGATCTCTCCTCGTCCTCTAGTGGAGAGGTCTTCTGCAGGGCTCGCAGGGCGCGCTCCTGCTCTATGAAACGCCTCTCGAATTCTCGCAGTCGGAGGGATAGCTCCGGTTGCCGCTGCGCCGTAGGGCTGAGGGGGTGAGAAGGCAATCTGTCCTGGCGCTCCCTGGGGACTTCGATCAGCAGGAGGGGACGGCGAGCCCCATGCCTGCCCCTCTTTGGCGTGGAGGAAGCCTCTTGCTCCGGAGGGGGGGCTTGCGAGGGTCCTCCTGCATTGTTGCGAATGAGCTGCTGTCCTTGGAGGGTGAAGCGGCCTCCGGTGGTGTGCTGGGACACGTTCTCACGGGGAGGGCTCTCCGGAGGTGCGCGTGAGCTTCCATTCTTGGCCTCCTGGGTCCTCATGAGTTCCACGAGGACGTCCAGTTTCGTTTTGAGGGCTTGGAAGGCGTCGGCGCCGCCGTTGAGCGACAGCCCTACCGCCGTGGGAGGAGGCGGTGGTAGCCCGGCCTCAGGGGGAGGGGGCAGTCCATCGGCGGGAGTGCTGGCACCGGAGGGGGGTTTTGGGAGGCATGTGAGGGGCCTTCCCCCGCCGCCGCCGTGGCCTTTCCCCTGTCACCAGAAGACCTCCTCCCTGAACTTCTTCTCACCATACAGGCTCTTTGGTCGTTTCCCACAGATGGTGCCAGATGACGGGGCGTGATCTCGCGCTTGTCCTGAGCTGGGAGGGCGATCACCGAATAGTGAACTGCAGAGAAAGGGAAACAAATCAGGAGGCCCAGGGATGGCTCCCTGGGGAAAACCCTCCGATGCTTAAGTCGGTAGAGCAATGGTGGAAGGTATTGAGGGAGGTAGAAAGAGTTGCACGAGATCCCGCAACACCAAGATGGTGAAGTGGTTCCTGCTCAGGAGTTTTAGGCCTGTATTCGCCTTCCCTGCTACTGGAGGGAGTCCCTGGTTTATATAGCGAGCTCACTTGATGAGTCCCGTCAGCTGAGGAGTTTCAGGCGGGAGTTACGTCCTTATCATGGGATCGTTACCTCCTCATCGTGGTATCGTTACGTCCTCATCGTGGGCTCTTCATGGCCTTGAGGGATCATGGCTCCTTTATCCCCCTAAACTCTTGCTCATAAAGGGCTCTCGACGGCTGCATGGATAATCACTTGTCAGTCGGTCCGAGCATAAGAGGTGCCAGCCCTGTCCGGGCGATAGGCATAGCTCGGATGCTGTCAGATCGGAGTGGGCGCAGAGCGCTCGCCTCTATCCCGATGGAGGGATAACTCGGGCGTGGGTCTTCCTCCGTTCTGATACTCGGTCCTTCCGAGCCTAAGGGCCGCCGAGGAAGGGTGGTTTCCCGAGTGATCTTTATTGGACTTTTTGCCTAAGTGGGCCCTAAGGGGCTATCACTTGGATGAGCTGAGCCTCGTTTGGTCCTGATGGGCCTAGTTCGGCTGCTCTTAGTTGGGCTATAGAAATCCCCCTCTCCAACACTGTGTGCATATTATTTCCTTGTGTGCATGTCATTTCTTTGTGTCTGACATTTTGACAAACACTTGGTCGATGCATTGCATTCTGTCAAACAGTTGGTCGATGCATTCATAAGGTCTGTGCTTTCTTCGTTGTTTAGCACACAACGTCTGTGTCTGTTTTGACTTAATTGTCTAAAAGTCAGTGCATGTTTGCACACGACATCTGTGCTAAGGATTATAAAGGTCCGTGCACTTCACTGTTCAAGTCGGTGCACATTCTGTGTCCGTCTAACTTTGGGTCTCATATGGTTGAGAGTCGGTGCATGTATTCGTCCGTCTTATCTTGCATCTCATATGGCTGAGAGTCGGTGCATGTATCAGTCCGTCTTATCTTGCGTCTCATTAGGCCTAGGTCAGTGCATGTATTCTTCTTATTTTGCGTCTCATATGGCTTAGACTCGGTGCACATCATGCGTCTCACTTTGCGTCTTGTGTGGCTTAGAATCTGTGCAACTTTCTGCCTCGGTGCATCGTTCATACAAGGTCCGTGCATATATGGGTCGGTGCATAGTTTGCCTTGCGCATGAAATGGTCGGTGCAGATGTCAATCGATGCACGTTGGTATTAGACTGATCTAAAGTCTATACACTTCACTATTCAGAGTCAGTGCATGTTTTGTTTTGAACACTTAAGGTCGGTGCAATCTTAGTCTTTACCTACGTTTCATGCATTCACATGCTCGGTGTATTGTTTCATCGCGCATACACATAGTCGGTGCATGTTTTACATGCACGCATATAGGGTCGGTGCAGGTTTGCTGCTAGCATACTCAAGTCAGTGCATATCTGCTTGCTATATATAAAGGTCGGTGCATATTTCATTAAGTCTATGCATATTAATGTGTCGACACTTGCTGTTAGATTAAAGTCTGTGCATATTTGAAATATGGCTGACTACAAAGTGTTGGTCTAATTGCTTTAATTTCTTACTTGCAGGAACTTCATCATATATATATATAAAAGGCAGAATTCATTAAGTCTTAGGCGAGCACGTGAGATTGATCTAAGGCCAAAGCTCGTAATCCATGACTGATCTATCTACTGGAGATGTTGACACGTGGAAAGTCAAAGTGCTGAGATTACAACACGTGGAATGAAGAAATCCAGATCTGCGTGAAAGTTTGGGCGGGAAATGTGGTTTCCACACGCCCATCATCTGCTGCCTTATAAAAGGTGACAGATCGCCAAATTGAAGAAGTGTGAGAGAGCACCCAGAAGAAAAAAAAAGATTGAAGCAAAAAGAGGGAATTAGAGAGTGGGCAGCGGAGAAAAGAAGAGTGAGCTAGAGTCTGAGAAGAAGAAGAAGAAGGAGAAAAGAGAAGAAGATAGGATCGAGAGAAGAGAAAGAAAAGAGAGAGTGGTCGAGATTGAAGCAGCCTGTGGCTACCTATCTGTTGGTTTCTGGATCAGATCCAGACCAATCTGCTCCTACGAGAGCTACATTTTGTGTTTCATTTCTAGCTTTTCGGTGCTATGATATCTTATCTTTTGTTTTCTTTTAATCCTTTCTTTCAAGCTGCGTGTCAGCCGTTGCAGAGAATCTGTTTCTCTGGACAGCAAGTTGTGAGGCTCAGCGGGCGAGGTGGATACCTCGGATAGCAAGCTATGTTGCTCAGCGGTTGTAGGCAAGTTGTGATGCCCAGCGAGTTAAGCTGTGTATCAGCAGGAATCCACACTCGGGTTGAGTGTGGGGTGGATGTAGGTCTGGAGGACCGAACCACCTAAAAAATCCTTGAGTATTGTGTGGTTTCCATCCTTGTGTCTTCAGCACTAGATGAATGCTTAGGATCGTTCCATCTATGGTTCTGATTGAACAGATTTCAGGCACATGCATAATTGATTTGGTTTTGTCTACGACTTAGACTTAATTAGGAATCTGCATTCTAGCCGTCCAACTTTTTGATCAAGCACATCATTGAATCTCTTATTTTGAAAAGCTCAATTGGTTTTTATTCTGCAACTATTCTCTAGTTATAGTTTTAATTAGGCATTTTATAGGGGAGATTCATTCACCCCCCCTCTGAATCCGGACCTTGGATCCTAACACTACTACCTGTGCTGACTTAAGCATCAGAGGGTCTTCCCCAGGGATTTATCCCTGGGCACCTCTGACTATTTTCCCTTCTTGTAGTTAATATCTCAAGGGTATGTGGTCATCCCCTTCCCCGCTCAGGAGCAACGCGAGATCACCCCCTCTTCAGTTCCCAACAGCCCAAATCCACACTGTGGTACCCAGGGTGGCGACCCTCTCACCAGTGTTCTTACCCCAAGGAGGACACTGAGAAAATCTTGGACAAGCTCCTAGAAGAAGGTCGGGTGCTGACTCATGATCCACCATCCTACTATAATGAGACGGCCAAGACTCATCCCCGCTATTGCAAGTATCATGCTAGGGTGTCTCACCCCACTGGAGAATTCCCAAAAGTCCAAGATTGTATTGAAGTCCTCATCCAAAGAGGGGAGATCGATGCGCAGGAGAACTCTATGGTGAGGCAACGTCTTAAAGAGGCTGCTAAGAAGATTCTATGACAGGCTCAACAAGGGCAGACCAAGCCACAAGAGGCCAAGCCCACCTAAGCAAGTCCAACCGGGCAAGTCTACATGCAGCGGCAAACCTCAACCAGACCCCAAAGGCAAGGCTAGGTGCGAGGGGCCTAAGTCCTAGAGCCCAAAAAGCCAAGCCGTGGGAGAAGGTTCCAAACCCCTCTCCAGGTAGAGTCAACCTGGCATCGTCATAAGGGGAAACCCTCCGCCGGACAATAAAGGCAAAGCTAAAGCGAGGGAGCCAGAAGTAAAGCCTTGTGTTGAGCCAACAAAGTCGTCAATTGTAGAAAGACCTCAATAGCTCGAACCGGCAAAGGTGCCCATCAAAGCAAATCGGTGGAATTGCAAACCCCCCAAGGGCCCCACGATGGACTGGCAGAGTTCTAGGAGCTGCCGCCTGAGATAATGGCTGAGGTGATCAATGCCACCTTCTAGGTGCACCCGGAAGAGGCCAACTGGACTAAAGTTACTCCCAGAAAGAGCCGCAGAACCAAGGCTCCTAAGGAGCCGACCCAGAGCAGAAAGCAAAATTCCGAGGGAAAATCAGTCCCACCTCCAAAATCAAGTCCATTTTTTTCTCAAGAGGCGGCACACCAAAAGAAGCAAGAGAAGAATCGCAAGAAGAATTTTAAAAGGCGGTTGAAGAAGCAAGCTGAGCAAGCAGTAGCTATGGAGGCCCCTAAGGAGCCAACTCCTCTGCATCGACTACAAAAGCTCATAGATGAGCTGGGGGAATACACTCCCCCTCGTCCCACCAGGGTCGTCACTGTAGACGAATATATCCCCTGGGACAAGCTTGGGCATGAAGCCCACCTTCTTCAGTGGCTCCAGGAGATGGTTCACCGTCTCGAAGAAGGTGAGGAGTTCCCCATCCCGGAGGAGCTCTCCTTATTTTACAAAGATGAGGAGCTCACCATTGAAATGCTCAATGAAATGCTGCAAGAGCTCTCCTGCAACATGGTGGCGATACTGCCACCCGACAACATTAACTCCCTTGTGGCTGATAGCACCGGGGGAAAAACTCCCATGGCTACATATCAATGTCGCCCGGAGAAAAATAGCTGAGGTCATGGCCGGGGACGAGGACTCGGGCATGAAGGCCCCCTAACTCTTGACCTGGTCATATTATTCACAGGGGAGGAACTGGGTCCCATCCCGGAAACCAAAGTTTGGGGAATCCCTTTTGTCCTCAGCCCCTCAGAGGGTTCAGGCCTTGTCTCAGAGGCTAAAGCATGTGGCATCCCTTATATAATCGCATCTTCTGATGAAGAGGGAGAGCCAGCCAAGCTGCTAGAGTGCGATGAGGCGATAGAGTAGGCTGGTCCCTCCAGCAGGGTTAAGCCCGCGAGCCAGGCATGTCCTTATAATGAGGGCCAACATGATGAACTCTAGCCACCTCCGAAGGAGTCTCTAGCACCGCTGTTCCAAGAAAATGCGGAGGGGCAGAATGGGGAGGAGTGTTGATGTGACACCACTATGGAAAATGCAGCAAGCAAATACAAACTTAGGACCTAATTCGCAATCACATTCAAAGGGCGCCGAGACTATGTTGAAGCTACTAACGCACCGTGCGCACGCGATTCCCGTGGTGACTCGATGATGCCGAGTCGAGGTGATGGAGATAGCCCCTGGTTGGATAGAGGACCAACACCACTTTAATTATCCCTCCCGAAGGTTTGAACGCCCAAAAACAAGGGTGGCCGGATGCCTTGAGGGCACGGGATCACTCGCTCACTTATAGCCACGGTGACCACACTGAAAGGTGGCGCCGGGATCGGGCACTCACTCTCCTACCGGCGGATAAGCGTCGCGGATATTAAATGAACAAGTGAAGGAAGCAAGGGTAGTAGGCTCACCTGGTTGGTTTGAAGAAACCAACCCCGGTCGGAGACGAGGGCGAGCGGGGAAGTGTGATTCCCCGCACACTGCGCCGATGAAGCTTCGAACCTGCTTAACAGTACAAGCACTACACCTCGCGCAGGAGGGTGATCTCGGGGGTGGGAATTAAGTGATTACAAACAAACACTACCTCCCACAGGGAGGGGCGGTAAGCCGGCCAGGCGAGGGGGTGAGAAAAGCTTTGTAGCTCACGGTGGGCAACCGCTTCCAACTAGGTCCGCTGGCTGTGGATGCTGATAGGCGGTTGGTGTAGTCCCTGTAGATCTCGGCTCGAAATTTTGCCGATGACGAGCCCAAAGGGGATCTTCTCGTAACTAGAACCTGAGTGCTCCTGATTTATTTCGATTTATTCTGACGTCGTGGGTGGTCGTAGTGGAGATCTGAGTAGAGCTGCAGAACCTGGGACGGGGGACTCCTTGTTTCTGTCTGCCTGTTGCAGAAGTTACACCGGTCGCTCCTGGATGCCGATTCACGAACCGTCAGAGTCGCTGCATCCGCGAACAAAGCTTCTGCACAGCAAAACTGACGGCAACACCTTCTGAGGTCGGGGTGGACTGGGGGATGCCGAGTAGTGGCGGCAGGTCACTGCCCACTGTGGGAGACAGACCCGAACAGTCGAGGGAGAAAGACCAGAACTCTGACCTCCGGATGGCGAACGCAGTTCCGCTTCTTGATCCAGAAAGAGGGCCGGTGGAGGAAGATATTTGTAGAAGAGCTTGTGGCTTGAATCTTGCACCGTCGGCCGTGGTGTAGCGTTGAACAGGCTTCAGGAACTCTGCTGATGGAGCTCTGCGCAGTCGGGGGAGATTGGCTCTCCCGGACAGCCCCAAACTCGGAACGGGACGAGATCACCTCGCCTGCGAAGACGACTGGACGCCCTTTCCAGAAAGGTATGATAAACCTCTGGATGTCGCCGTGTGAATCTGGGGAAGCTTCTGCAAGTCGTACCTTCTTCTGCTACCTGCAGACTAGCAAGGAGAAGAGGGGAAGATGGTGGTGGATCGGCCTTAGCAAGAGGGGAAGAGGGAAGGGGTGGCTTGGAGCGAACTTGGGAGGAGGGGGGGGTGGTATGGTCGACCTAGGGAGGTGAAGGGGCTTCTTGGGGAGGGGAAAGGGCCCTTGGGAGGTGGAAGGTTGTTTGGGGAAGGGGGAGGGATGCCTTGGGAAGGTGAAAGGGTGCTTTGGAAGGTGAAAGGTGCCTAGGGGAAGGGGTTTCCACCTAGGGGTTGGAGGGGGAATTGAATGAGTGTATAGGGAAGGGGGAGGGGTCTTAAAGAAAGGTGATTAGGGAGGAGAGAGAGGGGATTACGAATTTTAGAGAGAGGGAGAGAACTAGAGAGAGAGGGAGAGAACTAGTGGGAGAGAGAGAGGCACTCAAGTGGCAATTTTCTGTTCAATATCTCATTAACCACAATAGGAGGGGTTAGGGCCCTATTTATAGGGAAAACCCCTTTTACACATAGGTCCTTGACATATCACACACTAACACAAAAGCCAAGGGGAAGGGGGGGTGCGCCCATGGGCCTAGCCCAATGGCATGGGCCCATTAACAAGCACAACTACTCATGTGACTCAACTAAGGACAATTAATTAAAAACCTAGGTTTTAAGACTCAAATAAAAGACAAAAGTACATGATAATGACTCAAATAAAAGGGAAAAACCACACAGTGACCTAGGGATAGATAATAAGATCCACTCCGGATGAAGGACGGCTCCTAGCTGCCCCCGGATGGGAGGGAAGTGCCAAGCCATAGGGAGTCGCGAGTGATGTCCTCATCAATTCCCCCGGGCTGGAAAAAGCTCGACTCTGTCGAGAAAAGGCCCTCCCTTCTGCGGTGCTGCTCAAGGAGATCGGGGGACAGCTGTTGGAGATCCTCCCGGCTTACCCAGATATCGTCCGAGGGTGGTCGTCCTTTCCACCTGACCAGGTAGCGCTCATACGCCTTGCTCCTTGTGATGGTAACCTGTTCATCCAAAATCTGCTCCACTTTATCGCGCCGATTTCTCAAATGGGGTTGAGCTCTCTGAGGTGTGGGGGCGCTCTCAAAGGAGGGAGAAGGCTGGAGTTCCTCACTGGGTGTCACCGTGGGGCCCTTGTGGGGCACCAGGTCAACCACATTGAATGTGGGGCTTACTTCGTACTCTTCAGGGAGGTCCAACACGTAAGCATTGGTGCCAAGGCGTCTCAGCACCTGGAAGGGGCCAGCTCCATGCGACCTCAACTTTGAAGTATTCCCAGGGAACAACCTCTCAGTTCTCACCATCACAAAATCACCATTTTGGAATTCTTGGTGGCGGCGGTGTGAGTCAGCAGACTTCTTGTAAATCTCGTTGCTTTTGTTGATGTGTTTGCGAATGTTTTCATGCAGCTTTGTGGATGTAGGCTCACTAGTGGGTAAAGGGGGTCCTGGACAACCAAATGTGGACCTATCATGCAGTGGTGTTACGTGGACTTTGATGGACCTAGGGGGACCGGGACATCCATAGGTGAGACTATCATGTACAGGAGTGTTCATTGCCGGGGGTCTGGGACATCCATATGGGGTTCTGACATGTGAGTGTTTCCTAACACGGTTGACTGCAAAAGGGGGACCTGGACACCCAGATGTGAACCTATCATGTATCAGTCCTAGTGCGTGAGTGACACAAATGAGGTGACTAACCTGTCCACATGATGCAAAAGATTGTGACACATGGATTCCTATCAAGATGATCCTATCCGTGAGATTTGGGGGTTTCCACTCATGGGGATCAAAGGGGTCCCAGAGAGTGGACATCTTGGGATGGGTAGATTCCTCACTTTCTAGGTGGATGTCACCCTTGGTCATGGCTCCTATGGTGTGGGCTAAGTTTTGGAATGGGTGGGTTAGGTTTGTCATGGTGTGTGAGGGTAGGAAAAGGTGGGTGGGGGTGGGTAATGAGACTATGTCCCATGGGTTCTTTGGCTTCCATTGGGAGGGATGGAATGGGTCATCTAGGGGAGAGAACTCTTGGTCCTCATGGCCTTGGGAGGGGAAGTCTTGGTTTATCATGGTAGGTTGTGGTAGGAAAATGTTGGGGTTGAGTATGGTGGGTGGATATAGGAAGGGATCAAATGGGTCATGGTATGGGTTACCTAGAAACTCTAGGTCCTCAAAGTCAACCAAAGGTGGGGGGTCATCCTCCTCTAATGACGTGATTGGGCCGGTGTAGTGAGTGGGTAGATCGGCCAATATCCTAGGGACCAAGATGGTTGGAGAGTGGACTGGGATGGGTTCCTCTTCTATGGGAAGAAGGATAAGGAGATCACTAGTGTAGCTCCCAACGGTGCAGACTGAGGTGATAGACCCGATGCATGGGTGGATGAGGTCAAGGTTCTTGGGTCGGTCTGTTCCTATGGTTAACAAACAAGTCAGTTCAAGTTGCCACTTTAGGCCTTTGACAAAGTCTTCCCAACACTCAACCTTGTAGAAGGATTGGATTATGGTGTGTGAGATGTTGATGGGTGTTAGGGGGAGGTGTTGTTCCATGGGAGGGTAGACATGGGGCAGGATAGGGTGAACCGGACTTTCCTCTAGCCATTTAGCCAGGGGCTCACTTATGACGAGTTCACTCCTATTTAGAGAGGGTGGTGTAAAAGGTGAAGTTCTTCCTTTGGTTTGGGCACGGGTTTCCTCCAAGGTGTCCACCACTATGATGTCGGGGGTGGGAGTCATGGGTTCCTCAACCAAGGAGGTGAGATGGTCCTTTGAAGGTGGAGTGGTGAGGGTAGGCGTGTGGTACCCCCGGGGTGGGAGGTAAAGGGGAACTTGATTTGACATTGGTAAGGGGAGGAGTGGAGGCCTAGGTTGGGGTTGGATAGGGGTTGGTAGTGGAAGATGGATGGGTTGAGACGGACTGGGTTGATCAGTTTTTGGAGGGATGGTGGTGGCCATCATGGGCCTAGGGGGAGTAGACATGGGGTCCACATGGGTTGGAATGGTGAGGGTGGAGTGAGCCATGACGCTTTCTTCTCTTAGGATGGGAACTTCGTGGCTCAACCCCTGATTTTGTGATTCATATTCTTCTTCCCACTCGGGGGAGGTCTCATATTCCTCAACCTCAATCTCATCCCTTTGTGGTGTAGGGGTCTTGCTCTCTAAGGGAATGGGATGGCCTTTTGGCGATGGGATGGTGTAAGTTGGACTTACTTGGGGTGTTGGAGTTTGAGCCCTAAGGGAGGTGAAGATTTCCTTAAACTCAATCCTTAGTTCTTCTAGGGAATCTTGGGGTCTTTTGGGCGGTGGGGTGTAGTGGGAGGTGTTGGTCCTAGTGGAGGTTCTAGATGGAATGGGCGGAAATGGGGTTGTGGGAGGGCTTCCCAGGTGGGTAGGGGAATGTCGGGGAGCATAGATCTTTCTAAGTTCACTCTTCATTTCTTTCCATGAGTAAATGGGTTCCTGCCCCCAAACTCTTATAAATCTCTCTTTGTGTTCCCACATCTTCTTAGCTAGACCCCGAAGTCGTGCCTTGGCCCTACAGACTCTCTCGGACCCAAATACCAAAGTACTCTCAAATTCCCTTTCCATGGTATTCTCCCATCTAAGGTAGGCATGAGGATTTCCATCAAAGTATAGGTACTCATCCAAAATGTAGTCCATGTGGAGGGGGTCATTCGGACCATGTGACCGGCGAGGGGTATGCATGATGATTGGGTGACAAATGCTATGGCCCTAGGACAAGACTTAGTAGAGACAAGTCTAGAACTTGCTCTGATACCAACTGATGTGACACCACTATGGAAAATGCAGCAAGCAAATACAAACTTAGGACCTAATTCGCAATCACATTCAAAGGGCGCCGAGACTATGTTGAAGCTACTAACGCACCGTGCGCACGCGATTCCCGTGGTGACTCGATGATGCCGAGTCGAGGTGATGGAGATAGCCCCTGGTTGGATAGAGGACCAACACCACTTTAATTATCCCTCCCGAAGGTTTGAACGCCCAAAAACAAGGGTGGCCGGATGCCTTGAGGGCACGGGATCACTCGCTCACTTATAGCCACGGTGACCACACTGAAAGGTGGCGCCGGGATCGGGCACTCACTCTCCTACCGGCGGATAAGCGTCGCGGATATTAAATGAACAAGTGAAGGAAGCAAGGGTAGTAGGCTCACCTGGTTGGTTTGAAGAAACCAACCCCGGTCGGAGACGAGGGCGAGCGGGGAAGTGTGATTCCCCGCACACTGCGCCGATGAAGCTTCGAACCTGCTTAACAGTACAAGCACTACACCTCGCGCAGGAGGGTGATCTCGGGGGTGGGAATTAAGTGATTACAAACAAACACTACCTCCCACAGGGAGGGGCGGTAAGCCGGCCAGGCGAGGGGGTGAGAAAAGCTTTGTAGCTCACGGTGGGCAACCGCTTCCAACTAGGTCCGCTGGCTGTGGATGCTGATAGGCGGTTGGTGTAGTCCCTGTAGATCTCGGCTCGAAATTTTTCCGATGACGAGCCCAAAGGGGATCTTCTCGTAACTAGAACCTGAGTGCTCCTGATTTATTTCGATTTATTCTGACGTCGTGGGTGGTCGCAGTGGAGATCTGAGTAGAGCTGCAGAACCTGGGACGGGGGACTCCTTGTTTCTGTCTGCCTGTTGCAGAAGTTACCCCGGTCGCTCCTGGACGCCGATTCACGAACCGTCAGAGTCGCTGGATCCGCGAACAAAGCTTCTGCACAGCAAAACTGACGGCAACACCTTCTGAGGTCGGGGTGGACAGGGGGACGCCGTTGAGTAGGACCTGGTCGCTGCAGACTGCAGGAGACAGACCCGCGCGACTGTGGGAGAAAATTTGGAAATCTGGCTCCTGGATGCCGAATGTCATTCCGTTTCTTGCTTCTGGTCGTGGACGGATGGAGGAAGAATTTTGAAGAAGCGAATTCAGCCTGATTCCTCCACGGTTAGCCGTGGTGCAGTAACGAACCGGGCTGCAGAATCTGGTCACAGCGGCTACCAGAAACGGACGGTGGATTGCAGAAGTTGTCTCGGCCGCTCCCGGATGCCGAATCTCGAGCCGTTAGAGTTTATGGAACCTTGGACAATCCCTCGGTGCTGAAAAACTGACGGGGAGGCCGTCCGTGGTCGGGGTGGACTGGGGGATGCCGAGTAGTGGCGGCAGGTCACTGCCCACTGTGGGAGACAGACCCGACCAGTCGAGGGAGAAAGACCAGAACTCTGACCTCCGGATGGCGAACGCAGTTCCGCTTCTTGATCCAGAAAGAGGGCCGGTGGAGGAAGATATTTGTAGAAGAGCTTGTGGCTTGAATCTTGCACCGTCGGCCGTGGTGTAGCGTTGAACAGGCTTCAGGAACTCTGCTGATGGAGCTCTGCGCAGTCGGGGGAGATTGGCTCTCCCGGACAGCCCCAAACTCGGAACGGGACGAGATCACCTCGCCTGCGAAGACGACTGGACGCCCTTTCCAGAAAGGTATGATACACCTCTGGATGTCGCCGTGTGAATCCGGGGAAGCTTCTGCAAGTCGTACCTTCTTCTGCTACCTGCAGACTAGCAAGGAGAAGAGGGGAAGATGGTGGTGGATCGGCCTTAGCAAGAGGGGAAGAGGGAAGGGGTGGCTTGGAGCGAACTTGGGAGGAGGGGGGGGTGGTATGGTCGACCTAGGGAGGTGAAGGGGCTTCTTGGGGAGGGGAAAGGGCCCTTGGGAGGTGGAAGGTTGTTTGGGGAAGGGGGAGGGATGCCTTGGGAAGGTGAAAGGGTGCTTTGGAAGGTGGAAAGGTGCCTAGGGGAAGGGGTTTCCACCTAGGGGTTGGAGGGGGAATTGAATGAGTGTATAGGGAAGGGGGAGGGGTCTTAAAGAAAGGTGATTAGGGAGGAGAGAGAGGGGATTACGAATTTTAGAGAGAGGGAGAGAACTAGAGAGAGAGGGAGAGAACTAGTGGGAGAGAGAGAGGCACTCAAGTGGCAATTTTCTGTTCAATATCTCATTAACCACAATAGGAGGGGTTAGGGCCCTATTTATAGGGAAAACCCCTTTTACACATAGGTCCTTGACATATCACACACTAACACAAAAGCCAAGGGGAAGGGGGGGTGCGCCCATGGGCCTAGCCCAATGGCATGGGCCCATTAACAAGCACAACTACTCATGTGACTCAACTAAGGACAATTAATTAAAAACCTAGGTTTTAAGACTCAAATAAAAGACAAAAGTACATGATAATGACTCAAATAAAAGGGAAAAACCACACAGTGACCTAGGGATAGATAATAAGATCCACTCCGGATGAAGGACGGCTCCTAGCTGCCCCCGGATGGGAGGGAAGTGCCAAGCCATAGGGAGTCGCGAGTGATGTCCTCATCAAGTGTCCTTCTAAATGGGAGAAGCCTAGCCAGGTACCAAGGACTTTGGCGGAGATCATCCTGCCATTTGACAAGATGCGTGCTCGGGCGGACCGTAAGATCATGCATCATATGAAGCAGTTCCCAACAAATGTCACCATTTGGGAAGCCATTGCTTGGAGCAAGGATCTCAGGGAGGCTCTTGTCAAAATACTTCAAGACCCAGAGGCCTATGAAGCCCATGTTGTAGAGTTGCAAGCCCAAGCATATGAGGCATTTGCAGCCAACATCTCCTTCACGGATAAAGACATGTTGATGTCCTCTCCATGTCACAATCGCCGCTTATATATGCGTAGGATGACTAATGGGCATGATGTGAATCACATTTTGGTCAACACCGGAGCGGCCATCAACATCATGCCTTTGAAGACTTTTAAGTCTGTATACTTGGCCCCTTATTTTCAAAAGGTGAACACGGTCAAGATCTCGGGGTTCGACCAGGATTCTAAGGAGGCGTTTGGTCCGGTTAAAGTCAAGCTAGCCTTGGATGATTTTGTCACCCAAGTGACATTCTAGATTATCAACGTCGGCACATCTTATAAGGTGTTGCTTGGGAGGCTGTGGCTCCATGAAAATTGGGTTGTCCCATCAACTCTACACTAGTTTATCAAGTATGCCAAAGGCGGGGAGCAACATACTGTCTTCGCATATCAGGCTCTATTCCACCCTAACGAGTGCCATCTGGCAGATGCTTCCCTGTATTTTGAGGAGCCTACTTTAGCAATCCTCGAGCCTATAAAAGACAAAGGGAAGCAAAAAGTGAACTATGAAGCTGTGGAAGGACAGTTGTTCACTATCAACCAAGACTTAGTAAGACTGCATAGGCTAAGCCTCAAGGCCGCCTCCAAGCTGACTCAATCAGAGTGACGACGCATTGACTTTGAAGCCAACCTCATCAGCCGGGTCATTGACCGGAGTATCTCCTTACCGCCCAAATGTCTTCAAATCTCATCCCAATAGGAAGAGTACGAGGTGGAGCAGCTGAAAACCTTCACAATCTCCTATCAGCGGAAAAGAAGGAACAACAAGGGCAAGGGGGACAACCCGATCATCTTTTACAAAGGTGATTTAGTCCCACCGGGCCCTCCTGAAGATGATTTCGACTGGGATACTCTCACTAATGCTACACTAGAGCCAGTCCAGGAGATGGACGATATGCCAAAGCACATCTAAGAAATGTGCAAAAAGTAGCACATCCCGCAGGCTCAGGACCCCGCACGAGTGACATATTTCCACCAACTGTGGAATCCTCCGCAAGTCCATGGGCAACCTCTCTTCTCTCGCAAATATACAAGGGGACTTGGCTATGGCCGGAAGAGGGACTTCGAGGTCCACTACACAGTCAATACCATAGGACTGCTACCTCCCCCTTACGGGCAAGCAGAAGTTGTGCCTGAGATCGATGACTCTGTATGGGAGTCCGGTGAGGTGCCTATATCACCCTCATCGGAAGTCAATACTGATCACCTCCCCGAGGGAAGGACAGCTCAGCCTGTTAATTAGCGACAAGATGAAGCAAGTCCTTCGACTTCAAGCCACGAGCAAGAGAGCTTCGAAGAGTTTAAAGTCTATGCAGCAAATACTGATGATAAGGGAGAATTCGTCGACCTCCAACCAGCTCCACCAGAACTTGAAGACGGTGGTCAAGCAACTGTGGACGAGTTGATCGAGATCAATCTCAGAGGGAAAGATGATCATCGGCCAACCTTTGTAAGTGCTCTCCTCAGCGAGAAAGAAAGGTAGGCATATCCACACCTTCTAGAAGAGTTCAGGGATTGTATCGCCTGGACTTACAAAGAAATGCCTGGGCTCAACCCTTCTGTGGCTGAACACGAGCTGGCAATACTTCCAACAGTCAAGCCAGTCAAGCAAGCCCAAAGGCCTATGCGCCACGAGCTGGAGCAAAAAGTCAATGCTGAGGTTGAAAAAATGCTCGACGTGAACTTCATAGAGCCTTGCATGTACCCTGTATGGCTCGCTAATATAGTCCCTGTCAAGAAGAAGAATGGCAAGGTCTGAGTCTGCATCGACTTCAGGGATTTGAACAAAGCATGCCCAAATAATGACTTCCCCGTCCTGATTAGCGAGACAATGGTGGGCATGACCACTGGTCACGAAGCCTTGTCCTTCATGAACGAATCGTCGGGCTACAATCAAATCTGCATGGCCATCAAAGACAAACACCATACGGCTTTCCGATCTCCTAAGGGGATCTTTAACTACAAAAGGATGTCGTTTGGCCTAAAGAATGCCGGTGCAACCTACCAAAGGGCGATGACCAAGATTTTCGACGAGATTCTACATGACCTCGTTGAATGCTACGCCGATGATCTGGTCGTCAAGACAAAAAATCGAGAGGATCACCTGGCTGATTTGCGTCGAGTTTCAGAAAGGTTCCGACAGTATCAGCTCAAGATGAACCCAATGAAGTTTGCCTTCGACATCTCGAGCGGCAAGTTCCTCGGCTTCATTATTAGGTATCAAGGCATAGAAATCGACCCTAACAAAATCAAGGCCATAAAAGGACTGCCTCTGCCTAATAACTTAATAGAGCTCAGATCTCTGCAAGGTAGACTTGCCTACATTAGGCGATTCATTTCTAACCTCTCAGGAAGATGCCTACCTTTCGAAAAATTGATGAAGAAAGGAACACCCTTCGTATGGGACGAAGACTGTCAGAAAGCCTTCGAGCAAATCAAGGAGTATCTACTTACTCCTCCAGTCCTAGGAGCACCTGTCATAGGGAAGCCCCTTATCCTATATATCGCTGCCATGGCTGCCACCTTAGGGGCACTTTTAGCACAGATCAACGAAGACGGCAGGGAGCAGCCATTATACTACCTCAGCCGAAAGTTGATCGGGCCTGAGCACTGGTATGCTCCTATGGAAAAGGTGTGTCTGGAATTGGTGTTTGCTATCAAAAAGTTAAGGCACTACGTTTTAGCTCACCGGGTGGAGCTCATGTCCAAATGTGATCCACTAAAATTCTTGCTCAGCCAGCCCATCCTCTCTGGTAGGCTCGGCAAGTGGTCACTTATCCTTATGGAGTTCGACATCACTTTCATCACACGCAAGGCGATCAAGGGACAAGGAATGTCAAAATTCTTAGCTGCGCACCCTGTGCCAGAAGATTCGCCACTTAACTTCGAGCTGCCCGATGAAGAGGTGTTGGTGCCTTCTCAAGAAAATGGGGAACATTATGAAAAAGTCCCACCACAGATGGAGCAGGACGTCCTCACCCTCGACCTCCCACACTGGGAGTTGTATTTTGATGGTGCTTCCCAGACAATCAAAAGGGCTGGCGGCCTCACAGACTTTATCTCGGGCGCGGTGATAGTCTTTGTATCTCCGCAAGGCGGCATTCTCCACAATTATTGTGCCCTCATGAAGTCGCTGACCAATAATGAGGCAGAGTATGAAGCACTGATTATTGAGCTTCAGCTGGGACTAGAGATGGACATCAAGTGCATCAAAGTCTACGGGGATTCTCAGCTCGTCATTCGGAAAGTGCTGGGCGTCTATGACGTCGAGAAAAAGGAGCTCATTCCCAACCATGCAGCCATCATGAGGCTGAAGGAGAAATTCTACCTCTTCGAAATAAGCCATGTCCCAAGGGGTAGAAACTCCCAAGTCGACGCCTTGGCAAAATTGGCAGCAACCCTAAAGCTCCCGCCTGAGGGAGAGTTAAATATTACTGTCAGACACCGAAGGCTCATGCCGAGTGTGCTCGATGAAGAATCCGGCCTCACTCCCTATGAGGATGATAACATTCAAGTGGAGAACGCTCCAGAAGAAGGAAATTGGCGTGAGCCAATTATAAAGATAATGAATGGCTGGCTCCCCCCCGATCGGGCTGAGAGGGTGCAACTGCTACGCAGGGTGACATCCTACCAGCTAATTGACGGCCTGCTCTTTAGGCTCATCCATGAAAAGAACCGATCGGTCCTCCTGCGGTGCCTGTCATCCAAGGAGGCGAAGACCATCATGCACGAGATCCACTCCAGATTGTGTGGGGCTCACAAGGCAAGAGCCAAGATGAAAAAGATCATCAAGCTCAAGGGGTTTTAATGGCCCACCATGTACGAAGATTGCAACCAATATGCTCGTACATGTCACCAATGTCAAGCTTTCGGGCTAGTGCCTCGGAGGCCGCCTAATCGGCTCCATCCAACAGCGCCTACTTGGCCATTTGTGGAGTGGGGCATGGACATTGTGGGACCATTCCCACCATCATCTCAGGGCCACAAGTTTATACTGGCCGCCACTGATTACTTCTCTAGATGGGCTGAAGCCGTCCCGCTACGAGAAGTTACAGGGGAAATAGTTGCCTGCTTCGTGAGGCACTACATCATATACAGGGTCGGCACCCCCAGCTGGATTATATCTAACAATGGCACGCCATTCAGAAACAAGACTATTTATGCACTGGAGTCCAAGTTCCATATTGATTGGAGGACATCGTCCATCTACAATCCCCAAGCCAATGGTTTGGCCGAGGCCTTCAACAAGACCCTCTATAAGCTATTGTCCAAGATAGTGGGTGGCCGCAAATGAGATTGGGGCGAGAAGGACCACGAAGCCCTATGGGACTATCGGACTATATACAAAACCCCTACGGATTGTTTCCCATTCTCCTTGGTCTACGGAGCCAAGGCGGTGGTCCCTGTGGAGATTGAGCTGGTATCTTATCGCGTTGTGCCACACGTTGGATTGCCAGGCCAGGACCAATCTGAAATAGAGAGAAGGCTTGAGGAGCTATCTGATAACTTCATATTTTTACATATTATTTCCATTTATGCTTGGGAGAAAATTCTAAGTAAATTGTTGATTATGTGTGAAAATGTTCACAAAAATAGATTTTTATGAATATGGGAGTTTTCATGGAAAATGATAATTATTGGGGAGTAATTTGTAAATAAAACTCAGTGCATATATGTGAATAAGTTTTACATTGATTAAAATATTGTGTTAACAACATTATATATCTGGAGTCACATATGCACATTTTCTAAATGGCAGGTTGTTGGTGTAACACATGCATGGTGGTTGTGGCTTCACGTAGATGGCTATAGATGGTTGCATGAGGTGGCGGGAGTGTAACAAGAATGCATAAGAAGGACATCACGTGCATGGCAAGGCAAGAAACATATACATGCGTTGGCAAGACCATTGGCTTGATTTGCACGTGCATGAAGGCTGCGGTTTGATGTGCCATTCGCGAGAATAGACAGACATGGAAATGGTTGTTACGTGCATGGCCATGTTAGGTGTAGGAACTTTGTTCCCTTAACGAAGAATGCAGCTTCAACGGCGGTGCATGGGTTTCTTCCCCAGACATGGCTGCTACCGTGGCAGACCGTTCAGTAGGATAAGGAATGGAAGATGGCCGAATGCATGCAGAAGATGGGGTAGCCGCATAGGTGGCCTTCACATCGTGAGGGTGACGTTCACATTGGCTGGCGATGGGTGTGCTGGCTGGGTGTTGCGATGGTGTTGGCATCTCTGTGGTCACCGCAGGAATAGCGACAGTGGCATGGGATGGGCTTCACGAAGATGCCGCCGATGAGATAAGGAAGATGTAGGGAATAGGATGCAGTGTGAGCAGTGGTTGAAGCTATTTTTGAGATAAACGAGAACGGCTACAAAGGGGCCGTTCGCTCCTAAGGGTGGCCACTCGTGATAGTATGAGTGATATGTGGAGCGTGGATGATGCCGGCGGGATAAAGATGATGGTGTCGAAGAGACCGGAGGTGGTTCCGTGGAGTTCTTGGCGAGGCGTACCCCTATAAAAGGGAGGTTCAGGGAATGCAGGAGGGGGCTTCATTTTTGGATTTTTAGTTGTTGTTTTTTCTCTCCTTCGTTACAGGTTTTGTTTGGTTGTTCTCGGTTGTTCACTCCATGTGTGGCGGGGGAGGACAAGGTGCAGCATCCGTTCGCACCTTGTGGAGCTTTCTCTGTCGCAGCGTGCCCCTTCTGCTACCATCTATTGTGCGTGTGGTATCCGTGACGTGATCGAAGACAGGAAGCGTGGTCGCGGCGTGCTTCTTCTGCTGTCGTGCTTGTCACGCGGGTGTCTAGGGTAAGAAGACATTAAGAGGAGAGAGGCAGCGAGCCTCCTCTGTGATCTCGTGGGTCCTCTCCTTCTGCCACAACTGTGGTTCTTCAACGAGCTCCCCATGCTGCTGCGAGCTTCCCTCGCCTTAGTGTGAGGAAATCGTTGCCAACAAGCCTCTTCTGTAGCATGTGCGGCACCCACAATGAAGAAAGGGAGAGAGTAGCCGAAGCTCTTCCGTGCTGCAGTTCTTTTCCTATTCACTGCTATTTCCATAAAGTTCTTTTCAGCTTCTTTATTTGCCTATTATATTATTCTCTTCACAACATAATTTAGTTAGCCCATTAATCTTAATTGTCTTAGGTTTATTAATTACGCTGCAAGCACATTCTTTCTTTGATATTAATTTAGAGAAAGTCTTTTATTTTTATTCTTTATCTCTCTCTTCCTCTTCTCCAAACGTGGTTGTTGACACCTGTTTTAGCCCACAAGTTGTGTCATTTCTCTTATTCATCATTTTTGATGTCCCGAATTAGCTATTTTTTTGGAGCTTCCTTAGATGGATTTCAAGCCCATTTTTACCATTTCATATCCTTTGAGTCTTGGAGATCATGATTTTCTAGAGCCCTGGAGCTTGTCTTATCAACTTCTAGCTTCTAAGTCGACTTACGGCCCATTTAGGCCAGCTTCCCTCAAGTAATCGGCTCTATCTCACTACGCAGTCCTGAAAGTGATCCTTTTTCATCTCCTTTTGTTCCTCTTTTCAAAACGTTGTCTTCATCACAGTTGTTCATATTTCAAAGATCTACACTTTCGTCTTCTACGCCATTGGCCAGTTCTGCCCCTATTGTGAGCTATTCACAATTTTCCGGCGTGCTGCGCTGTTCACCTATATCCCAAAATCTTTCTCTCTCTTCTAGTACCCTTTTCTCCCTCTTATAATCAATTTATCAACTTGATTTCTTCATAAAAGTTGTTCCTCTCTCAGTTATCTACAATTTCTTCTTCTACTACTTTCGCTAGTTCTGCCCCGTTTGAGAGATACACTTCAATTTCCAAAGTCACGCACAGTCTGCCCAAAATCTTCTTCCATCAGTGTGACGGCCCTACCCTAGACCGCCAGGGTAGTGTGACGGTCCTACGATAGACCGTCACACCGAAACTTGCCCGAAATCGCCCTATTTGACCCCTAGAGTGTGGCGGTCCTACACTAGACCGCCAGAGTCCATGTGACGGTCTAGTATGGGTGCGTTACACCGAAACTTGTCCGAAATCATCCCGTTTGACCCCCAGAGTGTGACGGACCTACCCTAGTCCGTTACATAACTCTGACGGTCATACGATAGACTGTTACACACACTTGAGAGTCCAATTTGTGCTGGACTCTGCTCCGTTTCTGTGCGTCGCGGCCCTCTTGCATAGTCCATAACTTCTTGAATTCTACTCCGAATTGAGCGCCGTTTGTTCTGATGGTTTCTCCTTGGTATTATCTTGAATTCAGTCCAAAGAACTCTAATTTTTATCGCCTATCTTGATCAGAATCACACTCAAAATTTGAGGGTTTAGGTGTCCTGGTTCGACTCAAACTCTACAGATTAAGCTCCGGGGCTCCCTTCCAGAAGTCATATCTTCCAGATCCTTCATCCAAATAGAGTCCCGTTTTCTCCTATGACTTATCTTGACTATTATCTCGAGATTGATCCATAGATCTTGAGATTTGATGGACTCTATCTCTTAAACTCATGGAGGAAAGTTGGGGGTTTCACCACTTTTCTATAAAAACTGCCCAGTTCGCAGTCGCGACGGAGGGCTCTTTCTTGGTTCGGGGCGAAGCCATGCTGCAACTCCAACTCACAACTTTGACCTTGGCTTGAAGAGGGAAGTATTAGCTTTCAATTTCATCATTCTGGGTTTGATTTTATGGTCTATATTCTTAGTTCTTTCCTCTCAAAATCATAAATCATCACAATTTTCTGCACTTTTCTGCTACACATACACTTTTGCACTTTTTGCATCGACGTTTTCTCTCCATTCTCTCAATCAAATCTCATGATTTCAAATATCATGCATTCACAATACACCCACTTATTATTTCCACCCTTCCACAGGGGTTAAAAACCTCCCCCCGGTGAGTTTACCCTTAATTTCTACCCCTATTTTATCACATCGGGATTGATGCTACACTTGCATATTCTAATGGGTTTTTTGTCCTTGTTTTGACTTTGTTTTACAGGAGAGCATGAATACAACGTGCGGCCCTCTTCCTCTAGCCGACTGGAAGGAGAGGAGGTTTGAATCCACAAGTTCCCCGCACCTCGTTTGTCAAGCGCGATCAAGTTTTCTTTCCAAGGTACACGGTGCCGTTCTTTACACTTCTTCATCCTTTGGCATTGTTGGAACCTTGGTGACGATCACGGTTAGTATTTCTCATCCTTTCATCCCCGTTATCTTTGATTCACATGTTTATGCATGTATGTATTTAAAGGGGGCGGGATAGGAATCTAATTAAAATAAATCAATAGTTTTTTGGCGATCACGGTGGGACAACAATGCCCATCACGTTTGTTTTAATGCTCTTTTGTAAGTTGGGTGTGTGCATGTGCATGTTTAGGTGATTATTTATCCATTCTTCTATTGTTTGGGGCGTTTGAAGGGCTCAGGTAGTGTGACGGTCCTATAGTAGACCGCCACATGAATGTAATGGTCCTTTGGTAGACCGTTACAGATTCTGGCAGTCCTGCGCGCATGCTCACAAGGCCGTGTTCATCGTGGCATAACTTTTGATCCCGATGTCCGATTGCGCTGATTTTTCTTCCGTTGGATAGCCCTTTGTATTGTCTTTCCATCCATATATCATTTACCTCATTTTGTTAACATTTGCATATTCTAATATATCCAACTTTTTGAGTTTTATGCATAAGTTCTGCAGGCAGGCACAGGGACAGGTTCACAGGTACATCTTTACTCAGTTATTTGACTGCCTTCCCGGTGTCTGATTGCACTGATTTTTGTTCCATTGGATAGTCCTTTGTATTTTCTTTCCACCCATAGCTTATTTGAATCATTTGGGTCTCATTTGCTTAGTTAAAAATTGTCATCATTTTAGTATTTTGTCCATAAAGTCTGCATGTGGTCTGCGCACAGGTTCACGGGGGTAACTTTGCTCAGTGATTTGATTGACCTCCCGGGGTCAGATTGATATGTTCTTGGGCCCGTTGTGCAGACCTTTGTATTGTCTTTCCATCCATATACTATTTGTCTTAGTTGGATCAAGTTTGCATAGTTTAATCTAGTCTTGATTTTCTAGTTTTAAGCTAGAATTTGCATGCACTCCGGTGCACATAGGGCCATACATTGCATATCATAGTTACATTTCCTACCTTGGTAAGTGATCCTCTCGCCTCCATATTCCTTGGAGTCGACTAGGTGATCTTATCCGGGACCTCCATAAGTCCCCGTGAGCCGTGGATTCTCACACGGACACCGGGCCGGTTGTACCTTTCCACCCCTTAGGCTTGCATTTACATAAGTGTGAGAGAGTTAACCTTAGTCAACCAAAAGTTTGGACCTTATCTTGAGGGAATTATTATTAATTCAAATCATTAAAAGGTCTATTAAAATCCCTAAAATATTTCCCATCATATCAACTTGTTTGACTTGGGTGAAAACTCTCACATTGCATTGTTTGTGTTGTTTGGGTTTGTCCAAGCCCATTAGAGGTGTTTTGTGTTGCATCCACATGTTTCGTCATTGTTAGGCCCACTTAAGTCAGTCCATTTTGTGGGTTCATTGTCCAGTCCATCGTCCCTTGGTCCGTTGTCCATCGGTCTTTGCATTAGTGGGTCAGTCCGTCCTTATTCTCAAGCCCATTAAGCCCTTGCTTCCCCATTTGTATTGTCCTTGATCTCCTTATATTAAGTCTCCATTTGCCCTCATGGAGTATCATTCTTTTTCTTAATCTTCTTCTATTCCCGCATGGAATCCTCTTTCCACGCGGGCCCATCTTCCTGTGGTCCCTCTGATCCCTCTAAGGAACAGGCTAATCTCATGGTCCATATATCAAGCCTTGTTCGCCAAATGGACCCGGCCCAGGCCCAACGTCTTATTGCATCTCATCTTCATGGGCCTCCTTCTCTTAATGGGCCTTCTTCTATCATTAATGGGCCTCATCATCTTAATGGGCCCCATTCTCCTAATGGGCCTTATTTTTCTAATGGGACTCATTCTTCTTCTCCTTATGCTGCCAGCCCAATGGGTCCTTTTGCTCATGCTTCTTCCAGGCCCACATATCCTTCCATTCCCGGAATGAGCCCTTCTTCTTCTCAGCCCGGATCCTCTTATCCGGCCCATTATCATCATACTGGTCCGAATTCACATCCTCTTGCTCAAGTTGGCCCATATTCTTCTCGATCTCTCCCTACCCAAGAGATGATTGTTCAAACCCAACGCCAGCTTGATGAGCTTCAACATCGGATCGATCCTAAATCCTCTTTAAGTGTTCCATTCGCTTTCCAAGGTCTTCGGCTCCCACCTCCATCACAAATTCCCACATATCACCGTTATAGTGGAGTCGGTGACCCGTATGTGCAGTTGAAGGAGTTTGTTTATGAGTCGGCCCAATTTCGGCATGACCAGCGCTTGATGGCCTATCTATTTGGTTTGTCATTGGAAGGCCCGGCCCGGGATTGGTTCTTCTCTCTTCCGCAAGAGCAAGTAGTGAATTTTCAAGTTGTACAAGAGGGATTTATTCAGCAGTTTCAAGATCAGGTTGGGCCTAAGTACTCTATTGTGGATCTGGCCCATGAGATGATGAAGCCCGAAGAGGAGTTCTCTACCTTTGCCGATCGTTGGCGTCGCCTTGCCGCGCAGGTCCAAGGGCACATTCCAGAAGGAGAGCAAATCAAGATGCTGATATCCAATGCCGCACCCGAGTATCAGTTTATCTTAGCCCTCAAAAACATCACCTCCTAGCAACAATTATATAGCCTAGCCCGCTTCATCCGCTAACAAATCCAAGATTCTCTTGACCCCGAGTCTCCACCATCCACCTCCACATATCAACCTTCACCCTCCACGTTCCAACCCTACGCTCCCATGAGTCAGCCCGCCATGAGTCAACCTTCCGCCACATATCCCTCCATGAGTCTACCCCTGCCTCTACATACCTATACGCCTCCGCATATCAACCTTCCATGAGTCAGCCTCCTGCGTCCGCATACCCGTCTCCGTCTCCACCCCCGGTCAAGGTCACACCACATCCCGAGCAGGTGGATGCCGTCTACATACCTCCCCACTCCATTCCACATATGCCTTCACCAAATCCCACCTCTGCCAGCCACACTCCATTACCTATGCAACCTCCGCTTCTGTCTACACAACCTTCTCCACCACATCATACCCCTCGGCATCCACCTTGCCCGAAGCAGGCTCCTTATCCTCCGTTGCCGGAGTGCTTTACTGACATTTTTAGGGCTTTGATGGCCGCTCACGCGTTGCCGCTCTCTCCGGCTATACCTTGCCAACCCGCGGTCGGGAATATGCTTCAATATTGTGATTTCACCGCCAGCAGGGGCATTTGATTGAGGATTGTCCCGAGTTCCGAGAGTATGTTTATGACCTGGAAGATAATAAAAGGATTGATTGGGCCGCCATACGTAAAGTTATTTTAGATCTCCGTAGTAAGCAGCAGCAACAAGAAGCACCGCCCAAGCAGCTGTCTCCATCTCTATAAGACTTGGGGCACCCCAGTGATTCGTCGTGTAGCGTTAAACCCGCTCCATCACCTACTACCTCACCTACTCTATTACCTTCGTTATCTCCTATCCAATCTCTGCAACCTCCACAAACCCAAGCCTCTGCTCAGGCTAGTGCCACCTCCCCTTCTTCTACTTCTTCCACCATTACTTCCACCCCCAATGTCATTCGGCACGTTGTGTCGATACGTAGACGGTGGGCACCACAACCCCCTCCTTCACCCTTGCCATGTCCACTACCTCCATCGACCACATCACCATCTCCACCATCCTCTCAATCGCCTACACCATCTCCACCACCCTCACCATTGCCTAAACCTCCATCACCCCCGTCATCACCTTTGACCGAGCTTGAGAAAATTTCACCTTTGCCGCCCTCACCCGAGCAAGTCATACCTCCACCCTTACCTTTGCCTCCACCTAAACACACCATACCCGTTGAAACCCCCGCGTCTTCTGAACCTACTCTTATCCCCATTCTTCCACCTATTCCCACCCCACGGAGTGGGTGTGCGTTGCCCATGGTGCCCCTTGGGTCTAATCCCCAGGGAGACAACAAGCCAAGTCAGGATGATTCAGTGCCGGCCATGCATTTCAAGATCCAAGACTTCATTTGCCGAATGCCGATCTGCATCCTGGTCCCTAGTTATTTTGGGGATGTTGAGCCTACACTCCTAGTGAAGATGGTTGACAAGAAGAGTTCCCTTGAGTTGGTGCCAGTTTCTTCCCGAGCAAGGCCGGTGGCAATCTCTTTGCTCGCCGGAGAGTTCATTGTTGATGCTATTATTTCTCCTCGCTCTATTGCCATTCAGATGACAGGCCAAGAAGGGTTCTCTACCCGTGTTGTGCTAACGCATACGGCCACCAAGCAGATTATGGGTTCTATGTTCAAGGTGCAATTGGCCGTATATTCTACACTTTTTGAAGATATTCTGCACTTGTTATGTAATCTTCCTCAGTTTATTAGCAAGTCGGCCATGTCAACACCGTATATTACTCTCCCTCAGCTTCACCCATCTCTTCTAGCAAGGGAGTTATGCTTCAAGTCTTATTGTCGAGTGGAGCTGCCAAATCTCATGCTACTTGTGCCAAGTAACAAGACTCCATGGTTTTATGATATTCAACATTATAAGGAGTTAGTTGTTCAAGAACGTCCTACTATTGTTAGCACCGGGAGTCTACGGGCAACCGCCCCGATGAAGCTGCATGTCCATAGTCAGGCAAGGCCATCTGCTAGGTGGGCTGGCTATTTGAGAAGATATTGCAAGGCAAGGTGCCCAAAGATTCAAGGCTGGGCCAAGCGGGTCCATTTCAAGCCAATTTCAGCTAAGAAGAGACGGCGATGTAGGTTCAAGAGCCGTCAGTTGTGCATTCAAGGGTCCGCCTATTTCTCCCTTTCTTTTCATCCATCCTTCTTTCTACTCACTTCCCACCCTTGGGTGGTGTACCTTCCTCCATCTGATCCTATTTCCATCATTTTCTCCTCCTTCCATAGGTCCATGCGTCCCCATTCCTCTCCTTTTTCCCTGGATCCTCCAAATTTTCCCTCCTCTCACGATTCTAGGCCCCGGCCTATGTCATCCTTCCATCCCAATCTCGAGACATCACCTGATTCTTCTTCCCCGGGACTTCCGGGTGTTGCCTCTAATTCTTCCCCAAGACTTCCGGGTGTTGCTTCTGATCCTTTTCTAGCCCTGTCGGATGACTACTACTCTCCTTCTCCGGCCACGTCGGATGATCATTCTCCTTCTTCCTCATCTTCACAGCAATCCTCTCACTGTCTTTCTATTCTCTCCTCTTCTCCCTTTCGGGGTCTTCGCCCTTTCTCTTGCAGCTTTCGAGGCTTTAGTCCGCCTTGATCTGAGCTAATCTGGTTTCTTCTGTATCTGATTCCTTGTTATCAGGGTCTCTGTGCCTTAACGAGGGAGTTCTAGCCCTCGTCTCTCTTCCTTTTTATCCTCCTTTGTCTAGTTTGGTGTCTATCGCTCCTCCACGTCAAGGAATCTTTCAATCCCTTTGCTATCCTCTCCCTTTTGTCCTATCAAGCAAGGAAAATAAAGCTCGCACTCCTCAAAGCTCGATGGTCAAGATCACTCCACGGATTTGCAAAGGTATTTTGTGCAAGAATATGTTATCATTGCTATTACTCTTATTACTCCTGCACATGCTTATAACGTTGGTTCCTCGACATGGTTAAGTGGCTTTTAAAAATTTACTTAGTTAAGCTTAGTCAAATGAGTTTGCTTCTGCAGCATCCTTAGGTTGGTGATAGCTCCACGTTGGGAGTCTAGTTCTTTCCCTGATTGTTAAGGGTGACCTTTTAGCATGGGTTTTTCACACACTACACGGCGAGCCATACCTGATTGTCCTCTGAGGCACACCGTTGCTGCTTTGGCCATACTTTGGGTATGCATAAAGGTCTTTTTTTTTCTCTGCTCAGCCAAGTGCAGGGGCAAGAGATGGATGGATGAGATGACCAACCTAGGCACTCCCTAATACGAGAGAGGTCTCAAATAGGGGCAGTCTTGACCCCTCAAAAAAGTGAGCTTTCATACTATATCTAGCCAATAAGGGCTGTCAAATGAAAATCATATTTGAAAATCAAAAGAAAATTATGAATCAAAGGCATGGCAAGAGTGGTAGTACAGTTCCCTGCGGGACGTCATGAGCCCGGTTGCATACGTGCCTGATAAATATGGGTCTAAAAATCAAAGACACAAAGTCCCGGCGCAACAGGCTAACTCTTTGAGGGGTGGTGCCCTGGAAGGAAGTCGAATCTTGATGTCTCCCATCCTGCATAAAGCTTGTCACTAATTTTTCTTCTATTTCTCCCTCCTAGGTTGGGTTGTATCCCAGGTATGGCCTTAGTAGGGGCACTGTTCTTTAGAGGCAGTTGGTTGTGGTAAGCCACCCTCACATGCATGTCCTGCTCAAGGGAAGTCTTTAATGAGAGGGGAGGGACGGCGATCCCTGGCCAGTAGTTCGAGCCTGTCTTTGGGTGCTGCGGATTGCTATTTCAAAAATCTAAAAAAATCAGATATTGTCAAAAATCCAAAGAAATGAGATATTGTCAAAAATCCAAAAAAAATTAAATATTTTCAAAATCCAAAAAAATTAAGAAAATTGAAAATTCTAGAAATATTTATCTTTTATATTTTATTTTGAGAATAGATACGTAATGTGTTTGCTAAGTGTGCAGGTTGCAGGTACTCAGGCATTCCTTGCTATATCTTTGTGCTCTGTCTCCTGTCCACATCTTTGATCTGGTCTTCCCTTCTTCAATCATGTCTCTCGATCTATTCTGAAGCTTGTATCCTTCTCAGCTTTTGTTTTTTATTTTTTAATATTTTTTTGGGGGAGGGGGAAAGCGGCTCGAAGCCGTGCTCTCCTGCCACCTGCGTAGGAGGGGGGAGGGGGGATGTCCACCCCGCCACTGGCGGGGGGACTCAGCTTTTGTTTGCAATGATCATATCTATGTGAGAGGGCTTTACCTCACGATTATGAACTTGGCGGTTCTGCTTCATTCTGATCTTGGGTTTTGATTGAAGGGTGTATTTATTTATATCCTTTGTCCCGCCGTGTCCTTGTCTCGCCGTGTCTATGTCCCACCGTGTTGTCCCACACATGTTATTTTGTTCTTCACCACGTGTTGTTAGTTGTCTTGCATATGTTGTTAGTCGTCCTTTTATATCTCGTGTGTTGTCCCAACCGTGTGGTCATCCCTCATGTTCTTGTCCCAACCGTGTGTTGTCTCACTGCATTGTTGTCTTGTCCCCCACGTTCATCTTGCATACGTGTGGTTCTTTCATGCCATTGCATATGTGCTTGTTCGTCTTGTTGCGTTATTTTCCATTCGTTTGATTGTTATGTGTCGTTCAGTTGAGCGTTATCTTATCATCGTTATGTTCATGCTTCTTTATCATGGTCATTCATATTGTTGATGTCTTATTTGAAAATCCATAAAAATCATAAAATCAAAATTCAAAAAGGATGCCGTTTCGCTTGACAGGTAAGTCAGGTATGGGTCTCGATCCCTTCTCATTGTTGCATTATTATATGGTATCTACGTTATTTTAACCTCTCAAAGACCGACTGGTTGTCTGTGTGTTCTGGGATCTGATGTTCCCCTTTAACAAAAATGATGATGATCTAGGAGCATACGGTTAATCGTTGGATAGGCCGCTCGGTTGAGTCGGGTGGGGGACGACGGACTCTTTCTCGCACGCCGTGGTTAAAAGAAGACTCTTGACCCCGTCTAGCTCAGTCTAGCAATATTATCCTTGAGTACTTTCTATTTTATCTTTCTTTGCAATTGTTTTGATGATTTCTTTATTTTAGCCCAGCATGCATCATGTCATTTTGAGCATTCACGTCGCGTGATCCATTCAACGATTCTCCTCAACAATGGTTGATTGCACTTAAGCTCTCTTGGATAAGAGGTTCTTCATTCCACTCTGAATTCAAAAGATTTCTCTGATCTTGCCACTTGGTTTGGTTGGCCAGCGTGATTCCTGTCTGGATTTTATCTCAGTTTTATCTCTCCTTTTCCAGCTCTTATGTTGTGTTCCTAGCGACCCACTCATTATCCGTGGATTGTGTCCCCGATAAGGCTGGCCGTGTTTCCTTTCCTTTCTTAGTTAGTTCTCAAGACATGTCTCATCCTTGTCAATCATTTCAGGTGATTAGTTCGGCGTTTTCGGGAGAATTCCTGTCGCTTGTTGGTTATGACGGGCATCTTTTTGCCTTGATGCCCGCTTATTAGTTCTCTCCGCTTTATCTCCGCTTCATCTCCATTTCACGTCGATGTCACTTTCGCTCCATCTCCTTTCCATTTCGCCTCCGCGCCACTTTCGCTCGTTCCCTTGCAAAGCGGACATCAAGGAGGGGCATCTGTTGACAACCGTTTTAGCCCACAAGTTGTGTTATTTCTCTTATTCATCATTTTGATGCCCCGAATTAGCCATTGTTTTGGAGCTTCCTTAGATGGATTTCAAACCCATTTTTACCATTTCATATCCTTTGAGTCTTGGAGATCATGATTTTCTAGAGCCATGGAGCTTGTCTTATCAACTTCTAGCTTCTAAGTCAACTTACGGCCCATTTAGGCCAGCTTCCCTCAAGTAATCGGCTCTCTCTCACTGCGCAATCCTAAAAGTGATCCTTTTTCATCTCCTTCTATTCCTCTTTTCAAAACATTATCTTCATCAAAGTTGTTCATCTTTCGAAGATCTACAATTTCTTCTTCTATGCCGTTGGCCAGTTCTGCCCCTATTGTGAGCTATTCACATTTTTCCGGTGTGCTGCGCTATTCACCTATGTCCCAAAATCTTTCTCTCTCTTGTAGCACCATTTTCTCCCTCTTATAATCATTTTCTCGACTTGCTTTCTTCATAAAAGTTGTTCCTGTCTCAGGTATCTACAATTTCTTCCTCTACCGATTTCGCTAGTTCTGCCTCGTTTGAGAGATACGCTTCAATTTCCAAAGTCACGCGTAGTCTACCCGAAATCTTCCTCCATCAGTGTGACGGCCCTACCCTAGACCGCCAGGGCAGTGTGACGGTCCTACGATAGACCGTCACACCAAAACTTGCCCGAAATAGCCCTGTTCGACCCCTAGAGCGTGGCGGTCCTACCCTAGACCGTCAGAGTCCATGTGAGGGTCTAGTATGGGTGCGTTACACCAAAACTTGTCAGAAATCGTCCCGTTTGACCCCCAGAGTGTGACGGACCTACCCTAGTCCGTTACATAACTCTGACGGTCGTACGATAGATCGTTACACACACTTGAGAGTCCAATTTGTGCTGGACTCTGCTCCGTTTCTGTGCGTCGTGGCCCTCTTGCAGAGTCCATAACTTCTTGAATTCTACTCCGAATTGAGCGCCGTTTGTTCTAATGGTTTCTCCTTGGTATTATCTTGAATTCAGTCCAAAGAACCCCAATTTTCATCACCTATCTTGATCAGAATCACACTTAAAAGTTGAGGGTTTAGGTGTCCTGGTTCGACTCAAACTCTACAGATTAAGCTCTGGGGCTCCCTTCCAGAGCCATATATTCCAGATCCTTCATCCAAATAGAGTCCCATTTTCTCCTATGACTTATCTTGACTATTATCTCGAGATTGATCCATAGATCTCGAGATTTGATGGACTCTATCTCTTAAACTCGTGGAGGAAAGTTGGGGGTTTCACCACTTTTCTATAAAAACTGCCCAGTTCGCAGTCGCAACGGAGGGCTCTTTCTTGGTTCGGGGCGAAGCCATGCTGCAACTCCAACTCACAACTTCGACCTTGGCTTGAAGAGGGAAGTATTAGCTTTCAATTCCATCATTCTGGGTTTGATTTCATGGTCTACATTCTTAGTTCTCTTCCTCTCAAAATCACAAATCATCATAATTTTCTGCACTTTTCTGCTACACATACACTTTTGCACGTTTTGCATCGACATTTTCTCTCTATTCTCTCAATAAAATCTCATGATTTCAAATCTCATGCATGCACAACACATCCACCTATTATTTCCACCCTTCCACAGAGGTTAAAAATCTCCCCCCGGTGAGTTTACCCTCAATTTCTACCCCTATTTTATCACTGCGGGATTGATGCTACACATGCATGTTCTAGTGGGTTTTTATCCTTTTTTTGGCTTTGTTTTGCAGGAGAGCATGAATACAACGTGAGGCCCTCTTCCTCTAGCCGGCTGGAAGGAGAGGAGGTTTGAATCCACAAGTTCCCCGCACCTCGTTTGTCAAGCGCGATCAAGTTTTTTTTCTAAGGTACACGGCGCTGTTCTTTACACTTCTTCATCCTTTGGCGTTGTTGGAACCTTGGTGGCGATCACGGTTACTATTTCTCATCCTTTCATCCCCCTTGTCTTTGATTCACATGTTTATGCATGTATGTATATAAAGGGGGCGGGATAGGAATCTAATTAAAACAAATCAACAGTGGTGTCTTTCTTTCGTTGTTGTCCTTGCACTTGATTACATTAATTTGCATCTTAGTTTCTTAAAGTCCATTCATCTAGGTTAGTTAATTTTAATTCATCAACTTTCATTTGAATATCCATTTGCATGAATTTTTAATTATAAAAACTCAAGATTTTCTACCTTAAAATTTGAATTTTCCCTGTGGATTTGACTCGGTCTCACCGCTTAACTATTTCCTTTTAATTAATTTGGGGGCTGATAATTAAATTTGGTAGTGGACGTATTAACGGCATGCGTTTTTCCTATCACTATCCAACCTTGAAGGTGAAAGACTCAAAGCCTATAAACACTTGCAAGTGTATCAAGCCCGTATGACAGGTGCTTACGATAAGTTGGTCAAACAAAGGACCTTCAAGAAAGGTGACCTCATCATAATTAAAGAAAAGGAAGTTCTAGCAGGAAGATCCTGCGGCAAATTTCAGCCCAATTGGCATGGACCCTATGTCATCCAGATGGTCTAAGAAGGAGAGGCCTATACGGTCGTCGACCAGAAGGGAAACAATAATTTCCGTCCTCTCAATGGCAAGCACATGAAGATCTACCATGCGCCACCGCAAGAGTTTATGCAGTAGTCCTCACAGGACGTACCTCTTCCCAATGAAGGTTCAAGTTAAAAAAAAATGGGGTTAAAATGTGGATACCCCGGCGGACTTAGTCGCCCTTAAAGGGTTGGCTGAGGGAAAAAAGGCCACAGACCCGACTGAGGTGAAAACCCGAAAGGGCATCTCGGGTAAAAATGGGCAACCGCTCGATGTGAAAACCTGCAAGGGTGCACCTGGAAAAGATAAATACAAAAAAAAAGAAATAAAGATCCCTACATGGCCTTGGCGAAAACCCAAAAGGGCGGTGAGGTTGGTATTGTGAAAGAAAAAAAAGAATCCACTTTCAACATACTTTGCGAGTGGTTCTAAGTCAACAACTCCACCCCATAATGGCGAAGGCATCATACTGATGCTTTGGCCACCCCCCCCAAGCCGTCTTGCGACAGCCAGTCCCATCAGGGCCTCCTAACATTGTCATACTCTGTCCCACCAGGATCTCCCATATTTTAGACTTCTCGGGTTTGGATCTCGTTTCTCTCCGGGCTACCCAATTCATCCTTCCAGTCTCACCGGGCTTGGCCTATGCATGTCCCTTCGGGCTACCGACCCATCTTGTCTATCGGCTTTCGGGTTTGGCCTATGCATGTCCCTTATTGGGTCATCACCATCCGTTCCGACACTCACGGCCCTTCTCCTCACCCCAGAGGCGTCCGACATGATCTAGTCATTTATTTTTGAGTCATATGTAATTTTATTTGAGTCATATCATTGTATTTTTCCTTTTATTTGAGTCAAGTACCTAGGTTAGTGAGTCATTTATCTTGGTAATGTGTCTAATGGGCCCAATTCAGTGGGCTAGGCCCAGGGGCGCCCTCTCTTGGACTGCTTTGGTCATTAGTTGTTTAGTCAGGGTCAATCTTGTCCTAGGAAAGGTATGGAGTCTATAAATAGCCCCCTCCCCTCTTTCATTTGTAACCTTTGATGATCAATGAAAATTTGAGTGGATTCCAGAAATTTGAGTGTTTCTTTAGAGTGGGAAGCTCCCCCTCTCCCCCATTCTCTCTCCTCCCCCTCCCAAAATTCAAATTTCCCCTTCTCTCTCCTCCATTCACTCTTCATTAATATCCCCCCTTTCCCATACACTCATTCAATTCCCCCCAACCCCAAGGTGGAATCCACCAATCCTTGCTCCACCATCCAACCCCCAACTACCCATTTCCCTTTCCCAAGCACCCTTCCATCTCCCCAAGACTGATGGGGTTCAAACCCTAGGCCAAATTTGAATCTCCCTCCCTTGCTGGCTGCCCCTCACCCCTCCCCAACACCCCCTTCCTTCCATGGTCGCCCTCCGCATTTTCCCTTGCATCCCTTGGCCATCCCACCCTCATACACACAACCCTACACCATCAGCCTATTCCCAACTCGTAGGCAGCAGAGTACCAGCGACTTTCTAAGGCTACCACATCATCACCAAGAAGCTTCAGAGGGCATACCATATATCGATAGAATCTTCATCTAGTCTACTTCGCAACGAAGGTGGTCCCGCCTCCGTCTGAGTTCGTGGCTGCCCGGAGGAGTCTTCACCGCCGGACTGTGCAATTCCTCCCTGGCAGAAACCCAACTGTAGCTTGCAGAGGCTATCACGACCAGTACTTTGAAGATATTGGAACAGCGTTTGGCTGAAGACTTCTGCTATGAGTTCCCTTTCATCTCCAAGAAGCAGAGCATCGTTTGAAGCCCGAAGCACAAAGTTCCAAATTTCCTACCTAGAGTGCGCAGGTCAGTCTACGTGGAGACAGATTCGACCTTTTTCCACTCTTCTAACCATTGCGGTTTGCTCCGACCTCCTCAGGTGGCCCCGTGGGTCTCCGTTCGAAGAGAACTCGACCACAAACGTAACGGTTTTGGTCTCGCTATCAACTGAGCATGGGAGTGGTCGTGACAGCCTTCCCTTCCAACAATAGCGGTCCAGACACTGCTAGGAGCAGAGTGCAGCAGTCCTGATCCCGACCGTGCCTCGGCCGTCATCGTCATCAAGAAATTCTCCAATAATTTTGACGTCCTCTTGGGCCAACCCAAGAGGTTTTGGCGCTAGTTTTGTCAACAACGGAGTTCGGGAGAGCCCGTACCGGAGCCGACAGCGACTGCCTATCTAGCTGTTCTTGAAGCTGGCAGAACCAGGGAGCTCGGTAATTCGGCTTCTAGCTTAGTTTTTCCCCCACCCCGCCTGGTCGGCTGACTGCCCCTCCCTGCGTCGAGGTACATTTTGGTTGTAATATAGTTCCCCACCCTTACTCCAACCCCTCTGCGAGGGCGTAGTGCTTGTACTAGCAGGCCAGCGGTTGAAGCGTCATCGGCGCGGCGTGCGGGTAGCCCACGCTTCCTCGCTCACCCACGTCTCCGACCGGAGCCGGTTTCTTCAAATCGACTAGGTAAACTCTTGTCCCTTGCTCTCAATTGTGCTTGTTCGTTTAATATTCTCCAATTGCACCGTCGGTTAAGGGAGAGAGTGCCCGGTCCCAAGGCTCCACCGCCTTCGTGCGGCCACCGTGGATGTGAGTGAGTGAACCCGTGCCCTTTGGCCATTGCCGACTCATTGAGTTAGGTATCCATACCCCAAGGGGAGGTTTACCTTGGAATCTGATGGCCCTCTATCAGCAAGGGTCTTGTCCCACTTTTTTGACTTGGCGTCCCCAAGTCACCCCGGGGTTGAGTGTGCGCGCCATACGAGTGTCCGCTTACGTAAGCTTCGTAGCCTTCTGGTTGTGCTCGCATAATTAGGTCCAAGAAGCATTGGTCGAGTGGCTGCCACCCCCAAGGGTGTGTCACATCAAATTAGTATCAGAGCAAGTTCTAGACTTGTCTCTACTAAGTCTTGTCCTAGGGCCATTGCATTTATTCCCCCCGTTCATCATGGCCACTTCCTTCTTAGTCTACCCGCCACCCTAGGACATCATTCTAGATGAGGACATTACCTTTGACGGATCATGTTCTAGTGATTATCTTAGGTGGGAGGCTACCATGGAAAAGTACTTTGAAAAGACTTGGGTATATGGAACTGCAAGAGTCCGCGTTGCTGAGGGGCGACTTCGGGGTCAAGTTAAGAAAAAATGGTGGAACATAGTGGGCTTAAGGGATGTTAGGAGACAAGAACCCATTCACTCATAGGAAGTGATGAAGGTAGAGCTTAGGAAGATCTACGTCCCCAAATGTTCCCCCTCCTCCTACTCATAGACCCCTAGCCCAAGGAGCACTACCACTCCTCCACTCTCGCCCGACCAGTTCAAGGCCGCCATAAAGTCCCTCTACACCTCCCAACCCCCACAACACCCACCACTTCCTACCCCAATCAACACCTCTACACTTTGCCACCCAACCTCCACCATTCTAACCAAATTGGCCCCCACTTCCACCCCTCCACAACCTGCCGATCCCAAGGTCAAAAGAACCCTGATCGACCTGGTTTCCCCCATGAGGACCACCACTCCCCGACCCAAAGTCACTCACCCAACCCTCACCATTCAAACCCAAGTGGACCCCATGTCCACCCCTCCACCTAGGCCCATGACGGCCACCACCCCCAAGCCCACAATCCATCACCAAACCCATACCCCATAAGCCCCCTTGGTTCCCACCACTACGCCTCCATCATCCCCAAAAAGGGACTCACCCCCCAAATTGAATCAACCCAAACCTTCCTCTTCCTACCCCAACCTAGGCCTCCACTACTTCCCCTACCAATCCCAAACCAAGTTTCCCTTTACCAACCACCCCGGGTGCACCATACACCAACCTTCATCACCCCACCTCTAAAAGACCCTATCACCTCCTTGGTAGCAGAACCCATACCCGACCCCATAGTGGTGAACACTCCGGATCCTATCTCCCCCATGGAGACCACCCATGTCCAAGTTGAAGGAAAGGCCTCGCACAGTGGTCTTCACCTGACACCACCCTCTCTAGTTAGGACCAAGCTCATCTTAGGAGAACCCCTTGCTAGTTGGCTAAGGGAGAACCCAATTAAGGAAATCATGGCCCATGTTTGCCCTCCCATGGAGCTAGACCTCCCCACAGTACCCTTCTCCTCCTATCACACCACAATCCAATCATCCTATCAAGTGGAGACCTTAGGGGATCTTCTTAAGGGCTTAGCATGGCAAATGAAGTTGACCGGCATGTTGACCATGGTGACCAACCAATCTAGGAGCCTTGACCTCCTACACCTTTGTGTCGGGTCATTCACCTCAATTTGCACTATTGGTTGCTACACTAGCGACCTTCTACTATTCCTCCCCACACCCGATGAGCACGACCTTCGTCTCAATTTGGAGCTTCTTATCTCGGGTAGAAAGCCTGACCATCCCCTCATGGTCAACCCACCTACCAAAGACTACGGCCCAATTACTTCAGCAAATGGGGAAGATCCACCACCGTTAGAGGACCCTAAGGACATAGAGCTCTCCCTTAGTAACCCCTTCCATGATCCCTTTGATCCCTTCCAATGGGAGCCAAGGAACCCATATGACCCAACCACCTTACCCACCACGCACCTTTCCCTACCCCAACCCACCATGATGGATCAAACCCACCCCTTCCTAGACTCGGGTTACACCATGAGAGCCATGACTTTGGGGATTATACAGATAGGGATTAAGGAAGCGCCTCTCTCCATGATGTCCACCTTCCTTGATCCCTTCGATCCTTTCAAATGGAAGTTCAAAGGCCATCCCGCAACCCCACACATGGAATATATCATTGGAGTAGGAATACAAATGACTTGGCACCTCACACCACTTGACATGAATAGTAAGTTGGGTCCTTTCATTCATAACACCCACATGTCAAGTCGGAAGCATGAGTGGTCTATATTTGGGTGTAACGGTCCTCCCCCATTCGTCATTGGTCTTACGCATGATAGGATCATATTTGGATGTCTCGGTCCTCCAACCTTGAGTATAGAACTTATGCATGATAGGGCCAAGTTTGGATGTCCTAGTCCCCGAGTCTTCACCTACCTCGATAGGAAGCATGAGCAAGCTAGATCCACTTTTGGATGCCCAGGACCTCTCACATCTCACAAGCCCAAAAAATACCTCATGCATGGTAGGTCCACTTTTGGTTGTCCAGGTCCACCCATAACCACTAGAAGGTCAGCATTCACAAAATTGCATGATAACCTTTGCAAGCACATCAACAAGAGCCATGAAACTTACAAAAGGTAAGCCGACTCACACCGGCGCCACCAAGAAATCCAAATGGGTGATTCCGGCATGGTGAGGAATGAGAGGCTCTCACATAGAGACAACTCAAGACTGAGGTTTTGTGGGATTAGTCCCTGTTGTGACTCCTCTTTGTTGATGATGTTGACATTTACTTCATTTCTTTGGCAACACCTTATCGTGATTGATTGGTTGTTTTGATTGATTGGCAATAGTTCCTATTTTGATGAAATTTCTTTTATCAGGTTGTCTGTGTACATAATGCAGTCAGAGTCTATACTATGTTTTGCACACACTCACAAGTCTTCACAGTGCTTTGCAGCATGAAACTCTATACATTGGCATACATTGCAGCGTCAACGCATCTATACATTGGCATACATTGCAGCATCAACGCATTGCATCATCTTTACATGTGTGTACATTGTCCACCTTAGTTAAAGTCCATTCATTGGACTGTGCATAGTCTATACATTGCCCATCGTTGCAAAGTCCATACATCAACAGTGCATTGCATAGTCTATACACTGCACGTTCAAGTTCAAAGTATATACATTGCTGCATTACCTGCTAGAGTGAAGTCTGTACAGCCGAAGCACACATATCAAGTCTATACATTGAGCTACTGTGCAAATCCACACTATGGCCTTCAAGCTTGAAAGTTTGTACAATGGACTGTGCTTCGCAAAGTCTATACATTTGTCGGTGGTAAGTATATACAGTGAGCGTCTCATGAAGTCTATACACACACTGTAGCTGCACCGTCTCAGCCACCGTCTCATTCAGCATCTTAGGCTTGCAAAGTCTACACATTGGTCGGTGGAAAGTCTATACATTGAAGCAAAGTATGTACAGTCATCAGTGATCTTCCAAGTATGTACATCCAACTGTTCATCTTCAAAGTCTGTACATTGGAAGTTTCACCTACGTTTTCCTTCAAGTCTATACATCGGTAATTTTACCGTCGTCTCCCTTTAAGTCTATACACTGATCGCTTTACCGTCGTTTCCATTGGAAGTCCATACATTCGCTGCTTCTTTGTTCAAGCCTATACAGCCTTTCATTTTGAAAGTCTATACATCAGGAAGTCTTCACATTGGCTGTTGAATGATATTCAAGTCTTCACATCGGCACTGTAGCATGCATTTCGTAAAGTCTATACATTGCATGCTTCACTCTAAGTCTATACACTCGTGAGTGTTTCATCAAGTCTATACATTGGATGCTGTTCTTTAAAGTATGTACATCGCATCATATTGTTCATGTAGTGTCTTGGTGAAGTCTATAAATCATTTCACTGTACAGGTCCATACATTGCATTGCATTGGCTAAGTGTGTACATCAGTCTGTCTCTGTTGCGTCTAAGGCTTTGGGCAAAGTCTATACAAACTCCACCGTCTCTTCCAGCGTCTCACGCTATCCAAGTCTGTACAGTGTCTATCTTCATGCATCAGTCAAAGTCTGTATAGCCAGGTACATCTCATTTAGAGTCTAAGGCAAGTCTGCACATTGGACCTTCATTCAAAGTCTGTACAGCGTCTCATTCATGCATTGTTCATGAAGTCTGTACATTGTACTGTGTCTTCGTGCATCATGTGAAGTCCATACATTGGTCTTCATATTCAAAGTATGTACATCCGATCGTCTCACCTTTGGTCTATTCAAGTCTATACATCCACTGTTGATCGGCAAGTCTGTACAGCGTACAGTGCAGCGTCTCATGTATTAGTCTTCGAAGTCTATACATTCATTTACTGTATTATGACTTCCACCAAGTCTATACATTGATCGGTGGCAAGTCGTTACATTGGCTTCAAGACTCCGAAGTCTATACATCAACAATGGATCTTCAAAGTCTGAACATCCGTTCACTTCACTCATGTCTATACATTGGAGTCTTTCCCTACGCTTCTAAGGTGAAGCCTATACATTGCCTTTGGGTTCCAAAGTCTATACATCGGCCTTAATCTAAAGTCCATACATTGGGTGAGGTTCTTCATAGTCTGCACATTATTTTACAATTCAGCAAGTATGTACAGCCCTTCATATAAATTGAAGTCTATACATCGTGATGTCTTACACATTGGCTGATTGAATGATCTCAAAGTCTATACATCCGATTGTTCAGCTTGTGGCCAAGTCTGTACATTGGCCTTCATGCCTCAAATATATACAATGCTTTTTTGTTCAAACAAGTCCATACACTGAGCAAGTATACACATTGTGTTTGTCTTGTAAAGTCCATACATTGATGTCTGTACGTTGGCTATAAACCGAAGTCTATACACTGCAATGTATATACTTACAGTTGATGATCTGATACTCTGTCTGACAGGGATTCTCTACAGGGATTGCTGACATGGCTCGTGATCCCAGGAGGACGAGGTGATCAGATGATGACACGTGGATAAAGTTGCCTCGGATCTTGCAAATTCATTGGGCGGGAAAATATGGAAACCACGCGCCCTTATCCACCTGCTGCCAGTATATATTGAAGCCTTGGTGTTCAGATGGAGACTGATCGAAAAACTGAAGAGAGCAAAGTCTATACAGCCAGTCTGAAAGCAGCAGAGCGCCATCGATCCACTGTGAGAAGAGAAACAGAGAAGAAGAAAAAGAGAGAAGAGAAGATCAAGAGAGATGAGTTGAGAGAGCTTGATCGAGAGAGTGAGATTGTGAGAGTTTTTGTTTGAGAGGTTGTATCTCAGTCTCTTGGTTCAGAAACCAGAGCTAAGCATTGCTCATTCGAGCTACATTCCCATTTGGGTTTTCATTTTTGTTTTGCTTCTGTCTTTCATTTCCGAATTCCTGTTTCTTCAAGCTGTGAGTCAGCGGATTTGCAGTGGAAGTCTCCACTGGACGGGTTAAGCTATATTTCCCCAGCAGTTGCAGAGGATCTGTTCCTCTGGTCGGCAAGCTGTAGTGTCCCAGCGAAGCTGTGTATCAGTGGTTGTTGGCCAAGCTGTAGTGCCCAGCAGACGCAAGCTGTACTAAGCAGCAGTAAGCCATACTCGGTTGAGTGTGGGGTGGACGTAGGTCCTTGACCGAACCACCTAAAAATCATGGGTGTCTTGTGTTTATGTGATTGTCTATGAATTGTGTGCGACTGGTTGTCTTGTTTACTTTAAGAGCTTGATTCGCTTCTATTGAAATATAGTATCAGGGTTGGTGATTTAGCATATTTGCCTATATTCCGCATTTGAACCTTACATTGGTTTTTAAATAGGTATTAGATCTATTCACCCCCCTCTAGATCCACATTTCGTGGAGATAGACTGCGTCCATCTAACTCAACAATTGGTATCAGAGCCACACTCTTCTACAGGGACTCATCGCCCGAAGAGGATAGGCAGAGATGGATGCTCGAGGGATGATAGCTGAAGGTCACTCAACAACGAAGCCCCCATTCTTCGATGGATCTAACTACACATACTGGAAGAATCGTATGCAAGTGTTTCTGAGGGCTAAGGATTACGAGATCTGGAAAGTTGTCAGCAAGGGACCTTATGAGCTGTCCCCGAATGAAGATGTCTGGACCAAGGAGGAGATCAGAAGGTCCACGCTGAATTGGAGTGCCGTAAACGCCATCCAGTGCTCTCTGCACCCTACCGAATTCTCCCGCGTGTCAGCCTGCAAATCAGCCAAGGAGATGTGGGATGCATTGGAAGTCATTCATGAGGGTACATCTCAAGTAAGAGAGCAGAAGGCCAATCTTCTTGTATCCGAATACGAAGCCTTCAAGATGAAGCAGAACGAGACCATCAGCGAAATGTATGCTCGGTTGACTGTCATTACCAATGGTCTTAGAGGTCTAGGGAAACCTCAAATAGAATATGATGTGGTGAGGAAGATTCTGCGGTCCTTGACTCATGCTTGGCACACAAAAGCTACAGTGATGGAGGAGTCAAGGGATTTGCGTAATACAAGAGCTGATGAGCTGATTGGCTCGCTAATGGCATATGAGATTAATATGCCAAGAACAGAAGAAGCTGAGAGGAAGAAGAAGCCGATAGCACTGAAGGCTGGTTCAAGCAATTCCAACAAATCCAACTCCAGCAGTTCTTCATCATTAGAGGAGAGCCCGAATGAAGAAGATATGACTCGTTCTGAGATGGCCATGATGACCAGAGAGTTCATACGATTTCTCAGAAAAGGAGCAAGACGATTCGGCCAAAAGAAATATAGTGGCGGCCGAAAGGATAAAAGGTATAAATCTAAACCTGCTAAGAAAACTGAACCTAACGTCTGTTACCAATGTAGGAAACCGGGCCATCTGAAAGCTGACAGTCCAGACAATCAGAAATACAAGGACAAGTCAATGAAGAAAAACAAGAAAAGGAGAGCTATGATTAGCACCTGGAGTGATGAAGATGAAGGCTCCTTCAGTAGCAGTTCAGTCAGTGAAGCCGAATCTGAGAAGCCCATTTGTCTCATGGCAACAGCAACAAGCTCAGAAGATAGAGAAGATGAATCAGATGAGGTAATCACTAGATTCGATGATTTTACTATCAATGATTGGATAGATGCTTATCATGACATAGCTGATAAGGCAGATGATATCAGAAAAGAGAATAGGCATCTTAGAAGAAAAATTAACTCCATGCAAAATGATACAACTCTGACTGATAAGATTGCATGCTTAGATTCTGAGAATAAAGAATTGAAACTCGCATGTTCTGAATTAGACAAAATCAAAAATGAGTTAAAAGCTACTAGGGAAGAGAATGTGAGGCTTGAAAAAGAAATTGATGAATGGAAGCTGAAAATTCAGAAATGTGAGAGTGAAGTAAAAATTGTTTCTGAAAAATATGAAGTTGTCCTCAATGTAAATAATGAACTGAAAAAGTCTATTGATGAAATTCAGAAAGACAATGAGGATAAGCTGAAAACCATTGAGAAAATGACCCAAGGAACAGATAATCTAAATGCTTTGTTAGGGTCAAAAGTTAATTTCAGAAAAGAGGGCCTAGGATTTAATTCAAGTGCAACTAAAACCTTTGGAATGAAAACTATTTCATTTGTTGCACAAAAAAAAAAGGACCTCTAATTAGCATGAATTCAAACATTTCTGTGAATAAAGTTGCTAATCTGAAAAAGATCAGTGCTGAGGAGAAGGGTAAGCAAAAAGTCAGTGAGCCTAGTAGAGCTAGCACATCCAAGCAAAATCCTAGGGCTTAGACTCAGGTTAGGGGTCAACCTACACAGTCTCATAAACCCCAGGTTAAAGTCACTAAGTCTCCACCATCAGCACCACCTCTGAAGAATACCCAAAACAAACCTATGAATAGGACAGCAGGGTCCAAGGTGCAGGGGAGACAGAATGCTGCTAGGAGTCAACCCAAACATTTTTACCAACCCAGAGTTCAGACCTATCACAATGCACAGTCAACCTACTTCAACAGGTCAGATTGGACTAGAACTCTGGGGAGGCATACAGGTCTTGCATATCAGGCTACACAATATCAAAGACCTTACACTAGCAATTGGGTTAATGGGTATGGCAACTGGACACCTAGGAACCAACAATTCTTTAGCCAACCCAGGAACTACTATGGCCAAAACTTTGTGAACACACCCTGGCCAAGGCACTGGCACAGAAGTAACAACACTGTCAATAATCATGCTGCTGCCAATAAGAAGAGGAACAACAACAGAAGAAAATCAGTAGGATCCACTGAACAAAATTCATTTAAACAAATGTGGATTTCGAAAAGCCTGCTTTCTTGCTTTGCTTCTATTTCATCTGTTATGGAGCCCAATCAGTCTTGGGTTCCAAACCTCTTTACCCAATTGTGTATGTAGGTATGCCTGGCAGCCAAGAATAACTTGTGGTACTTGGATAGCGGCTTCTCCAGGCATATGACAGGAGATAAGGCCAAGTTCTGCATGCTGACTGAGAAACTAGGAGGCCTTGTCACCTTTGGAAGCAACACAAAGGGTAGGATTATTGGATCAGGTAAAATAGGTAAGTGCTCTACCTGCTGCATTGATGATGTTATGCTGGTTTAAGGGTTAGCTTATAATCTACTTAGCATCAGCTAGTTGTGTGATAAAGGATACAATGTTTTATTTGATTCTCAATGCTGCAAGGTTTTTGAACCTGATTCTGAAAGTGTCAAATTTTCTGGAAAAAGAATAAATAATACATACATGATAGATTTAGATGACATTCAACATACTAACCTTTGCCTTACTGCCAGTAGAGAAGACTTAGCATTTTTATGGCATCGTAGGTTAGGTCATGCTAGTTACACTATTTTGCACAAACTAAATAAGCATGGCATGGTTAGAGGACTTCCTGAAGTTTCCTTCAAGAAAGAAAATAAAATCTGTGATGCATGCACTCAATCAAAGATAACTAGAAAGTCATTTAAGTCTAGAACTGAAAATCTGTCTTCCAAACCCTATGAGCTGATACACATGGACCTTTTTGGGCCAACCAGATCTGTCAGCTTATCAGGGAGGAGGTATGGGTTTGTCATGGTAGATGACTTTTCTAGGTATACTTGGGTTTATTTCTTATCTAATAAGAGTGATGCCTTCTCAGAATTTCAGGAGTTCTATGTTAAAATAAATCAAAAAATTGAAAACATTTTGACTGATCATGGAGGTGAGTTTGAAAACTCACAGTTTGATGAATTCTGCAAGTCAAATGGAATCAACCATAGGTGCTCCTCACGAAGGACACCTGAGCAGAATGGAGTTGTGGAGAGAAGGAACAGAACCCTAGTGGAGATGGGTCGTACACTTCTTGTTGAAGGTGGTCTACCAAGGAAATTTCAGGCTGAAGCAGTGAACACTGCCTATTATGTAATTAACAGAGCCATGGTAAGACCTTCTACCCAGCAAACACCATTTGAGATCTTAAAGGGTAAGAAACCTTCTATTGCTCATTTCAAGGTTTTTGGATGTAAATGTTTTATTCATATAAATGATAAAAGAGACTTTGATAAATTTGAACCTAAAGGTGAACTAGGAATCTTTCTTGGTTATTCTGAAAACACCCGAGCATATAGAGTGTACAATCTGAACTCTAAAACTGTTGAAGAATCTCCACACATAGCTTTTGATGAATCCTTGATAAATTCTAATGTTGGTCAATGCAGGAATGAAGACAATGGTGAAATTTTGAAGGAAGGAGATCCTGCAGACAAATCCGAGGATGAAGAAGGACATACAGAGCTTAATGAAGAGGAGCCCACAGTTCAGGGGGAGGTACATCAAACACATGAAAATTCAATTGTTAACATTAGATATCTTAAAGATCATCCTGTAGATAATGTAATTGGAAATCTGCATGACCCCCCGAGGACTAGAGGACACCTGAGAATTCAACATGAACTGAATGCTTATACTTTTGTATCAAACACAGAACCCAAGTCCATTGACTGTGCTCTCCAAGATGTGCATTGGATAAATGCCATGCATGAGGAGCTCAATCAATTTGACAGGAATAAGGTGTGGCATTTGGTTCCACCTCCTGATCATGAAACAGTCATAGGGACTAAATGGGTGTTTAGAAATAAAACTGATGAATCGGATAATGTTATTAAAAATAAAGCCAGACTTGTAGCTCAGGGGTACAATCATGAATTTGGAATAGACTTTGAAGAGTATTTTGCCCCTGTAGATAGGTTAGAAGCAATCAGAATCTTATTAGCTTATGCATGTTCTCTATGAATAAATCTTCAGCAGATGGATGTGAAATCTGCTTTTCTGAATGGGGAAATTAATGAGGTTGTCTATGTGAGACAGCCTCCTGGGTTTGAATGTTTAGACTTCCCTAATCATGTTTACAAAGTCAATAAAGCTCTCTATGGTTTAAAGCAAGCTCCTAGAGCTTGGTATGACAGGTTGAGCAAATTCCTCACCGATAAGAATTTCACAAGAGGTATAGTTGATCAAACATTGTTTACCAAGGTGAGTCATCCAGATATTCTTATTATTTAGATTTATGTGGATGACATTGTGTTTGGGTCAACTAACCCCAAATTGTGTGAGGAATTCTCTCAAATTATGACGGATGAGTTTGAAATGAGCTCAATGGGTGAGCTCAAATTGTTTCTTGGACTGCAGGTTACACAATCAAAGGATGGTAACTTTATCTCTCAGTCCAAGTACATAAATAATCTATTAAAGAAGTACAAAATGGACAACCTCAAGGAAATAGCTGCTCCAATAGGTACCTCAACAAATTTAGATGAAGATCCTAAAGGTAAACCAGTGGACCAAAAACTATATAGAGGTATGATCGGATCCCTTCTTTATCTTACAGCATCTAGGCCTGATATTCAATTTGCAGTGTGTTTATGCTCTAGATTTTAGGCTAGTCCTAAAGAAATCTATTTTAAAGCTGTGAAAAGGATTTTTAGGTATTTACTAGGCACCCAAGAGCTAGGTCTTTGGTATGCTGCTAAGTGTGAGTTAGAGCTTCTAGCATACACTGATGCAGACTATGTTGGGTGTCGAGTAGATAGAAAAAGCACTAGTGGCTATTGTCAATTCCTTGGTGGCTATCTAGTGTCTTGGGCATCTAAGAAGCAACACACTGTAGCATTATCTACAGCTGAAGCTGAGTATGTTGCAGCATGTAATTGTGCTGCCCAAGTACTTTGGATTAAGCACCAACTGACTGATTATCAGATAAATTTGGGATGTATTCCACTTTTATGTGATAATACTAGTGCTATATGCCTTGCTAAAAATCCTGTTCATCATTCTAGGACTAAGCACATAGAGATAAAACATCATTTTCTTAGAGATGCTGTAAATAAAAAGGAGATTGAAATGAATTTCATAGAAACTAAAAACCAAATTGCTGATATTTTTACTAAGCCTCTTGGGAATGAAAGATTTAAATTTCTTAGAAGAGAACTTGGCTTATGTAAATTTTAGCATGATGAATGATATGTTCAGTTGTCTTGATTGAAATTTCTGATTTGGACTTGCATCTGATAGCTTGAATAAACCTGTGGATGTTGAATGTGGCATCACACTCATGATCATCATTGCATATCATTTAGTCATGATTGTGTCTAAGCTCTCTCTCATTCAATTCTTGCCATTCATTTGCAAAATTGCATGCATATAGACAGGGGGAGTTTCTGCTAGAAATTCAGAGTGTCTTCAACTTTCTTGAATTCATTCATCCTTTAATTCTGAATGTCGATTCTGACATTATGGTAATCTGTTAGTCAGTTCTGATTTCTAAGCAATAGAAAATGGACTTCTTCAGTTGTAAGAATTTGAATTGCTTAAGGACTGACCTAATGGTTTAAATTTTATAACTTTTTGGAGTTTAAAAACTGCAATCAGTATAGGAGTAAGCTGAAAATTGATAAAACTCTCAACCCTTATCTTATTTCTTGTCAGACAAAGCTAATCATATCTGAAATCATGTTAGAGAAGCTAAGTATGTGTATTATTCTTAAACAAGTCATTCTGAAACATATAAAGGAGTAAAGGATAGCTAAGAAAGATATTGAAAATCATTGTAGAATAAAATTGGCAGAGCAATGACTGGTAAATCATTGAGAAACTGAGTGATCCATCAAAGAAGTGGACAACACTTATGTCATGAAGTGTATCAGCTATCTCTGTATAAAATGATCAAAACAGTAGGGTGGTTTCATTGAGTACCTGGGGGTAACTGGCGTCTGATAAACGTGTACCCTCACACAAAAAAGTGTAAATCACTTTTATTGAGTTTGATCATGGCAGAATGGTCCATCATGTTGAGTATCTAGGGGTATTGGCGTCTGATAAACGTATACCCTTGTGCAAAAAGACAATGGCACCTGAATGCCCTTAATGAAATTGTATTGAAAATGCTGCTCCATCGAATGAAATTTCATGAATGTCAATTTGTTTAGTTTCAGTACATGACTTGGTATCTCTCAATCATTTTTTTTTTACTATGAAAGTAAGATATTCTGAAACTGACTCTCTCATGCAAATGTAATTCTGGTTTATTGTTTTATCATGCACAGCGAACTTATCGATTGATTGTAGTGCATGAACTCAACATTTTATAGTCTTTAAACCAGCACTCTATCTGAAAGTAGTCTCTAAATTCATATACCTGAAGACTCTGTGCTTTAGAATGCTTATTAATGAACTACTTGTTCAGAATGCCAGTCAGCTAACTTCTTGATCTTTCCCTTGCATTCCCTTTCCCTCCTCTTTGTTGATGGCAAAGGGGGAGAATATTGTCTAGGGGGAGAATATGTTGTCTGAAATCATTTACAGGGGGAGTCTGGGGCAGTAAGTTGATTGCATTGTGTAGCATGCATTCATAGCATATGCATGTCAATCTGAATAACAAATCATGTTTTTCATCAAAATACATAAAAATACATCTGTTTGACAGGATGTTGCTATTCTATTTAATAAGGGGTTTCCATCATCAAAAAGGGGGAGATTATTGTGACTCCTCTGTGTTGATGATGTTGACATTTGCTTCATTTTTTTGGCAACACCTTATCTTGATTGATTGGTTGTTTTGATTGATTGGCAACAGTTCCTATTTTGATGAAATTACTTTTATCAGGTTGTCTGTGTACATAATGCAGTCAGAGTCTATACTGTGTTCTGCACACACTCACAAGTCTTCACAGTGCTTTGCAGCATGAAACTCTATACATTGGCATACATTGCAGCGTCAACGCATCTATACATTGGCATACATTGCAGCATCAACGCATTGCATCATCTTTACATGTGTGTACATTGTCCACCTTAGTTAAAGTCCATTCATTGGACTGTGCATAGTCTATACATTGCCCGTCGTTGCAAAGTCCATACATCCACAGTGCATTGCATAGTCTATACACTGCACGTTCAAGTTCAAAGTATATACATTGCTGCATTACCTGCTAGAGTAAAGTCTATACAGCCGAAGCACACATATCAAGTCTATACATTGAGCTACTGTGCAAATCCACACTTTGGCCTTCAGGCTTGAAAGTCTATACAATAGACTGTGCTTCGCAAAGTCTATACATTTGTCGGTGGTAAGTATATACAGTGAGCGTCTCACTAAGTCTGTACACCACTGTAGCTGCACCGTCTCAGCCACCGTCTCATTCAGCATCTTAGGCTTGCAAAGTCTACACATTGGTCGGTGGAAAGTCTATAAATTGAAGTAAAGTATGTACAGTCATCAGTGATCTTCCAAGTATGTACATCTAACTGTTCATCTTCGAAGTCTGTACATTGGAAGTTTCACCTACGTTTTCCTTCAAGTCTATACATCGATAATTTTACCGTCGTCTCCCTTTAAGTCTATACACTGATCGCTTCACAGTCGTTTCCATTGGAAGTCCATACATTCGCTGCTTCTTTGTTCAAGCCTATACAGCCTTTCATTTTGAAAGTCTATACATCGGGAAGTCTTCACATTGGCTGTTGAATGATATTCAAGTCTATACATCGGCACTGTAGCATGCATTTCATAAAATCTATACATTGCATGCTTCACTCTAAGTCTATACACTCGTGAGTGTTTCATCAAGTCTATACATTGGATGCTGTTCTTCAAAGTATGTACATCGCATCATATTGTTCATGCAGTGTCTTGGTGAAGTCTATACATCGTTTCACTGTACAGGTCCATACATTGCATTGCATTGGCTAAGTGTGTACATCAGTCTGTCTCTGTTGCGTCTAAGGCTTTGGGCAAAGTCTATACAGACTCCACCGTCTCTTCCAGCGTCTCACGCTATCCAAGTCTGTACAGTGTCTGTCTTCATGCATCAGTCAAAGTCTGTACAGCCAGGTATGTCTCATTTAGAGTCTAAGGCAAGTCTGCACATTGGACCTTCATTCAAAGTCTGTATAGCGTCTCATTCATGCATTGTTCATGAAGTCTGTACATTGGACTGTGTCTTCGTGCATCATATGAAGTCCATACATTGGTCTTCATATTCAAAGTCTGTACATCCGATCGTCTCACCATTGGTCTATTCAAGTCTATACATCCACTGTTGATCGGCAAGTCTGTACAGCGTACAGTGCAGCGTCTCATGTATTAGTCTTCGAAGTCTATACATTCATTTACTGTAGCATGACTTCCACCAAGTCTATACATTGATCGGTGGCAAGTCGTTACATTGGCTTCAAGACTCCGAAGTCTATACATCCACAGTGGATCTTCAAAGTCTGAACATCCATTCACTTCACTCAAGTCTATACATTGGAGTCTTTCCCTACGCTTCTAAGGCGAAGCCTATATATTGCCTTTGGGTTTCAAAGTCTATACATCGGCTTTAATCTAAAGTCCATACATTGGGTGAGGTTCTTCATAGTCTGCACATTGTTTTACAATTCAGCAAGTATGTACAGCCCTTCATATAAACTGAAGTCTATACATCGTGATGTCTTACACATTGGCTGATTGAATGATCTCAAAGTCTATACATCCGATTGTTCAGCTTGTGGCCAAGTCTGTACATTGGCCTTCATGCCTCAAGTATATACAATGCTTTTTTGTTCAAACAAGTCTATACACTGAGCAAGTATACACATTGTGTTTGTCTTGTAAAGTCCATACATTGATGTCTGTACGTCGGCTATAAACCGAAGTCTATACACTGCAATGTATATACTTACAGTTGATGATCCGATACTCTGTCTGACAGGGATTCTCTGCAGGGGTTGCTGACATGGCTCGTGATCTCAGGAGGACGAGGTGATCAGATGATGACACGTGGATAAAGTTGCCTCGGATCTGGAGAATTCCTTGGGCTGGAAAACGTGGAAACCACGTGCCCTTATCCACCTGCTGCCAGTATATATTGAAGCCTTGGTGTTCAGATGGAGGCTGATCGAAAATTGAAGAGAGCAAAGTCTATACAGCCAGTCTGAAAGCAGTAGAGCACTATCAATCCACTGTGAGAAGATAAACAGAGAAGAAGAAAAAGAGAGAAGAGAAGATCAAGAAAGATGAGTTGAGAGAGCTTGATCGAGAGAGTGAGATTGTGAGAGTTTTTGTTTGAGAGGTTGTATCTCAGTCTCTTGGTTCAGAAACCAGAGCTGAGCATTGCTCATTCGAGCTACATTCCCATTTGGGTTTTCATTTTTGTTTTGCTTCTGTCTTTCATTTCCGAATTCCTGTTTCTTCAAGCTGTGAGTCAGCGGATTTGCAATGGAAGTCTCCACTGGACGGGTTAAGCTGTATTTCCCCAGCAGTTGCAGAGGATTTGTTCCTCTGGTCGGCAAACTGTAGTGCCCAGCGAAGCTGTGTATCAGCGGTTGTTGGCCAAGCTGTAGTGCCCAGCAGACGCAAGCTGTACTGAGCAGTAGTAAGCCATACACGGTTGAGTGTGGGGTGGATGTAGGTCCTTAACCGAACCACCTAAAAATCATGGGTGTCTTGTGTTTGTGTGATTGTCTATGAATTGTGTGCGACTGGTTGTCTTGTTTACTTTAAGAGCTTGATTCGCTTCTGTTGAAATCTAGTATCAGGGTTAGTGATTTAGCAGATTTGCCTCTATTCCGCATTTGAACCTTACATTGGTTTTTAAATAGGTATTAGATCTATTCACCCCCCCTCTAGATCCACATTTTGTGGAGATAGACTGCGTCCATCTAACACAACAGTCCCTTCCAGGTTTTGAGGTGCATTGGCACCAATGCTCATGAGTTAGGTCTCCTCGAGGGATACAGAGTTAGCTTTAGTTTCAATATGGAAGGTCTTGTGCCACACAAGGGTCCCACGGTGGCACCTAGTGAGGATATCAAGCCCCCTTCCTCCCTTGAGAGAGCACCCACCCCTTCCCCCAGGAGAGCACCAACAGCCCGTAGAGCCCGACGTAAGCAACTTGAGAGAATATTGGATGAACAAGTATTCATCACTCGGAGCAAGGTGTGCGAGCTCTACCTCGCTAGGTGGAAGGATCGGCTTCTTTCGGAATACTTGTGGGCGGTACCACTTCTACACCCTCCGAGGAGGGAAGGACTCTTACTCGACGGAGTCGAGTTCTCCGCACCCCGGGAGTATGATGGGGTCATCACCCTCCGTTCCGGCACTCACGGCCCTTCTCCTCACCCCGGAGGCGTCTGACATGATCTAGTCATTTATTTTTAAGTCATATGTAATTTTATTTGAGTCATATCATTGTAATTTTCCTTTTATTTGAGTCAAGTACCTAGGTTAGTGAGTCATTTATCTAGGTAATGTGTCTAATGGGCCCAATTCAGTGGGCTAGGCCCAGGGGCGCCCTCTCTTGGACTGCTTTGGTCATTAGTTATTTAGTCAGGGACAATCTTGTCCTAGGAAAAGTATGGAGTCTATAAATAGCCCCCTCCCCTCTCTCATTTGTAACCTTTGATGATCAATAAAAATTTGAGTGAATTACAGAAATTTGAGTGTTTCTTTGGAGTGAGAAGCTCCCCGTCTCCTCCATTCTCTCTCCTCCCCCTCCCAAAATTCAAATTTCCCTCTTCTCTCTCCTCCATTAACTCTTCATTAATATCCCCCCTTCCCCGTACACTCATTCAAATCCCCCCAACCCCAAGGTGGAATCCACCAATCCTTGCTCCACCATCCAACCCCCAACTACCCATTTCCCTTTCCCAAGCACCCTTCCATCTCCCCAAGACTGAAGGGGTTCAAACCCTAGGCCAAATTTGAATCTCCCTCCCTTGCTGGCTGCCCCTCACCCCTCTCCAACACCCCTTCCTTCCCTGGTCACCCTCCGCATTTTCCCTTGCTTCCTTGGCCATCCCACCCTCATACACACAACCCTACACCATCAGCCTATTCCCAGCTCACAGGCAGCAGAGTACCAATGACTTTCTGAGGCTACCACACCATCACCAAGAAGCTTCAAAGGGCATACCATATATAGGTGGAATCGTCATCTTGTCTACTTCGGAACGAAGGTGGTCCCGCCTCCGTCTGAGTTCGTGGCTGCCCGGAGGAGTCTTCACCGTCGGACTGCGCAATTCCTCTCTGGCAGACACCCAACTGCAGTTTGCAGAGCCTACCATGACCAGTACTTTGAAGATATTGGAGCAGCGTTTGGCTGAAGACTTCTGCTACGAGTTCCCTTTCATCTCCAAGAAGCGGAGCGTCGTTTGAAGCCCGAAGCACAAAGTTCCAAATTTCCTACCCAGAGTGCGCAGGTCAGTCCACATGGAGACAGATTCGACCTCCTTCCACTCTTATGACCCTCGCAGTCTGCTCCGACCTCCGCCGGTGGCCCCGTGGGGCTCCGTTCGAAGAGAACTCGACCACAAACGCAACGGTTCTGGTCTCGCTATCAATTGAGCACGGAAGTGGTCGTGACAGCTTTCCCTTCCAACAACAGCGGTCCAGACACTACCAGGAGCAGAGTGCAGCAGTCCTGATCCCGACCGTGCCCCGACCGTCATCAAGAAATTCTCCAATAATTTTGACGTTCTCCTGGGCCAACCCCGGAGGTTTTGGCTCTAGTTTCGTCAACAATGGAGTTCGGGAGAGCTTGTAGCGGAGCCGACATCGACTGTCTATCCAGCTGTTCCTGAAGCTGGTAGAACCAGGGAGTTCGGCAATTTGGCTTCTAGCTTAGTTTTTTCCCAACCCCGCCTGGTCGGCTGACTTCCCCTCCCTGTGTGGAGGTATATTTTGATTGTAATATAGTTCCCCACCCTTAGTCCAACCCCTCTGCTAGGGCGTAGTGCTTGTACTAGTAGGTCAGTGGCTGAAGCATCATCGGCGCGGCGTGCGGGTAGCCCACGCTTCCCCACTCGCCCACGTCTCCGATCGGAGCCGGTTTCTTCAAACCGGCTAGGTAAACTCTCGTCCCTTGCTCCCAACTGTGCTTGTTTGTTTAATATTCTCCAATTGTGCCATCGATTAAGGGAGAGAGCGCCCAGTCCCAAGGCTCCACCGCCTTCGTGCGACCACCGTGGATGTGAGTGAGTGAACCCGCGCCCTTCGACCATTGCCAACTCATTGAGTTAGACATCCGTACCCCAAGCGGAGGTTTACCTTGGACTCTACTAGCCCTCTACCAGCAAGGGTCTTGTCCCACTTTCTCAACTCGCCATCCCTAAGTCAACCCCGGGGTTGAGTGTGCACGCCATACGAGTGTCCGCTTACGTAGGCTTCTTAGCCTTGTGGTTGTGCTCGCATACTTAGGTCCAAGAAGCATTGGTCAAGTAGCTGTCACCCCCAAGGTGGTGTCACATCATATCTCTTTCAGACTGTTAAATCTGTCTACTTTTTGTCCCATCGGTTTTGACTTATGCACGCCCCTTTTGGGCCGCTAACCCACCTTCCTTATCGGCTTTCGGGTTTGACTCTCACATCCCACTAGGGCTATCAAACTCATCATTTCCTTCTTTTGGGTCTAGCCTATACATTTCCCTCTCGGGCAGCCAACCCACCTTGCCTATCAACTTTCGGGTTTGACTCACACGTCCTACTACGGCTGTTCAATCCATCATTTCCTTCTTTTGGGTGTGGCCTATGCATGTCCCTCTTGGGCCGCCAACCCACCTTGCCTATCGTCTTTCGGGTTTGACTCTCACGTTCCACTAGGGCTATCCATCCTTTACTTCTTTTGGGTTTGGCATATCATGCCCCTTTCAGGCTGCCAACCCATCTAGCTTCTTGGCCTCAGACTTGACTCATACATCCCACCGGGATTGTCAAGTTCATTCTTTTGTCCCCACGGGCTTAGCCTATGTATGCCTCCTTAGGCTGCCAACCCTATTTGCCTATCAACTTACGAATTTGATTCATACATCCCACCCGGGGTGTCAAATCCTTTCTTTCATCCTGTCGGGCTTGGCCTACACATGCCCCTTTCGGGCTGCCAATCCACCTCACCTATCGGCTTCCGGGTTTAATTCGCATGTCGCTTTCGAACTGTTAAACCTACTTATTTGTTGTCCCAACTAGGCTTGGCCTATGCACGCCCTCCTCGGCTTGCTAGCCCGTTCGGCCTATTGGCTTTTGGATTTGAATAAGCGCGTCCCACTATGGCAATCAAATCCACCCACTTGTCCCACTGGTGCGGCGCACATGTCCCTCTGGGAATGCCACACCCTCTCCGCCTCTTGGCGTTATAGGTACTCAAAAACAAAATGGGGCTAAAAATATTGGTGCCCCAGCGGAATTGGTTGCTTCCATTAGGGGAGCAATCAAGGGCAAAAAGGCTTTAACCCGACTAAGATGAAAACTCGAAAGGGCACCTTAGGTAAAAATGGATATCCAGCAGTGTGAAAACCCGCAAGGGTGCACTGGAAAAAGCTAAAGGGGGCTAGTCCTGACGAAAACCCGAAAGGGCGGTAGGGCTGATAATGAAAAAAAATAAAAGAAAAAAAAAGAGCATACATGTAAGGAGATGGAAGCAAAAGCTACTGAGCTCTGTCCTTTATTCATTAATATCATCAAAAAAGGGAGCCCGAGACAAGCCCTCGGGGGTAACCGAGACAACAAGGGGCAGGATATATAAGCCCTATGTACAAAGAAAGTGCTAAAGCTCGTCAAGCACCAGACTCGCGCCGCCTCAGGTCAGTAAGGCAAGCCTCTCTCTGAAGAGCCTCCTCCTGGAGTTCTCCCAATCTACGGCAGAGAGCCTCTACCTCAGCCTGCGTACTGTTGCACGCCAACTCAGCCTCCTGTAACTCCTTCTGTGGCTCCTCTACTCGAAGAGAGGCTCTCCGGCTATGCTCGTGAGCAGCCTCGACCTTGACACCTAGCTCAGTCTGGGTTGCTAGAAGTGCGCGGAGCTCCTCTTCTGCCTGTTGGATCTGTAGCTGGGTCTTCCGCCTCTGCTCCTGTGCCATATGAAGGTGGGCGAACTCGCTCCATAAAGCTATCAGTCGTGCGGTCCACGCATCTCGGGGAAGACCCAACATGTGATAACTCTGGGTAAAGGTATCCAGGCTGCTCCTCAAAGCCCCCATAGTTGGCAAGGGGTCGACCCTGATCTGCAGCTCAAGACCCTAGAGAAGCCGTCCAGCCGTATCGGCGTCGGCCAGCACCACCCCAGGTTGAGGAGTGTCAGGCCACTCAACCCCAAGAGCGGGAAAATCCTGGGGCACATCTGCTCCTTCCTCTGCCAGACCTAAAATAAGAAGAAAAAGAGAAGGAATAAAATTGTGAGTGTACCACCACAACATTCAGTATGGGTAGAGTTCTAAAGTACAACTCATGATGGCTTTACCTGAAGCAACCATACTCGTTGGGTTAGGCCTGAAAGAAGACCCCTCTTCAAAGACTAGAGGGGAAATGTGAAATGGGGCTAATCCCTATTCTGTAGGTGGTACAGGTGCAACATAGCTCTCTGCAGATGAAACGAGACATAAAAGTCTTAATACTTCATATGCACCAATAACAAGGATGAGCACTTCAAAGTGATAAAGGCATACCTATCTTCACAAGGGTATCCCCCTCAACTGTGGCAGTGTCAACCTCTGTCGCCGACTCTGTAAGAGGAGAAATAGCTGAAAGAAGGGGACGTCCACAGGTAGAGTGATGGTTAAGATCACAAAGAAAAGAAGCCTCGTCCAACAAATGATGTGAGCTTTTAATCCAAGAAGAACATACCTGGAACCGAGGGCCTAGCAGTGGCAACCCCCTGGTCAGCAGTGTCCCGCTCTTCCAAAGGAGCCTCGGGCGAGCTCGCCGCCATGTTAGCCCCCTCAGGCTGAGGGGAAGGCCTCCCCTCTGAATGATCAGCAGCTGTCCAAGTCAGGGGCACCATACAATATCAATATGCATGGACATATGGAAAGAAGAATGTACAAAATACTTTAATAGTGCATACCTGAAGCATACATCCTGTTGGACCCTGCAACTTTAATAGTGCCTACCAATGGCCCCACGACTAAGGATGGTGTTACCTCATCAAGTACCCCAGTCCCAGTGTTCGAAGCCCTCACATCTCCATCATAATCTGGCAAGTCGGTGGAAGGCCCTAACTCAATGAGCCTAGAAAGCTCATCCAGGGAGGAAGTCGACCAGGTAGCTGCATAATGTGCAACAAAATGAGTCAAATGGCTGACAACTCAAACATGAGGATGATTCAGTCCTAAGATTACCTGGGCTCGTCCTTATTTCTCCCTCTTAATAGGAGCTTGATGAGGAGGGAGAAGATCCTCCACTAGAAGAGGCATGGGAAGTCCTTGTACTCGATGAGGTGCTAGAGCTTCCCCTGCTTGAAGAATCGGAGGAGGAAGAAGTCTCCTTGCTGGTGGAGGACCTACTCTCTTCTCCGACAATAGGAGGAGTGGGACGGACCTCAGGATTCTTTGCAACATGCACTATTATGTTAGACAAGGCACATGTTCTCTCAAACGTAGAAAGAGAAGAGAAGCAGGGGTTGAGGCTAAGAAGTATACCAAAGCCCTGGGTAGCAGAGGTTCCTCCTAAGTCAAGCACAGGGGAGGCGCCAGTCACAAGCATGTAATCGTCGGTAGGAGGGTCCAATCTCTCAATGTTCAAACTGATATCAGGAATGGACTCGTCGACCTCCAATCCTGCTTCTGTGAAGGCACCCTCGGGACGAGAAGAAAAGCTCGCAGCAGTTCGAGTCTCAGGAGGGGTTGTATCAAGAAAAAAAGAAGAAGAAAGCAGTCAGGTTATAACATTGTATAAACATGTTATAATGCTGATTTGAAATATAACTCCCTGTACTTACTGGAGACGTCCACCGGAGTGGGAGATTCCTCCCCAAAATGCGGGCAGGCAATAGGCCGCTGGTCATCATCTTGCTGGCTTTCAGCTCGTGAGCTCTTTCCAGAAGTAGGCTCTCGCGGAAAAGTACTGCCTCCCTGGCTAATGGCATGAGCTGCAAATGAAAGATTGTATGGATACACATCTCAAATTGCAGCACAAAAAAGATAGAGCGAAATAATTCATCTTATACCTGGCGCCCCCATGATTCCCTCGGGCTTCAGTCGGAGAGCCCGCGCCACCTTATTCACAATGGCCAAACTGGCATTGGCGGTGGCAGCCACTTCCAAACCTGAAATGTACTCCACTGGATCGGCACAGCCCATTGCATTGATAATATGGGCCCTCCACTCTGTAAAAGTGATGCCTGCGAACGCTCCCTCAGGGACCGGCTCTGACAGTTGAGACTTAGTCTTCAAGCCATAGGAGGTCTTCAAATCCTCCCACCAGGAGTAAGGTGCTGAAGATCTAGGGGCCGGCCTCTAGCGGGTAGACCCGGAAGTGGAAGCTGCCATGGGCGCACTCCTCAAGGGCTTCAAAGCCCCAGCCTATTGGCTCCTATCTACAAGAGTAGGGAGCCCCTTTTCCCTCCAACAGGTCTCTATCTCACTAATGGCTCGGGCAGCCCCAGAAAAGTGAGATCTGACAAACTCGGGGTCAAGGAATAGGGGAGGTAGATCCTCCTTCCTCAGTAGCTCGGATAGTGTCGGCTCACTATCTGAAAACATTGCTAATCTTGAATCACCAGCGCGCATAATGTATGTCAAAGTGACCCTTGTGCATCTATTCTAGAATGGGATAGTCCTCCTTCACATCACGAAGAGGAAAGCCTACCAAGCAGCTGCCACGAGATGAATGTCCCTCTGCATGTACTGTCGAGGAGTCAGAAGGGAATCCGCATTTGGGGGAATGGCCTGATCATATCTGAAATTCCTGGCAAATCGATGCAGATAATACAGCTCAAGAACAGTTGTGCTGGAACTACGGTAACTAGAACTCCGGGCCGTATGCAAACCACCCACTCAGCCAGTGCATGTGGAGAAAGCAAAGCCCGTGAAGACAACCTACAAGCAACTGCGTCACCCTACCGCTCCAAGTAAGGACGGTGTAGGTGGGAGCTGTGGTCGAAGTCCAGACTCTCACCCCTCCTAGTATGAAGGAAGGACAAAACACGGCGGGCACTAGCAAGCTGTGAAACTGCATCTTGGTCCGGGTGACCAGCAAAGGCGAAGATAAGTGGGGCAGCTGGGTTGTCAACTGGTGTCCTCTGTGAGAGCTCCGGTAATAGCAAACCAGCCCACGCACTCAAATAATGAGTGGGCATTAGAATATACTTGTCTCTGGGTCACGAATGTGAAGTCAGGGCTCCGAAGGAATGGTAGATATTCGCCAATGCGGTCGAAACAATAGCAACCCTGCATCTACATGTCATCAGGCAAGCTAGGTATATCACCTCTGCCCGTAGAACTCCCTCCTCTCTGTGAGGGATAACAAAGCTGGCCAGCCAGTAGGCCAAGTAAGCTACCAAGTACGTCATGTTAGTCTGTGAAGACTTGGTGCAATGGTGCTGACAAGGGTTCAGAGGGGGGGTGAATGAATCCCCTTCGAAAATTCTGGCCAATTTAAAAGTTTAAGCTACAACTAGTAAGCTATGCGGAATTAAAGACTGATTAGTTTAACTGAATGTGAACTATAATGAAACACACGATCAAACAGATGATAGATGACTATGTGCTATGATGAAGCACACTGTTAAACAGATGGTCAGCGTATGCAATGAACTACTCAGCAACATCTAATCTGTTTACAAAAATAGACTAAGCACACTATGAGTTCTAGAGGCACTCAGACAGAACTATCAATTGGAGCGCACCTAGGCATTCATCTAACGAAAATCAAATAAGCATCAAACCACAATAGACAGAGAATTTTTAGGTGGTTCGGTCCTCCAGACCTACATCCACCCCACACTCCAAGCAGAGTGTGGATTCCGCTGTCAAACAGCTTGAACGGCTGGGCCTCACAGTGACGTGACACGACCTAGGGAAAATGATAGTCACTAGACCGATGCCCTTGGACCTACAATCGCAAGCAAGCAACTTGAGCAGCAGACTCACTCTAGCGAACTCACTCGCGTGGCGCACACTAGTGCCCGTAGGTAATCCAGCGATGATGGGAAGGGTCCGAGGTGGGACCTCGCTATTCCTGGGGTTTGTCTAGCTTAGGATGGACCCCAAAGGGCCTGGGATGCCTACTTCAACTGGAGGCCAGGACGCTGAGGTCGTGGGATGTAATATCTCTCTCACAACTCACCCGCGGTGGCACTCAACTTGATGAGAATTCGGGACCGGGCACTCACCTCACCGCCGACGAGCAACTTATAAATAATACTAAGCTAAGCAGAGTTAAACCAGCAAGGAGAGGGGGGCCATAATCCCACCTGATCAACGTGAAGACGCCGATCCCTGCCGGAGATGATGGTGAGCGGGGAGGCGTGGGTATGCACCCGCACGCCGCGCCGATGTAGCTTTGGATGGTGACCTGCTAGTACACTCACTACACCTCACGCAGAAGGGGTGGACTCAGGGTGGGAAGATAGAGATTACATACAAACACTACCTCCCATAGGGAGGGGCTTTAAGCCGGCCAGGCGGGGTGGGAATGTCGGAATAAACTAAGACCTATAGTTCTGTCCGCTCAGGTTTGGCAGGACAGGGAGTCGCTGATGATGCCGCCACGGTCCCGTTCGACTTCTGTGGAGGGCGATACCAGCACCAAAACTTCTTGGGGTGGCCCAGAAAGACACCATAATTTTTGGAGAATTTTTCGTGGTCGTCGGAGGCCGGGGTGGGATCGCGAGCTTGGTTCCTTGGTTCAGCTTCTGATTGTTCCAGAATCCTTACGGCTGGAAGGAGTGGATGCCCCGAATGCTTCTGAAGTCCAAAGAAGGAGGGACCAAAGCCGACACGTTCGTGGGTGACTCTTCTTCGTTTGGGGGCCAACGAGGATGCTGGCGGAGATCGGAGCTCACTACGAGGGCCTAAGAAGTGGAAGGGGGTCGGATTTGTCTATAGTCGGACTGACCTGCACACTCGGGGTAAGAAATTCGGAACTTTGTGCTTCGGGCTTCAAAGGACGCTCCGCTTCTTGGAGATGCCAGGGAACTTGGAGGAGAACGTTTCAGCCAAGCGCCACCCCAAGAAGCTCAGAACTCTGGTCGTGGTAGCCTCAGCAATCCGCTACTGGAGGTCTACCTGGGATGATTTGCGCAGTCTGACGAAGATGAGTCCCCCAAGCAGCCCCGACGTCAGAAGGCGGCGAGACCAACTCTGTTGCAAAGCTGACTTGATGATCTTTCCAGCAATATAAGATCTACTATCAGGATCCTCACGGACACGATGGGACAGCCTCTTCAATCAGCAGCTTCTCTGCTGCCTGCCAGCTGCTACAGGATCTGCAGCTTGGTGATGGTAAATTGGGTAGGCGGGGGGCGAAATACAGGAAGGGGTGATGGTTAATGGGTGTGGGGGATGGGGGAGGGTATTAGGGGTTGGTGGAAGTGGCTGGGAGAGGGAGGGGGCGGATCTAGTAGAGGGTGGAGGGTTGGGGTCGCATGTCTGCCAAGGGTGGGAGAGAGCCGGGCACAAATGGCCAAGGGAGGGGAAGTTTCACTAATTTTTAAATTTTCATTTAATTTGGGTCATCAATTGGGGTCTTGGAGATGTAGAGGTGTGTGTTGGGAGATGGAGAGGTGTGTTGGGGAAGGGAAGGGGTGGCTTGGGAAAAGGAATGGTTGTGTTGGGAAGTGAAGAGTTGTATGGGGAGTGTCAAGGGTGGTCTTGGGAGGGGAGGGAGTAATGGTGGGATTAAATGGGGTATGGGGAGGAGAGAGGGGTCTTAATGGGAGTTGAATGGGGAGGAGAGAGAGGGAATTTTGAAATTTGGGGGGAGGAGAAAGAAAGGGTCACCCCTTTTAGAGAGAGAGAGAGAGAGAGAGAGAGAGAGAGGGAGGGAGCTTCTCACTCCAAGGAAGAAAATTCTCTGGGAATTCAAAATTTTCTCAATATCTCATTAGCTTCAAATGGAAGAAATGAGGTCCTATTTATAGGGATCCCATAATTTACAATAAGTCCCTGACTTTTAGACTAATGACAAAAAACCAACGGGGAAGGGGGCGCCCCTGGGCCTAGCCCACTTAATTGAGCCCATTTACCAACCTAACCAACATAATGCCAATTAACTTTGGTAGATGACTCATTAACCTAGGTACTTGACTCAAATAAAAGGAAAATTACATAATTATGACTCAAAGAAAATATGAAAATTACATGCCATGACTCAGAAAAATGTGGCGAACATCATGGAGCACTGCTGGTGAACAACGGGATCCTCAAAAAAATGGGATGGTCGGTGATGTCCCCATCATACCCCCGAGGTGCGGAGAACTCGACTCCCTCGAGTATGGGTCCACCAGGGAGGTGGTCTTCCATGGCAGCTCGGTGCGAGCCACGGCCTCCAAACTTGATCCCGCATCCTTAGCCGGGGAATAGCTCTTCAGCCACTCAAGGTGGCTCGGGCACACCCTCTTTCCGGCGATGGAACCCTACCTGTCTAGTATTGCCTCTGTGTGCACACGTCGGGCTCTCAGGATGATATAAGGTGGCGCTCCGTGGGTGTCTCTCTCAAAGGTAGGAGTAGGCTCGAGGCACTCACTAGGATCCACCGTGGTGCCCTTAGAGGGTCCCAGGTCTGCCACGTGAGAAGTGGGGTATATCCCATAACCCATCGGTAAGTCCAATCCATAAGCTGTGTTGTCACAACAACTCGGAACTTGGGAAGGTCCAAGTCCTCGTGCCCTTGATTTGGAGGTGACCCTATGGTAGGACCACTCCAATCTCACCATCACTAGATTGTCCACGTGGGACTCCAAGTGGCCCTCCCGAGCTTTTGCCCGCTCCTTATGAACCTCACCGCTCATCGCGAATTGCTTGCATGTATGCTCGTGCCATGCATCATGATGCCGTGAGTGGGTGTGAGAGAGGATAGTGTGCCAAGGTGAACGGGGGCAACCATACATAGACCTATCATGCATTGATGTGATGAAGACTTTCATGGACTCATGGGGGCCGGGGCATCCATAGGTGGATCTATCGTGCATGGGGGTGGCAAATACCTGGGGACCCGGTCATCCGTGAATGCTCCTAACATGTATAGGACCAATGATGAATGGGGGAGGGCCGTTACACCCAAATATGGACCAATCATGCATCCGACTTGACATGTGGGTGCCATGAATGAAAGGACCCGACTTACTAATCATGCCAAGTGGTCCGAGGTGCCAAGACATATGTTTTCCTACCTCAAAGTTTATTCCATGTGCGGTTTTGTGGGTTGGCCTTTGAACTTCCATTAAAAAGGGTAAAAGGGGTCAAGGAAGGTGGATAGCATGGAGTGGGGCACTTCCTCAATCCCTAAGTGTATATTGCCCAAAGTCATGACTCCCATGGTGTAACTCGACTCTTGGGATAGGTGGGCTTGGTCCAGCACGGTGGGTAAGGGTAGGAAAAGGTGGATGGTCAGTGAGGTGGGTGGGTCACAAGGGTATCTAGGCTTCCATAGGTTGGGATCAAAGGGATCATCATAAGTGTACCCAGGGAAAAGTAGCTCTAAATCCACCTTATCAACCTCAAGGTCCTCACAATATGGTGGTGGATCATCCTCCTCTAATAAAATGATTGGGCCAAAGTTTTTGGTGGGTGGGTTGGCCATGAGGGGATGGCTTGGCTTTTTACCCGATATGAGGAACTCCAATTTGAGGATACGGTCGGGTTCATCGGGTGTGGGGAGAAATAGAAGAAGGTCGCTAGTGTAGCAACCAATGGTGCAAATTGAGGTGATAGACCCGACACATAGGTGTAGGAGGTCAAGGCTCCTAGGTCGGTCGGCCACAGTGGTCATCATGCCAGTCAACACCATTTGCCAAGCTAGGCCCTTAATGAGGTCCCCTAAAGTTTTCACTTGGTAGGATGATTGGATGGTGGTGTGATAGGTGGAGAAGGGTACTATGGGGAGGTGTCGTCCCACAGGAAGGTGGGCATGGGGTAGGATAGGGTGAGCCGGGTTTTCCTCTACCCATCTAACCAAGGGCCCACTTATGATAAGTTCACTCCCAATTGGAGGGGGTGGTGTAAAAGGTGAAGTTTCTTCCTCAGTTTGGGCATGAGTTTCCTCCAAGGTGGGGAGTGGTTATGGGGTGTTCACCACTATGAGGTCGAGTGTGGGGATCATGGGTTCCTTTACCAAGGAGGTGAGAAGGTCCTTTGTAGGAGGGGTGATGATGATCGGCGTATGGTGCACCCGGGGTGGTGGGTAAAGGGGGACTTGGGCTAGGATGGGGAGGGGAAGTAGTGGAGGCCTAGGTTGGGGTAGGATTGGGGTTGGAAGCGGAAGGTGGGTTGGGTGAGGAGGTTTAGGTTGATTCCTTTTTGAGGTGTGTCCCTTTTATGGGACGATGGAGGAGTAGTGGTGGGGACCATGGAGGCTTGTGGGGTGTGACTTTGATGGGGGATTGTGGGTTGGGGGGTGGTGGCCATCATGGGCCTAGGTGGAGGTGGATACGGGGTCCAATTGGGTTTGAATGGTGAGGGTTGGGTGATGGAGTGTAGAGGTGTTGGTCGGGGTAGGAGGTGATGGGTGTTGTGGAGGTTGGGCCTTTATGGTGGCCATGAACTGGCCGGGAGAGAAAGGAGTGGAAGTGCTCCTTGGGCTATGACTCTCCGAGTAGGAGGGGAAGGTTCAGGGAACATAGATCTTCCTTAGGTCAGTTTTCATGTTTTCCCATGTGTCAATGGGCTCTTGCCTCCTAATCCTTATTAAGCCCACTATGTGTTCCCACTTACCCTTGGCTTGACCCCGAAGTCACCCCTTGGCTACGCGGACTCTCACGGATCCATATACCATAGTCCTATCAAAGTTCTTTTCCATGGTAGCCTCCCATTTTAGGTAGGCACAAGGGCATGATCCATCAAAGAGGAGATCCTCAAATGTGATTATGTCAAAGGGGGGGTCGATCTGACCCTTGTGGAGGGCCGAGTGGGATGGATATGACCAAAGAGAGGTAGCCATTCTACTGGGCACGGTTGATGCACCGGGTGACTCTAAAATCCATATGTGCCGTAGGACCAACTTGATAGAGACAAGTTGTGAACTTGCTCTGATACCAATTGACGTGACACGACCTAGGGGAAATGATAGTCATCAGACCGATGCCCTTGGACCTACAATCGCAAGCAAGCAACTTGAGTAGCGGACTCACTCTAGCGAACTCACTCGCATGGCGCACACTAGTGCCCGTTGGTAATCCGGCGATGATGGGAAGGGTCCGAAATGGGACCTCGCTATTCCGGGGGTTTGGCTAGCTTAGGATGGACCCTAAAGGGCATGGGATGCCTACTTCAATGGGCGGCCAGCACGCCGAGGGCGTGGGATGTAATATCTCTCTCACAACTCACTCGCGGTGGCACTCAACTTGATGAGAATTTGGGACCGGGCACTCACCTCACCGCCGACGAGCAACTTAGAAACAATACTAAGCTAAGCAGAGTTAAACCAGCAAGGAGAGGGGGGCCATAAGCTCACCTGATCATTGTGAAGACGTCGATCCCGGCCGAAGACGATGGCGAGCGGGGAGGTGTGGGTATGCACCCGCACGCCGTGCCGATGTAGCATCGGATGGCGACCTGCTAGTACACTCACTACACCTCACACAGGAGGGGTGGACCCAAGGTGGGGAAGATAGAGATTACATACAAACACTACCTCCCACAGGGAGGGGCTTTAAGCCGGCCAGGTGGGGTGGGGAATGCCGGACTAAACTAAGATCTATAGTTCTGTCCCCTCAGGTTTGGAAGGATAAGGAGTTGCTGATGATGCCACCACGGACCCGTCCGACTTCCGCAGAGGGCGAGACCAGCACAAAAACCTCTTGGGGTGGCCCAGAAAGACACTAGAATTTTTGGAGAATTTGTCATGGTCGTCGGAGGCTGGGGTGGGATCACGAGCAGGGTTCCTCAGTTCAGCTTATGACTGTTCCAGAATCCTTGCGGCTGGAAGAAGTGGACCCCCCGAATGCTTCTGAAGTCCAAAGAGGGCGGGACTAGAGCTGACACGTTCGTGGGCGAGTCTTCTTCATTTGTGAACCAATGAGGATGCTGGCGGAGATCGGAGCTGACCACGAGGGCCTGAGAAGTGGAAGGGGGTCAGATCTATCTACAGTCGGACTAACCGGCGCACTCAAGGTAAGAAATTCGGAACTTTGTGCTTCGGGCTTCAAACGATGCTCCGCTTCTTGGAGATGCCAGGGGACTTGGAGGAGAATGTTTCAGCCAAGCACCGCCCCAAGAATCTCAGAACTCTGGTCGTGATAGCCTCAACAATCTGCTACTAGAGGTCTGCCTGGGAGGATTTGCGCAGTCTAACAAAGATGAGTCCCCCAAGCAGCCCCGATGTCAGAAGGCTGCGAGACAACCTCTGTTGCGAAGCTGACTTGATGATCTTTGCCGCAATATAAGATTTGCTACCAGGTTCCTTGTGGAGACGAAGGGACAGCCTCTGCAATCAGTAGCTTCTCTGCTGCCTGCGAGCTGCTACAGGATCTACAGCTTGGTGATGGTAAATGGGGTAGGCGGGGGGCGAAATACAGGAAGGGGTGATGGTTAATGGGTGTGGGGGATGGGGGTGGGTATTAGGGGTTGGTGGAAGTGGCTGGAAGAGGGAGGGGGCGGATCTAGCAGAGGGTGGAGGGTTGGGGTCGCATGTCGGCCAAGGGTGGGAGAGAGCAGGGCACAAATGGCCAAGGGAGGGGAAGTTTCACTAATTTTTAAATTTTCATTTAATTTGGGTCATCAATTGGTGTCTTGGAGATGTAGAGGGGTGTGTTGGGAGATGGAGAGGTGTGTTGGGGAAGGGAAGGGGTGGCTTTGGAAAAGGAATGGTTGTGTTGGGAAGTGAAGGGTTATATGGGGAGTGTCAAGGGTTGTCTTGGGAGGGGAGAGAGTAATGGTGGGATTAAATGGGGTATGGGGAGGGGAGAGAGGTCTTAATGGGAGTTGAATGGGGAGGAGAGAGAGGGAATTTTGAAATTTGGGGGGAGGAGAGAGAAAGGGTCGCCCCTTTTAGAGAGAGAGAGAGGGAGGGAGGGAGCTTCTCACTCCAAGGAAGAAAATTCTCTGGGAATTCAAATTTTTTTCAATATCTCATTAGCTTCAAATGGAATAAATGGGGTCCTATTTGTAGGGATCCCACAATTTATAATAAGTCCCTGACTTTTAGACTAATGACAAGAAACCAAGGGGGAAGGGGGCGCCTCTAGGCCTAGCCCACTTATTTGAGCCCATTAACCAACCTAACCAACATAATGACAATTAACTTAGGTAGATGACTCATTAACCTAGGGACTTGACTCAAATAAAAGGAAAATTACATAATTATGACTCAAAGAAAATATGAAAATTACATGCCATGACTCTGAAAAATGTGGCGAACATCATGGAGCCCTGCTGGCGAACAACGGGATCCTTGAAAAAATGGGATGGTCGGTGATGTCCCCATCATACTTGCCAACAACAGTTGAGCTTCACAACTTACTTAACTGTTGACTAACAGCTTGGCTGTTGGGCAATACAGCTTCTCCACCACTAGGCATTACAGCTTAGCCACCGCTGATACACAGCTTAATCCGATGGGCCTTACAGCTTAGCCTCCGCTGATACACAGCTTAGAACTAGAGTTTAAAGGAAAAATAAGAAATGAAAACTACATCACCGGAAAGTTGGAAATAAAACACAAGTAGAATGTAGCTCTCGCAGGAGCAGACTGGCTTGGATCTGATCCAAGGGCCAGTAGAATAGATCTTCAGGAACTTCAATCTCTTCTCTCGATCTCTCTCTCAATATCTTTTCTCGATCTCCCTCTTCTTCTTCTTCTCTTTCTCTCTTCTATGATACTCTGTTTTCTCTCAGAAAATAACTCGCACTTTCTTGCTCTCTCTTCTCTCCTCTTTCTGAACTCTCTTCTTTCTCTCGGGTTCTCTTGCTCTTGGCTCTTCTGCTCCGTAGACTACTTCTCTCTCTCTATCTTTGAGCTTCCTTGCTCTATCTGCCTTTGCTCCTCCTTACTCTTCTGCCCTCTAATCCTCTTTTATAAGTAGCAGACGATGGGCACGTGGATACCACGTTTCCTGCCCAAACTTTCACGCAGATATGATCCTTGAAGGTTCCACGTGTCAGAATCGTGGTACTGTAGCAGTCCATGTGGCAGGATTATCTGGTCCGCTCCTTGCCTTAGCTCACATGCCATTAGGTAAAAGTCTTGAATCACGTGACTCCATTAAGTGTATGGCTCTCTGCTCGAAACTGGGTCTTTTAGTTGATTTAACCCTGTCGAGAAGAAATAGGACATTTCATCAAACACCTTATAGTCATAGCATCAGAGTGAGAATATATGCATAATCAATATTCAGAAACCTAGATTGATCAGATCAAGCCCAGTACGTGTACACAGACCTTACCTAATGCGTGTGCACAGACCTTGCCTTATGCATGTGCTCAGACTTGATATCACTGCAAGTGTCGACACTCCTAGTATGCATAGACCTTCCTATGTGTATCCACAGACCTGAACAAGCACAATCCAAATGTGCACAGACTTGAACACTGGACATGCACAGACCTTTATATGCATAATGAAGGATGTGCACCGACTTTATATGTCTGGGGCAGATGTGTGCATTGACCTTATGTGCAAAGGACAAAACTTGCACTGACTTCTACATGCGAAAGGCGAAACATGCACTGACCTGTACATGCGCGATGCATAACCTACACTGACTCTATGTGTGTTTCAACAGAAACGTGCACTGACTGACGCGGTCGGCATCGAAGGAAGGATCGACCATAGCTCCGGGACACGAACACGATTGGATAACCACTGCCTCACGCAGCTCGGCCTCACACCGGACAATCTCACACCGGGCGACACTCAAATCTCACAAAAGGAGAAAGGATGGAAGGGAGGAACAAAAGGGGCCAAAGCACCTATGTGGGTTTCAAAACTTTCATACATTCATTCATATGAAAACCTTACACCTTAGCCCCCTTTATATAGGAAAAGGCTATAACATTCATACCCTCAATCTTCACTAATAGCATTTATACCCTAGCCTAATAAAACAAAAGCCACCTACCAATATTTGACTTGGACCAAATAAAATAAAATACTTTGACTTTGGTGGTTTAATAATACAAATACCACCATAGTAAAATACACACAATACATACACACATACGCAATACATACGTACTCAGGACGCCTAGTCTTCAAATGTGTCTCCGAGCCACAAGCTCGGTGCAGTTGGGGCGGTGCGATGTCGGCTCCGAGTAGTAGGTCCAGTAGTGGGTCCGGTGTCCCCGCCAACCCTCCCGGGGAGGTTGAAACTCGACTCCGTCGAGTAAGGGGGGAGACTACTATGGTAGTGCTCCAGCAGATCTAGATCGAGGCGTTGGAGATCTTCCCGGCTGATCTAGGAATCATCAGAAGGTGGTCGGTCTCGCCAGCGGACAAGGTAGTGCTGGTACACCCGACTTCGTGTAGCTGTCACCTGCCCTAGCCTAATAGAAATTTCCATGATAATGGACATATATTCCATGCTTATAATAATGTGCATAAAAAGAACTCAAGATCTGTTATTTCATGTCATTACTGTGGAGGCTTTGGGCATTCTATGACTATTTGCACTTTAATGAAATCTGATGATTCACATGCTCAAAGATTGTGGAGAGCATCCTTCAGAGATGCAACTAACCCTCAAGGACCTAAGGAGACTTGGGTACCTAAATATGAAAAATGAGGATCTATTTTCCCAGGAGTGCCTTTGAAGCAGAGTAATGGGGATTCAATAATCAAGGCACCCTGGTTTAGCATAACCCCTTCTCTAGTTTTATTGCCATATGTGTTAGTCTTTGAAACTTTCTTCTTGATGGTTGCACATCATCTCTCTAAATCAGGATAGACAAAATTCATGTGTTCAATTCAGGCTGACTGTTTAAACTGTGCGCATGCTTGTATATGCATATCATCTTGAAATCTTATGCAAAAAATTGATGAATCTGTTTTATATGAAAATTGCATTGCACTCTTATGCTTGCTCCTTGTGTGTTAAGTAAATTGCTCTTATTATGTGTTTCTTGATTCTGGCTAAATTAAACCCATTGGTATATCAAATGCTGTCAAGAGAAGGACATATATTTCATCTATCTAGAAACCCACACTATGCGTAAGGTGGCCTTATGACCTACGTTCTCCACCTAGTACCGGTTGATTGTGAAGCCTATCATGACACATGATTTGAATTTGATTCATCTGAACATACTTTTATGCCTGCATATGCTGATCTTCATGAAAAATGCATAAATCTGAAATAAATTTCTCTTCATGCGGGTCTATCATATTTGCTTTAAATCTCTTGCACATAATTTGAATTCACGTGACATCTGAATGTGCACTGCATTCCCTGAATTGAATGTTTAAAATTTGCATATTTGTTGTCATATTTGATGGTTCAATGCATTTAGTTAGGCGGAGTCAATGCATATGCATACATGTTGTTAAATGCATATATTGATTTAAGATTTCATTGCATGTCATTCAAATTGAAAATATCAAAAAGGCTGATTGAGTGCATACATTAAGGGGGAGCATAATTCATATCTCTGAATTGCTTGACTGACATCTACTCTTAACCTCATGATTCATTCACGGTATATTCTCAGTTAGTCAAATTGTTCACCTTGGTTAACCAACGATCTTTGATTCAGTCTATGCTGATTTTTTTGAATTTGATCCTTATTGGTTAATCTTATGTGATGCACTTGAAGTGAATTCATCTCAGCTTCTTGAACTTGGTGATTGAACCACGAGCTGACTTATTGCATGAAGAATTTTCAAGCTCATCTGATTCAAATTCTCATCTGTTATGATTACTACTGTCTGCTGCTTCTACTTCTGCTGAGAAGGACTTGCTTTCCATGTTGTCATCTGCTTGAATTTCATTCGAATTATTTGCTGCATGCCAAAACTTGCTAACTCTCCTTACAACTAGACAGTATATCAAAAGACTTAGTTAGAAGGATAGGTCACGCCTATCTGAAAAGTTAACCCTTGCGTGAGAAGATCCTTAGATCCCACCTCCGCCAAGTACTGATCTTAGTTGTGACTTGATTACCAGCTTGCCTTGTAACTCACATTCCTAAGCTGGTCTGTCTAAAATTTCACTCTACTGAATTCTTGAACTCTCCAGTCGTAAATTCAGATGACTGCTTTCATATGATCCTCATATTCACTGAACATCCTTGTGCTAGATAATTGGCTGCTCTCAACCCTCCTTGACTTGAAAATTAAGAAGACTTCAATTTGCATATCATGATCATAAATCTAAAAATCTTGTCAATAAGAAATCTTCCATTATACATGATTATGAATGTCTAAAAGATTGAGCATGTATTTCTTGAGTTTGGATTTGAATTTCTTGAAAATATCTGAGTCAAATTTAATAAACCTTAACCAACACTTTCATGTTGTATCTTTTAGACACTTCTATAATCTGAAAGCTTTGTATTCATGACTTTTCTTGGTTGAGATGCTGGATGTAAGTATTGTTTATAAACATATCAGAATCTGAAATTGTCTAAGGGCCAATTTAGTCAGAGCAATGAGTTTGGTCACTGAGAAACCATGTCCAAAGGACTGAGTCATGAGGTGCCATAGTTAACTCTGCTGAAAAATGATTAAAAAAAATTGACAGAGCACTGGCTAGCACACTGAGAAATACATCTCACTCATCAAAGAAATGAGTTGCAGTGTGTCATGAAGTGTTAATGCTATCTCTGTTCTTATGAAGCATGACAGTTAGTCCTTCAAAGTGCTTAGGGATACTGGCGTCTAAACAACGTGTATCCTATAGTTACAAGGGTGTACTAAACTCAATTGCTCATGAAGATTGTTATGAAACTTGTTGTTGAACAAGAGACATATCTGAAAAATGTTTGCAAATATATCTCTAAAAGAAACCTTGACAAAATCATTTGTACTTCTTGATTGTTTACTCTCAATACTATTGCTTGTAACTCCTAAAGTAGTCCTTGAAATTAAGTGAGTAAGATGAAAGAAGGTTTTACTAGATGTTAATATGAAGGCTTGATTTATTTTTATTAAAACTTGATTTCAGATATGAGTATAGAATTTTATTGAAAAAATGCATATACATCATATTTAGGCCAGGTTGGTCTCTAAAGATTCATTAATAAGCCCTTATAATGGAAGACTCTGAAACATTCTCATCTCCAGATTTATGAAATTGATATCCCATTGAAAACCCTTCTTAACTCATTGGAAATCCAGTTGACATTCCTATTATCCTTGACTTCAGCTTGCTCTGCTCTCTGATTGTGTATGACTACCCCTGTGTTTTTTGCTGATTTGATTCATTCATCCAGGGGGAGAGTTCTTGAGAGAACATCTTAATGTGCCATTTGTTTTAAGGGGGAGAATTATTTTTTGATGATCCTTCTTTTTTTTTGATGTTGTCAAAGGGGGAGAATTTTTGTGAGTCATTGATTGGCTATTATTAGTCTTTTGTCATATTGATGCATGATGTATGCTGCTATATGCTGCTATATTGATGCATGCTGCTGTTTTCAGACAAGAGCTTTTCCTTGTTCATTCTGGCTTGATAATCATGTTGAATTATGGCAATGACTCATAATATTGCCATCATCAAAAAGGGGGAGACTATTGTGTCCCTGTCCCTATGGTTTTGATGATGTCAATCTTTATGACTCATTCTTTATATAACATTGATGGGTTTTGATGATGACAATTTAAATGACACATTTTAGATATAATTTTGATGCATTCATGAGGCTTTGATGATTATTTTGATATGCATAAACGCAAGTCAACACAAGAAAGTCAATAGTCAACTGCAATTGACAGCAAGTCAACATCACTGGTCAAATGTGAGTCAGCATCTGACAGGTAAAGTCAATGCACATCCAAGTCTGATACATGTTCAGGTCAGTACATATTTTTCATACTTCCATTTTGTGCATTTCAAGGTCGACACTGGTTTAAGGTCGATGCTAGTTATGACTTCAGTCACACTAAGGTCGATGCTAGTTATGACTTCAGTCATACTAAGGTCGATGCTAGTTATGACTTCAAGCATAGGTCGATGCTTGTTCCATCTGTGCTTAACTGAGGTCGATGTTAGTTGTGAAGCCAAGTAGCTAAGGTCAACGCTTGTTTTTGCCTTAAGTCATAACGCAGGTCGATGCTAGTATAGAAAACATGCATTTAAGGTCATTACACTTTACTGTTCTAGGTCGATGCATGTTTTAGCCTAATGCATATCTAAGGATGATGCTATTCTTGCTAGCATGCAGGCAAAGTCTGAGCATATCATTGTTCAGAAGAAGCCCAAATCAGAGCATGCTACTCTTCCCAAGACCAAGAGCACAGTAACTAAGGTCGATGCTACTTCGGTCCTCCAGCAACTAAGGTCGACGCCAGTTTAGCTGTCAAGCAACTAAGGTCTATGCACCTTTGGGCAAAGAAGAGTCAACGTCGATGCACACTTTGACGATGATGAACTGAGGTCGGTGCACGTTTGATGCCCAGCTTCCAAGGTCGATGCCACTTGTGTTATCAAGGAAACTGTGGTAAGTAAACGTTTGATGCTAAGCTTCCAAGGTCGATGTCACTTGTGTTATCAAGGAAACTAAGGTCGGTGCACGTTTGATGCCAAGCTTTCAAGGTCGATGCCACTTTTGCTATCAAGCAAACTAAGGTCGGTGCACCTAAGGCCTTAAGCAAATCAAAGGTGTTTGATGAAATTCCTAAGTGAATAGTAGACAACAGCGGGAATTAAGTGAAGCAGTGAGAACTCTACGGAGGCATGTGACTGGGCACAAGGAGACAAGTGAGACCAATCATTGGTATAGCAGTGATGGGCACGTGATCCAAGGCTAAGGTTAGAGGAACATTCTCGTCCCTGCCACGTGGACCAATGGGGCTTCACTAGGGCTTTTCTGCCTCATCCATTTAGAGGCTCTGCTATATAAAGACCACCTCATCCTTGGATGAGGAGATCATCAAAAAAGAAAGGCAGAAGGCTGCAAAAAGCAGAGAAGAAGAGAGAAGAGCCAGAGAGTGAAAAGTGAGCCGCCAGAGAGAAGCAATAGAAGAAAGAGAAAAAGAGAGCCTGTGTTCGAGCAGAAGAAAGAAAATAGAAGAAAAAGAAAGAGGAAAAGAGAGTTCAGAGAAGTAGGGCGATTGAGTAGCTAGTGACGAGAGAAGAAGGCCGTGAGAAGAAGGGCGAGTGTGCAGCCAGTGGCGATATTAAAGATCTATTCATATCTTGACTCATGGATCAAATCCAGAGTCATTGTGCTCCTTGGAGCTACATTATATTTGTCCTTTCCTTTTGTCTTTTTGTTTGTTCTTTTCATTTACCTTAGCATTTGTCTGATACCCTATTTTGGGATCGGGGTTCCTCCTAAGGATTCAGGAGAAGAGAGACTGTGTCTCCGGTTTGCAAGTGGCGGGGTGTCACTTGTGGGTTCCTTCTGAGCAATCAGAAGAAGGGAGACTTGGGTCTCCGGTTGTGAGTGACTGGGTGTCACTCACGGGTTCCCCTCCGGCTTGGAGAAGGGAGAATTGCTCCTCCGATTTTGGGCAACTGGGTGTTGCTCATGGTTCCTTCTGCGGTTGTAGGAGAAGGGAGAGTTGGACTCTTCGGTCACTACAGTAGCAGTGGGTGCTGATCTTGTGGGTTGCAAGATCAGGTCGAGGGATTTGTCTCCCTCGGTTCAAGCTGTTTGGCAGCGTCTGTTGCAGACTGAGTCTGCTTCTTACTTTGGCAAGGGAATCCTCACTAGGTTTGAGTGAGGGGTGGATGTAGGCGGACTGGTGTCTGGCCGAACCACCTAAAAATCTACTGTGCCGTGGTTTGCCGTGTACGTTTGCCCCTTTTCTTCTACCTCCTTCACAAGCACTATTGATTGCTCCTTTGAATATTGGCTATTTATTTCTACTTCTGTGAGCTGAGTTACTACAATTAGCTTCATTGTCCTACACGATGTGCGCTTAATCATATGAATCTAATCTGCTCCTTCCAAAGGTGTTTCTGTGATGAACACTCAAGATTGAGCGAGTGGGTTTCATGGCAGTAGTCCTTAGCTCAAGTCTTCTAGCTTTATTTCTTTCTCTTCACGGGTTTCATTTCCAAAGAGTATAGTTTTAATTGGGTGTATTTGTTGAAAGATCCATTCACCCCCCTCTGGATCCATTTCTGAGTGCCACCGTTTCTATCACTTTCCACTTCGACTTAATGGACAAGAAATGCACAGATTTAGTCAACCTATCCACAACTACCCATAATGCAACGAAGCCTCCACGAGTTCTCGGTAAGCTCATTATAAAATCCATGTCAATGCTCTCCCACTTCCACTGTGGTATGTCGAGAGGCTTTAATTTCCCAGTAGGTCTGAAATGCTCGGCCTTCACTTGTTGGCATACCAGACATCTACTTATGAACTCTGCCCCTTCCCTCTTCATGTTTGACCACCAAAAGGTCCTTTTTAAATCCCGGTACATCTTAGTGGCTCCAGGATGAATAGTATACTTGGACCTATGGGCTTCTTCAAGGATCTTGTACTTCACTTTGACTAAATCAGGGACACAAGTCCTTCCCCAGAACAACAACCTGCCATCATCGGCAAATAGAAAATCTAGTCGATTGCTCAAACTTCCTTTGATCTCTACCAACACTAGGTCATTATCTTGCAAGGTCTTGATCTCCGCCAACAGCTCTGGATGAAGTTGAACCTGAGCGATTAAAACTTGATCCTTCTTCTCACCAACGCTAAGGTCTAGACTAGCCAACTGTTCCAGCAGTCGCAATTCTTGTAACATGAGACTTAACAACTTTGCTATCGGCTTGCAGCTCAAAGCATCAGCCACTACATTACTCTTCCTAGGGTGATACTCTATGGAAAAGTCAAATCCTTCAAATATCCAAGCCATCTTCTCTGCCTCATATTAAGCTCTCTCTGAGAGAACAAATACTTCAAGCTCTTATGATCAGAAAATACAGTAAAAGTCTTTCCATACAAGTAGTGTCTCCAAATATTCAAGGCAAACACCACTGCAGCGAGTTCCAAATCATGGACAGCATAATTCTCTTCATGCTTCCTCAGCTATCTAGAAGAATAGGTTATCACCTTTCCATGCTGTATAAGCACACAACCTAGGCCAATGCCTGAGACATCAGTATAGACTTCAAATCCTCCTTCTCCAGAAGGCGTGGCCAACACAAGGGCAGTGGTCAAACATTCTTTCAGAGTTTAAAAACTTCGTTCACAATCTTCCGACCACTTGAATCGGTTCTCCATGCGGGTCAATCTAGTCAGAGGTACTGCAATCTTGGAGAAATCCTTAATAAATCTTTGATAGTAACCTGCTAGGCCTAGAAAAGTTCTTACTTCGGTTACATTCGCAGGCCTATCCCAGTTTCTCACTGCCTCTACCTTAGAGGGATCTACAGAAAGTCCATCTTTAGAAATAATATGCCCAAGAAAAGACACTTCTTGCAGCCAGAATACACACTTACTAAACTTGGCGTACAACTGCTGGTCCCTTAATATCTATAATGCCATCCTCAGGTGCTCTGCATGCTCCTCCGTGCTCTTGGAGTATATCAAAATATCATCAATAAAAACCACGACACATTGATCTAAGTAGGGTCGGGACACACTATTCATCGGCTGCATGAAAGCTGCATGAGCATTCATTAGACCAAAAGGCATTACAACAAACTCGAAATGCCCATACCTGCTACGGAATGCCGTTTTAAAGATATCTTCATCCTTGATCCGCAACTGATGATACCCCGATCGTAGATCAATCTTGGAAAAATATTGTGCTCCTGCTATCTGATCGAACAACTCATCTATTCTTGACAACGGGTACTTATTCTTGACAGTAAACTGGTTAAGCTGGCAGTAATCAATACATAGCCTCAGAGAACCATCCTTCTTCCTTACAAACAACACCGGGGATCCCCACCGGGATGTACTTGGACGAATAAACCCCTTCTCAAGCAACTCCATTAATTGCTCTTTCAATTCTCTTAACTTTGTAGGAGACATACGATACGGAGCTTTAGAAACTGGAGATGCGCCAGGAACTAGATTAATAGAAAAGAGTACCTCTCCTTCAGGCGAAAGTCTTGGCAAGTCTTCAGGAAACACATCTAAAAAATCTCAGACAATAGGGATGTCCTTTAACTCCAACTCCTTCTTGTCGGTCAAAGAAACCAATGCCAAAAATGTCTGACATCCTTTCCTCAATAACCTCTCGGCCCGAAGCACCGAAATAAGTGGCACAAACTTAGAATGCCTAACCCCGACAAAAGAAAGCTCGGGGTACCCGGAGAAAAACACGGTGCCAGATTTACAATGAACGCTAGCCTCATACCTAGCTAACCAATCTGCTCCTAGGATTACAACATAATCTTTCATCTTCATACATACCAAATTAGCTGGCATATTCTGCCCATTAACCATAATCTTACTAGAAGGATAATAGTATTTAATTGCTGAACCCGAACAAATAGGGGTTGATATTTTCAGTTGAGAGTTCATCAATATAGGTTTCGCAGATAAAGACTTAGCAAAACTTTGAGAAATAAAAGAATGCGTTGCTCCGGTATCAAAGAGAATAAATGCCAGCTTTTCAAAAACAACAAGTGTACCTTCAAGCAATCCACCCTCCTTAGTGGCTTCTGCCTCGGTCTCCTGTAGGGCTTGGAGCTTGCCCTGTCGCTTCTGGCCTCCTTGCGGCTTGCTCGGTGCAGCTTGATCTGACAAGAGAGGACACTCAGGGATACGGTGGTCCCTGCTCCCACAACGTATGTAGAAATCCAAAATTTAAAAATGAGAAATAAAATTTTCAATTTGATTATGTAATTAAAATTTTCATGAAATAATCAAATTTCATTTTTACTATATGAAATAAGCTAGTTTATTGAATTTACTTGAATCAACTAGAAGTAAATAGAGATTAAATGCTTTGCACCTTAGATAAATCAATAGTAAGCCCAATAAAAGTCTATGTAATGGATTAGGTTTACAATTGGCCCATTGGATAATGCATAATGGGCTGAATTAATGGTTAAAGGATTCAATAAAGGTTAAATTAACCTTAAATTCGTAACATGTGTTTAATATGATATTTAAGGGATTATAATAACCCCATTTCTAGAAGATTTGACTCAAAAATAGACCCTTACCTACCAGCCACCTTGGACCAGCCGTTTTTACACTGAATTCACACTTAAGATGGTCTAAATTAAGAGGAGAAATTGTATTTTTCTTCTAAAACGAGTTCATGGGGTTGGTGGATTTAGGTAAGGAAATTTTGACCCATTTTGCCAAGTTTTGGCTATAAATAGAACCCCATTCGACCCTCAAACCATCCCTGGGAGTTAAGTTTATGCTGCTGCGAAGATTCGTAGAGATTTGAAGGAGGATTTGGAAGATCAAGGGTTTTCTTTATATATTTGGGGATAATCTTAGATCCGTCAAAAGGTAGGTGTCTCTCAGGCTAAACTTCAATTAAATCATGTCATCTTGTTCGTTTTTCTGTCCTCTTTCCATTGATAGCTCATTTATTAAATTCCGTTTTGAAATGAGCAAGTTATGGTCATTTTATTGGAGGTGTATTCCCGTTTTTTTTATCAGGTCTAGAACGCGCTATACCTCAGTAGCGCGTTCTGAACGCGCTGGCCCGACATAGCGCATTCACACAGTATTTTTCCCGCCCCTCTGGGGTCAAACATTTTTTAAAAAAAATTTATATTTTCAGAACGCGCTACCCAAGGGTAGCGCGATCTTCAAAGCCGCGCTAGCTTATGCTAGCGCGTTCACAAAAATTAGGTCAAACATTTTTTTTTTAAAAAAATATATTTCTAGAACGAACGATATATATATATAATTGGCCTTGACCGCACCGCACCGCACCGCACCTCGGCTCGGCTCGGCTCGGCTCGGCTCGGCTCGGCACAAATAAACAAATATATATATTACTAGTTTTGTATCAATTCACAACTCAAGCCCACATCCTATGCCCCTTGGGTCCTGACCCAAGGGTGAGTTCTCCAACATATAAAGCTATGCAAGTTTTTGTAACTTCCAATGTGGGACTAAACTTAAGTCACTTTACAATAGGAACTATATCTGTTGGAAGTCCACGTTAATTGTACGTAATTAGTCACCAAAAGTAAGAAAATGTAAGATTAGCATGTTTTAATTCTTACAGCACGTTAAAAATTTATTTTTGTAGAATGAAATTATTTTTACATGAAAAAATCTAATTTTCACCACATTAGTTTATACATACTAAAAATTGTTTCCAACATGTTAAAACTATTTCTAGCATGTTAAAAGTGACTTCCAATATGATAAAATTATTTTATACATACTGAGATAAAAAAATTATTTTCAGCATGATAAAATCTATTTAAAGCTATTTTTGTTCATATAAAACTTAATTTCCTATTAAATAATTAGTAAATTGATGCATGAAAATTACTTCCAGCATGATAAAAATTCTTCTAGTATAGTAAAATTATTCCAGCATGTTAAATTTATTTTTGGCATGTTAGAATTATTTTCAGTGTATTAAAACTATTTTTCAGCATGATAATTCTAATTTCCTATCAAATAATTAGCAAATAAATAGAGAAAAATGATTTTAGCATGATAAAAATTATGTTGTTATCAGAAAATTTATGTAATCAACATGGTAAACTTATATTATCATCTTATCAGTAAGTTGATTATTTTAGCATGTTAAGTATTAATTTTAGCATGTTAATAATTAATTTTCAGCATGTAAAAATTAAATCCAGCATGAAAAAAATTATTTTTATCATCTTACCAGTAAGGTAACATATGAAAATCATTCACAGCATGTTAATATTATTTTCAGCAAGTTAGAATTATTTTCAACATAAAAAGTTATTTTCATAATAAAATTCTGATTATTATAATAAATCACCGTTTTGGCTAACTAATGCATTTTTAATGAACAAAAACTTCCTGTAAACATGTCTAAACACTTGTAAATCAAATGCACATAAGATTAAACCATGGAATCAAATTAATTCTATTAAACTCTAATTACTTGATTTTCTTCCTACTTACCGTTCATTTTTGAACTCCACGACTTAATGTCGTTAAACATTATGCCTTAAATTGTTATCCACTTTTCTTGCAACTTCTGAAATTGTGTCAAATCTGTGCTTATTACAAACAGCATATTCTTGAAAATTCTTGGCCATATACATTAAAGTGGATGTCTAAACGTACTTGGGATCTTCGGATCCATATGACTCAATGCCTGGCATTAATGGGGCCCGGTCTGGTCCTGGGGGGAGCGCCCGAAAGTACTTGTGCCCATGGGAGTTGATTGACCAATGGTGTGGCATTGCACCGAAGTGCATGATAGATTTACTTGATACGGCATTCCACTAATTCGTACTTGTTTATTTTTTACTTGTTTACTTGAAAATTACATGAATTACTTGACCTGCGTGAAGATGGCCAATTACATGAAATTCCTTATTTGTTCAAAGTCATTACTTGGAAATTCATCTTGATATCATATCATCTCAATTACTTGGAAATTCTATTCATGTTTATATACTTCCTGATACAAGTTAGAAAGTTGTTTAAATTGCTAACACTTAAAGATTGCCTGGTTCATAGAGATATAAAATCCTACTGAGCTTTTAGCTCACCCTACGTTTTGATTAATTGTTGCAGGAAATGAAATTGAACAAGGGAATGGACAAGAGTGAAAGAGTGTTTTCCTTTTTACCTAGGTTTATGTAGATCAACTAGTGATTTTACAAGAATGTTGTAATTTGGATTTGGAAGTTGTAATTGTCTTTATGGCTTATCAATTAGTGTTGTAAACTTCATTTTGATGGAATAAAAGTATCATTTTCCCGTTCATTTCTGATTTTAGAAATAAAATTGTACATGCTCTGATCGACACGCGTGTTTACGACTCGTCGCGCCCTCGATATTCCACGTCGGGACGTGACAACGTAAACATGTGCCTAGCTTACGTCAACACTCCTCCATCTTGTGACCTGGATGATCACAATACTTGCAAAGAGCTTTAGATGATGTAACTAGACATGACTTCTTGTCATCACTTCTCGGGTTCTTATCCTTCCACGAACTAGACCCGCCGGTGGGCCTCTTCTTGCCATTATTGGGTTTGAAACTCCTAGAACTAGTGGTATGCTCTTTCTTGGTGTTCCTCCCTCAGATCCTCTCAGTCATCTTCATGGTATCTTCGAGAACTTGTGCCTTCCTCACAATTTCAGCATAAGTGTGGATTTCCAAAGGTGCCAATTGGTTAATATACTGAAGCTTCAATCCATTGAGAAACCTCTTGGCCTTCATCTTTTCAGTGGATACCAAATGCGTCGCAAAGAGGGATAACCTAGCGAACTGAGCTTCATATTCAGCAACCGATAAGTTCCTTTGCTTTAAAGCAGCGAACTCTGCTGACTTCTTCTCTTGTACTCTATCCGAGAAATATTTATTGTTAAAAAACTCCTCAAATTCTTTCCATGATACCTGTCTATCTCCTAGTGGCTTTTACTGCATCCCACCATGCACGAGCGTCACGTTCCAACTGGAAGGTAGTCAGGAGAACACACTCATGGTCACTGCATTGCATAACTTCAAAAATCTGCTCCATGTCTTTTAGCCAATGCTCAGCTACATCAGGATCCGCCGACCCCCAAATTGTGGGGGATTCAATCCTCAGAAATTCTGGTGGAGATCATCGGCTCCATGGTGCGCTCCTCCTCCTTGGGCCACCTGCTGGAGGGCCCGAGTCAAACCCTGCACTGTACGCTGCATATCCCTCCATTGCACATGCTCAGCTGCCATCGCAACAGAGTCCTAGACGCAAGAAAAATTGATTAAAAATAGCCTCACGGAAATCTTTTAGAGTTTTATTAATTAACTCAACCCGAGTCTCTACCCAGTCTCACCGGGTTGGATCCTTAGACCCTAACAAGTCACGGGTTCTACGACACCACTTAGAAACCTAGGAACTTAGAAAACCTAGGCTCTGATACCACAAAACTGTCACACCCCGACGTAGAAAATCAGAACGCAGCAGTTATATACATTCATGATAAACAGAGCAATAACAGAAATAAAAGAATATAATTGCAAGGGGGTAAGAATTACTCCAGAATACCAATTTTCATAAGTAAGAAAATAAATTGTTCCAACAACCTCATAACATTTTACATTTCGACTCAAAAAAAGGAAATAATGAGAAGATTACAACTCTTAATGATGACTCTTAAATACATCACTAAACATTGACTCATCAAAACCACTATGTGGCCAATCCACAACTTTGCTAAGACAACTGTCAAGTTCACATCTAATTGGTCCACTCCGATCTTTACTCTTGCCCATCCCCGTCCGTTTGCGTTTCATCACCAGAGCTACCTGAAATGGGGGAAAAACTGGATGAGCGAACGCTCAGTAGGTAATAGTAGGCAAAGTTTAAGTATTTAACCAATTAAATTAAAGGCCGTGCGAACAAAATAAAATGGAATAATAACATTATCAATCATGATGGAAATAAAAGGAACAACTCGGAATAAGTAGAACAAAGATACATCATTTTCCAGGAATTGGCCGATCAAGCACGTAGGCAAGCACTCATGTGGAGATAAATTCCATGTAGGAATTTAATAACTTCCAGAGATGAACAAGAATAATGAATGAATGTCATAGACAACACACTAGTAATGCACTCGGTTCAATGTCTCACTATGTCATTACAGCTCTCCGGGGCACTAGTACTTTTCGGGTGCTCCTCCCAGCACCAGACTGGGCCCTTATGATGTGTTAACATTGATTTGGTGGATCCAAGATCCCACGTAATCTAGACATTCACTGGAATCGGCCAGGAATTCCAAGGTCAAGCTATGTAGCTTATTTTCTAGGATCAAGTGAAAGTTCAATGATTTGATGGAAAACCATAAGATTTTGGCTTGCATAAGACATGAATACTCAGGATTGATTGCAGCCCAGGCCCATCTTGGCCCGACTACCAAGGCATACAAGAACCACATGAGAAACAAGCTTCTGGAGGGATTGCGGACATACACAGGCCATAACAAGGAGAAAACGGTCTGTAATGGACCGCAAGGGTCAATACTGGGCCACAAGGACGAATGGTGCGGACACTAGAGCACACAAGCGGCACGAGTCGGCGAGCCACTGGTACCGTACGCGGAGCACCACCCGAGCTACAGTGGCTTCCATCTGGCTCGGAGATAGCTTGGAGACTCCCCCTTGAGTCTCGATATTTATAGTTTATTGGGACTTTGTTTTTGTGTATTGTGTGTTTTATTCGGATTGTAATTTGGATTGTTAGGGGGTTTATGTGTAAAATGGGACAACCTGGGTCCCGCGGGACCCCCGTCCCTTCTCCCATTGATCCACCTCATCTCTTGGGCCCATGTAGGGTCAGTCTCCATGGTGGGTTTCTAGAAGGGTTGGACCAAGGGGGGGACAAAGGGAGCAAAATTTTAAAATTGGATGCCTTAAACTCAAGGGGGTGCCCCTAGCTTATTATAGTTTAATAGGATTTGAATTGTTATTTTATTTGATTCCAAATCACATGGGAGAAATAAAATTGAACTCCCTCTTTTACCCCTCCCCAACCTAGATCTAGGGTTAGTTGAAGTCTTTTAGTATTTCATATATATTCCTTGTATTTTCATTTGATTGGAATTAATGCCATAAAAATTCAGAATTTCTTTGGAGCCTCCAAGCTTGGTGCGCCCTCCTCTTCTCTCCTCCCCCTTCTTGCAGCTGTGAAGGTTGCTTCCAGAGGTGTGAAGCCTCTCCTTCAAGTCCCTTCTAAGTGGGAAGCTCAGATCTATCGCCATCGCCGCCATCGAGCCGCCGTCGCATCGCTACCGCCACCGTATCGAAGTTCTGTCTTCATCCAACAACAGCCCCTTCCATGAATTTTAACTCTCGTATCTGAGATCTTCTTGAGGTCAAACTTTCAGGGTGCGTTCCAGAGGTTCCCCCCACATCCCATAAAAATTGGTTGGGATTCCAACTTCCAATTTCCATTTTTTTATTTTCATCCATCTTTTCCTTTCAGATCTGCCTATTTTCAGTCTAGATCCATAGCCACCCTGAGTTTCCCATCTCCGGACCACCTATTGATTTTTTTATGGAACCCTCAAAAATACTGGAGGTTCTACCGACCATCCCCTCCACCCAAGAATTTTCGTAGAATTTCCACAGGCCTCCACCTATTTTCTAAAGTTTACTTTTAGATCCCTCTACAGTTCTATCTACCTCTGTCCAGATCCGACCACCCACCAGTCTAAAATACCTTTCCCCATCCAAATCTCAACAAAACCTTTCACAAAAAATATTTCCATTTTCCTCTCTCTCCCTCTACAATTTTCATGAAGAGGTCGAGGTCTGAATCTGAGGTCTACCCCGCAGTCGATGGTAGTTCTCAGGAAACTTCACTGCTGCCCTGAGATTTCGGACCCTGTCCAACAGCAACTTCAAAAATCAACTAAGGCCAAATCCGTGCAAATACAATTTGTATCTTTAGCCCTTGATTGAACTACTTCAAAAGAGCTTTCCAACGATACCATCTGTGCGTCGATCCGACATTAGGATTGATTGCAGCAGCCGATCTCGCCAGATCGCACGCCAGAAAATAGAAGCAACCAGTCCGTGGGCACCAACTCCAAGGCTTAGAGATGGGAGCCGATCGGCCTCCGACCGGCGTTCCCGCCCGACCGCCTTCCAGGGAGGCACGCCACCAGGGGTCTCCATCACAGCGGGACCCACCCCATCAGACCCTGAGGATAGAGCGGTCCGTGGGCCCCACGAACCCGTAGATCGCGCCGTCCGAATTGCACGAAAATGCGGGTTTCGGCACCGACGGACGACATCAAGATGTTGCCCGTCAACCCAATTCGCGTGACTCCCGGGCCCCACATGTGACCTTTTACCTCCCTGCGTGGGGTGGGTCAAATCATTTGTACCACTGTAATATTTGTTAACCGGGAGTTCAGTTTTGGCCGGGGTTGTCTTCCCCATGCCGGGTGCGTGGAGGTACGATAGTAACTTCTCGGCATTACTTTGCTTAGCTAGTATATGGTCATATGCCCCTATGAGAGCATAGGATTCTAGCCCGTGAGTCTATGTCACCACTGTGAGTGAGAGAGTGACCCATCCCGTGGCTCGATCCGAGCACGGAAGTGAGTCGGACTACCCTTAACTCTGCCAGTTTCTCAACCGCGCACGATCTGCGTTTCCCTCGCTTGGGATGACGAGTGAGCTTACGTTTCTGTTAGCGATGTATAGCCCATAGGAGCTCTTAGTGTTGGGCCTAATGTCTCTCCCATCGTATGTTGTTGGTCGTGTGTGCATTTAGAGTCCGAGGTCCACATCACTTAGAGTCGGTCCCCGTGTCCGTCCCGCATCAGTTTGGTATCAGAGAGAGTCGAGTCTAGGGTAGTCATTGCATAAGTCTTGCATGGTCTATGTCGAGTCTAGGATCATCATTATTTTTAAAACAAAAAAAAAGTGTTTTAAAATAGCATTTCATCCTGCTAATTTGGTATTTTAAAAGGTGTTGTCTGAACGTTAGGCTACGCCTATCGGGAAGGCCGCACACTTGCGTGAGTGATCTTTGGATTGATTAACTCCACCACGTACCGGATATTGGTTTAGGTCTAGGTGCATTAGTTGGTGTTTGCATCAGTTTGTGTCTCCTAGTTCATGTGTCATTGCATGCCCACCCGTCGAGGTACCCAATACTCGCCGCCACCACCTATGGCGGATTCCCGAGCCCATAGCTCCGATGAGTCCTCGACGGCCGAGATGTTCTGAGCCATTATGGATCGTCTTGACACGTGTATGGATGGCCTTAGTACGTGTCTAGATGGCGTAGGGACGCGTCTAGAAGGGAGGATGAAAGCCCTTGAGGATCGGGCCGAGTCTTCGAACCAATCCATCCAGGGTCTTGTAGGTAGGATTACCGTCCTCGAGAGGGCCCCAGCGGCGGCCCAACCCGCGCCGACCGATGGTCAACAGGAGCCGGCTCAGCAACCTGCTGCGCCAAGAGCTCAGGCGGTAGATGTTGGGAGGCAATAGGTGCATGAGGTGGCTAAATATGCATCTGATAATGAGCAAGGGGGAAATGGTCGTCGTAATCAATGACGGAATCGTGATGACGATGATGACGACCGCATTCTTAGAGGCGTGCGTACGGACCCTCCCACTTTTAGCGGGCCATTGGACCCGAAGGTATATTTAGATTGGGAGGCCGGCATGGACCGGTACTTCGAGTGGTTTGAGATGACGGACCACCGGAGAGTTCGATACGCGAAGATGAAGCTGCATGGGCAGGCCCAAACTTATTGGACCAATGTGGAGAGCCTGCTAAATCAGCGACGTCAACCCCCGATTGGCACTTGGGATGACATGAAAATGAAATATAGGGAGAAGTACATTCCTGCCTCATACCGCCAATGTCTCATAGACAAATGGCAAAGTCTCTCCCAAGGGAACCGATCCGTGACCGAGTACACCGCCGAGTTTGATGAGTATTATTTGCGGTGTGGAGTTACGGAAGAGAGCACCATGACCATATCACGCTTTCGGAGAGGTCTGCGGCCAAACTATCAATATGAACTTTTTCACCGCAATGCGACCACTTTGGAACAAGCGTATTAGGTTGCTCTCGAATTGGAGCAATTCGAGGCCGAGTTCGAGTCTCCCCATCGGTTGGGCTCCTTTCCCCTTCGTAGTGTCGATCCCCTTGGCTATTCTGGCACGTATCCGAGGGCCCCCATGGCTCGACCTCAGGAGCCCACTCATTTTGAGCCTTTCGCTCCTAGGCCTCGCCCTCCACCCCCGAGGGACCTTCCTCGTCCCCAACATCTTACGGCACCCACAGCCCGTCCACCGGCACCCGCACCTCATGCCCGTCCTTTGTTGCATTCACCTCCTATCCGTCGGGAGGATAAAGGGAAAGGACCCATGATTGGGGAGCCTAGTGGATCACGGCAGCAGTGTTATCGCTGCAATGGGTTTGGCCTTTTTGCCAACCAGTGTCCCACCCGCCAGTCTCTTGTCATTGGGGACACACAGGTCGAGGATACCACCCCTACGGACCTCGAGTTAGTCAGCTATGAAGCAGATCCGGAGCTAGCTATGAAGCAGATCCCTTGGAGGTGGGCAGCATTATTCTTCGTAGGCCGTGGTTATTTGATCGGGATGCCACACTCCATGGCCTATCGAACACCTGTACCTTCGACCATGCTGGCCAACGGATTACTCTCCACCCCCATCAGCCCAGGAGCCCATCAGTTAGGGGTCATACTAGCCCTAGTACTCCGGAGCCTTCCGTCCCCGGGCCCGGTACCCCATCCCCAGCTCGGGCTATGACCGTTACATCTGGCCCAGGCGAGCCCTCAACTAGGAGGTTGATGATGATTAGCTCCCGGGAAATGGAGCGGGAGGCTAGTCGGGGCTGTCCCGTATTTGCTATTATGGTCCGAGAGGTGGAGCCGAACTCCGAGGGTGAACTCCCACCCGATGTCATTCCTATTCTGCAGGAGTTCGCTGATATTTCTCCCGAGGAGCTTCCCGAGAGACTCCCACCCATGCGGGATATTCAGCATGCTATCGACCTGGTTCCGGGCTCCTCATTGCCCAATCTTCCTCATTATCGCATGAGTCCCACGGAACATGCCGAGCTAAAATGACAGGTCGACGAGTTGATGCAGAGAGGGTCTGTTCGGGATAGCATGAGTCCATGTGATGTTCCTGCATTACTCGCCCCTAAGAAGGATGGCACGTGGAGAATGTGCATTGATAGTCGTGCCATCAACAAAATCACCGTGAAGTATAGGTTCCCTATTCCCCGCCTTGATGATATGCTAGACATGATGGATGGTGCCACTATCTTCTCGAAGATTGATCTTAAGAGTGGCTACCATCATGTGAGGATTAAGCCAGGTGATGAGTGGAAGATCGCATTTCAGTGAGAAGTTAAATGACGTGAAACTGCGATACTCCACTTATGATAAGGAATTATATGCAGTTGTTCAGGCTCTTAGGCATTGGAGGCACTATCTTTTGAATCAGGAGTTTGGCTTATACTCCGATCATGAGTCTTTGAGGTACCTCCATTCCCAAAAGAAGCTTAATGTGCGTCACAGCTGTTGGGTTGAGTATCTCCAGCAGTTCACATTTGTGCTAAAACATAAGGCTGGAGTGGTGAACAAGGTGGCCGATGCCTTGAGTCGGTGAGCGTGTTTGCTTACCACCATGAGTGCCAAGGTCATATGGTTAGAGAAGATGAGAGAGGCCTATGTTGACTGTCCTGACTTCGGTCAGATTTATACCATTCTCCAGGACGGACCCTCGAGAGACCTTGATGATTATGTGCTTCCGGAGGGTTACCTCTTTCGAGGAGGCAGGCTTTGTGTTCCCCGAACTTCAGTTCGAGACTTCTTAGTATGGGAGCTACATGCGGGAGGTCTAGCCGGCCACTTTGGTCGGAACAAGACTATCGAGGCTGTTGAGCATAGGTTTTATTGGCCGAGCTTGAAGCGTGATGTTGCTCATATTGTAGCTCAGTGCCGTACATGTGCTAGGGCCAAGATGAAGAAGCAAAGCTCGGGCCTTTATACACCTCTTCCCGTGCCTGATGCTCCGTGACATAATGTTAGCATGGACTTTATTTTGGGATTGCCACGTACCTCCAGGAAGCATGATTCGGTCTATGTGGTTGTTGACCGCTTCTCGAAGATGGCCCTTTTTATTCCCTGCTCGAAGACTTCGGATGCTTCGAGGGTAGCCTGCCTTTTCCTTACTCATGTGGTGTGCAAATTCGGGTTGCCTCGTACCATAGTGTCTGACTGTGATGTTAGATTCACCAGTTATTTTTGGAAGACATTGTGACATATGTTGGGTACTCACCTCAAGTTTTCCACTGCATATCATCCCCAGACAGATTGTCAAACCGAGGTGGTCAATAGGAGTCTGGGAGATCTTTTGAGGTGTCTTGTCAGGGATCGTGTAAGGGATTGGGATCTCATATTACCACTGGCAGAATTTGCATATAACGATTCGGTTAACAGGTCTACCAGTATGAGTCCATTCGAGATTGTCACATGTCGTAGGCCTAGGAAGCCAGTGGATCTTGTTCCCATGCCCATCCATGCACGAGTGTCGGAGTCTGCCGAGTCGTTTGCTAGGCATGTTAGGAGTCTGCATGATGACATTCATCATCACATTGAGGCCAGCAATGCACGGTATAAAGAGTTAGCCGATACCCATCGACACCACCGTGAGTTCCAAGAGGGTGAATATGTCATGATCAGCGTAAGACCTGAACGGTTTCCCTCTGGAACTGTAAAGAAATTGCAAGCTCACAGAGCCGATCCATTTAGAGTGTTGAAATGTGTTGGATCCAATGCGTATGTTGTGGACTTGCCCGAGGAATATGGTATAAGCTCAACTTTCAATGTATCGGATCTAGTTGCCTATAGGGACCCAGCGCTGATCCCTAGTGAGTCTTTTGAGCCATCCCCTCCCATTAAGAGTGATCCCACACCTGAGTGTCCACCTCCTGCCCCTTTTTCACAGTAGCGAGAGCATATCGATCATATACTGGATGAGCAGGTGACAGTTACCAGGAGTGGATCTTACCCGCACTACCTACTGCGTTGGAGAGGGCGACCCGCCACCGAGGATACTTGGATCACACGGGCCGAGTTGCAGAGGATAGATCTGGACCTACTAGAGTGGTACTAGAGTGATGCATACCCTTACTCGACAGGGTCAAGTTTCTCCCACCCGGGGAGAATTGGTGCGGACACTAGAGCACATGAGCGGCACGAGTCGGTGAGCCACCGGTACCGTACGCGGAGCACCACCCGAGCTATAGCGGCTTCCATCAGGCTCGGAGACCGCTTGAAGACTCCCCCTTGAGTCTTGATATTTATAGTTTATTGGGACTTTGTTTTTGTGTATTGTGTGTTTTATTCGGATTGTAATTTGGATTGTTAGAGGGGTTATGTGTAAAATGGGACCACCTGGGTCCCGCGGGCCCCCCATCCCTTATCCCATTGATCCACCTCATTTCTTGGGCCCATGTGGGGTCAGTCAACCCTCCATGGTGGGTTTCTAGAAGGGTTGGACCAAGGGGGGGACAAAGGGAGCAAAATTTCAAAATTGGATGCCTTAAAGTCAAGGGGGCGCCCCTAGCTTATTATAGTTTAATAGGATTTGAATTGTTATTTTATTTGATTCCAAATCACATGGGAGAAATAAAATTGAACTCCCTCTTTTACCCCTCCCCAACCTAGATCTAGGATTAGTTGAAGTCTTTTTGTATTTCATATATATTCCTTGTATTTTCATTTGATTGGAATTAATGCCATAAAAATTCAAAATTTCTTTGGAGCCTCCAAGCTTGGTGCGCCCTCCTCCTCTCTCCTCCCCCTTCTTGCAGCTGTGAAGTTTGCTTCCAGAGGTGTGAAGCCTCTCCTTCAAGTCCCTTTTGAGTGGGAAGCTCAGATCTATCGCCGCCACCGCCATCGAGCCGCCGTCGCACCGCCACCGCCACCGTATCGAAGTTCTGCCTTCATCCAACAGCAGCCCCTTCTATGAATTTTAACTCTCGGATCTGAGATCTTCTTGAGCTCAAACTTTCAGGGTGAGTTTCAGAGGTTCCCCCCACGTCTCATAAAAATTGGTTGGGCTTCCAACTTCCAATTTCCATTTTTTTATTTTCATCCATCTTTTTCTTCCAGATCTGCCCGTTTTCAGTCTGGATCCACAGCCACCCTGAGTTTCCCATCTCCGGACCACTTATTGATTTTTTATGGAACCCTCCAAATTACTGGCTGTTCTACCCACCATCCCCTCCTCCCAGGAATTTTTGTGGAATTTCCACAGGCCTCCACCTATTTTCTAAAGTTTACTTTCAGATCCCTTTACAGTTCTATCTACCTCTGTCCAGATCCGACCACCCACCAGTCTAAAATACCTTTCTCCATTCAAACCTCAAGAAAACCCTTCACAAAAAATATTTCCGTTTTCCTCTCTCTCCCCTCTACAATTTTCATGAAGAGCTCGAGGTCTGAATCCGAGGTCTACCTCACGGTCAATGGCAGTTCTCAAGAAACTTCACTGCTGCTCTGAGATTTTGGACCCTGTCCAACATCAACTTCAAAAATCAACTAAGGCCAGAATAGTGAAGATCCATTTTATCTCTCTGACCCTATATCAAACTACTTCGAAAGAGCTTTCCAACGATACCTTTTGTGCGTCGATCCGACGTTAGGATTGATCGCAGCGGCCGATCTCGCCAGATCACGCGTCGGAAAATAGAAGCAACCAGTCCGTGGGTAGCAACTCCAAGGCTTGGAGATCGGAGCCGATCGGCCTCCGACCGGCGTTCCCGCCTAACCGCCTTCCAGAGAGGCGTGCCACCATGGGTCTCCATCACAGTGGGACCCACCCCATCAGACTCGGAGGACAGAGCGGTCCATTGGCCCCACGAACCCGTAGATCGCGCCTCCGAATTGCACGAAAACGTGGGTTTCGGCACCGACGGACGACATCAAGATGCTGCCCGTCAACCCAATTTGCGTGACTCTCGGGCCCCACATGTGACCTTTTACCTCCCTGTGTGGAGTGGGTCAAATCATTTGTACCACTGTAATATTTGTTAACCGGGAGTCCAGTTTTGGCCGGGATTGTCTTCCCCACGCCGGGTGAGTGGAGGTACGATCGTAACTTCTCGGCATTACTTTGCTTAGCTAGTATATGGTCATATGCCGCTGTGAGAGCATAGGATTCTAGCCCGTGAGTCCATGTCACCGCTGTGAGCGAGAGAGTGACCCATCCCGTGGCTCGATCCGAGCATAGAAGTGAGTCGGACTACCCTTAACTCTGCCGGTTTCTCAACCGTGCACGATCCGCGTTTCCCTCGCTTGGGACGATGAGTGAGCTTGCATTTCTGTTAGCGACATATAGCCCATAGGAGCTCTTAGTGTCGGGCCTAATGTCTCTCCCATCGTATGTTGCTGGTCGTGTGTGCATTTAGAGTCCGAGGTCGACATCACTTAGAGTCGGTCCCCGTTTCCGTACCGCATCAACGAAGCCCATCACCAAAGGATGAAAACGGTCCTAGAAGGGCCGCAAAAATATAAAGACGGTCCTTACTGGGCCGCTTTGAATAGAAACGGTCCAAGTCTGGCAGCAACTTGGTTGGCCCAGCAATGGTTTACCAGCCGACTTAGCTAATCCTAGGCCAACCTGGGCATGGTGGAACTAGACCAAGGTCCAGCCTATATGTCCCAGGTCAGTCCAGGAGGGCTTAGGTCGACTTACACGAGGCTAGGTCGACTGGGAATCAAGGGAAAGTCGACTGTCAAACTGGCATACAAGCCATGTCGAATCAGAAAGGCGCACAAAATTGGCCGCATACTAGATCAGGGCGGTCATACATGTGGCCGCTACAGATAGAAGCGGTCCCAAGAGGGCCGCAATCAGATAGAACAGTCCGAATTGGAAAATCAACGATTCAATGGAGCCGACAAGTTTAGGTTTTGGGGGTACAACCCGCCTGGCGTCCTAGTGGGAATCCCAGGCTCGCGGGGGCTTACGGAGGTCTCATAATGGAGGTCGTAGTCTGACGGAAGGAGTATCCGACGGAGAGTCCCAACCATTACAAGATTAAGGGCTATGAATCTTGGAAAATGAATGTACTGCGGTCAGCCAGCACCACCGAAGTGGCGTGACTGTCAAACAATCCTAGTAATTTATATCAATTGATATGAGGATTGGAGTTAAAGTGCAATTAACTCATATGATTCAAGAAGAATACTTTAACATGATACAACTATGGATGGTCAAGGGGCAAGATCTCAGCAATTCAAATCAGACATTAGGAATCTTCCATATCATTCATTTATTTAGGTATGTTTCTACCCTACTCATGCAATCTCCCACAAGGCAAAGCATGATTAATAAACAACTAATTAATATATCAGAAGATAAAGGTGGTCTATCGCGCATCCGTTAGGGTTCTGTAGCGGTCTGGGGCTAGCCGCACACAGGACCTTTGCGGTCTATCGCGGCGCCGCTAGATTGCAATGAAGTTTCAAGTTTCAAAATACGAAAAATGGTCTATCGCGAAGCTGCCTGAACCAGAAACGGTTCCTGTGAGACCGCAACATGATCGCTACTTTGGTCTCCAGCGAACTCTGATAGACCTTGATTGCAACACGAAATTCATGCGATATAGTGCATAATAATTGGGCAAAATGCTATGAATACGAAGAGGACAAAAATATGCACATGATAGCATGATTAATTTTAGGATTTATACCTGCCATAGCCAAGCATTAATCAAGATAAATGGACTAACGAGTTCGGTGCCCTAAACAACATGCTCCGACTAAAACATGAACTACGATCTCAATGCTCAATATAAATTAAGGCTTTTGATATAAAAGGAAAGAGGACTCGGAGATGCTTCCATTGATATAACTTTATTAGGGTTTGATCCACTAACACCTACCTTAATCGAAGGACAAAAGGATGAAGGTCGCCAAAATCGTACGAATGAAACCTCGCATTAACTCGTCGAAATCCTTCCTTGATCGCGCTCCTCGCTGGCCGCCGCAGCAAATAGGGTTGCTAGGTTGGTCGAGGGTTTGATTTTATAGAGGAAATTGGATCAGGGGTGAGGATAGGGCTAGATAGAGTCCACGAAGTCGAACGTGCGTGAAACTCGCGCTTGACCTGGTCGCGCCACCATCCCGCTCCAAATAGCGCTCTTAGGGTTAGCGTTTCTGCGTGGAATCAGAGGGGAAACATGCTTCTGATCAAGGCTGTCTGAATGGGTCTGATCTGGGCTCAACTGATCGCAATTTGGGTTCAAATTAAGCGATCTAAAGTTTGGTTAGTTTAAACACAATTTTAGCCCTAATTCCATTAATTCGGCTTGATAGAAATTTTATTTAGGGTTTGACCAAGCAGACAAAGTGTCTGAAAATTAGGTCCTCTACTTGATTATGAATTTTATAGATTTTTATAAATTAGTTCAAACTTCATCTAAAGGAATTTCCACTTTAATAATAAATAATTTTCTTAAATATTACCCTTTATATTATTTAATGATTTCTCGGGGTGCTACAAGCTGATTATTGTGGACAATCATAAGACTATATGATAGAAGATTCCTGGTTTAAAGTGTTCTCAGATTTATGATTTTGGTATGCACACTGGAATTCTCCTGAATTTCAGGTAGTTCAAGAATTTTGACAAGAATAGTCAAGCATGCAGCAAGTAGGAGTTTCAAGAATTTTCATACTCATGGAGTAGACAACAGGTACAAGGATGTTTTAAGGAAAATAATTCTTTAATTAGAGCCAGAGAGATGATTTAATGACAATAGACTCTCCCCCGGAGAGAATGTAACACAGGGGTTTTTCTGCAAGGCTCCCCCTCACCAAATGCAGGGATCTAGCAGACAGAATCAACTAGAACCTTGATGTTTTGAACTCCATGGAAATTTTCAGAAGTGATAGTCTTGGAATAAGAATGAGGTATAGATGAATGAATGTTCCTGACTAGTTTTAAAAAAATGGAAGTACAAATGATTCGTTGGAAATCACAAGTTGGCAAATAGCAAGTGAAACTTTGGATTTTAGATAGGTGAGTCGACCTGATCTTAACATAGGGTCGACTCAGAAGACTTTCACAGAATAGCAAATTTGATGGAATTGAACAGTGAGGTCAACACAGTCTCATCAGTGTGTCGACGCACATGTATCAGATGATGGATTTTCAAATGAACCAGATTTTCTTTTAGAACAATCTCTCATTTATTGCATTTTAGAATGAACACAAATGCATTCTGATAAAGCATTGCAGAACTTTAATCATTGTTTTTCTCCCTAAATGTATGCATGAAAGTCAAATATTCTTTTTGAACTAAATGATATGCAACTAATTCTGAATTGACACATGCATGTGAACTGACCAAATTTGTACTAACTCCCCTTGACCGAATACACTTGTGTAACTAATCTAACCATGAAGACCATGCAAGAGAGTTGGCTAACTTACTTTTGAAGAGCCCTAAATGCAAAGTTGACCTATGGTACCAGGCAGAGGTGTATCCTCACGCATAGTGAAGGCTTTCGAACAGGCTTAACGTACCTTTCTGCAAGTCACCATTTAATATATCATAAGGTCATGCATGAAAATGCATCAACCAGTGCAGTGCATTTCAATATGAACAACAAATTTTTCAAACAATGCATGACAATGCAAGAAGATATGTGCAGATATGAAAGCATGTGCAACAACTTTTCAATTCTATGCAGAATTTTTATTGCAACTCAAATTATCCTAACTCCCCCTTATCTATTCAAACAAATGACAATATCAAAAACACAATATGTAACTATTAAGAGGGAAGTTATTTACAATCAATAAATATCACAATAAAAATAAAAACTAGGGTTTTACCAACCACGGGTGTCTTGATTTATTGAGCCCTCTTTTAATTTTCCCACTTCCTCCAAGGCACTCCTACAAAAATAGATTCTCATTTTAGATTTTTAGGTACCCAAGTGTTCTTGGGTCCTCCATGGTTAGTGGTCCCTTTAGTGGGTGCTCTCCACATTTTCTGGGCTTCTAAATCATCAGATTTCATCAACGAGCAATTAAACACGGCATTCCCAAAATGGCCACAGTAATGACAACATGCTGAAAACTTCACATTTTTCTTGTGGGCATAAGAAGTGAATTTCTATGAGTTAACAGAAGTGCTACCTTGTTTGTCTTGGAAATATTTCTTTTTCACAACATGATTTTTATCATTCTTCATTTGAAGGCAAGATTTCATCATATGACCATATTTTCCACAATGAAAGTACTGAATTTTCTTTTTTTGAATAGTATGATTTTTATCATGAAATCTCCTAGCATGAATTCTATCGGAACTCTGATCATCTTGTTCCATCATTCGACAGTCATGCTTAAGATGCCCATGCTTACCACAGTAAAAATAGTTAACATTGGTTTGTTTTGAGGCATGGAATCTAGCATATGAGTTCTTAGCATGTACATTGGAACCATTAAATTTATTTTTCTGCTTTTGAGGTAGATTGATTTTCTTTTTCTGATTTTCATTCTATTTTTGTATTTTCCTAGTAGCAAATTATTTTTTGGTTTTCTAGACAGCAGAATGTTCTGAGCTATGCACAAATAATCTATGCAACTTGTTTTCAAAAGATTTTTTATTCTCAAATTTGTAGCCCAACCCCTCTTTCAGAAAATTAACCTTAGCCTCCAGAAGTTTGTCCAGGTTTTCCTTCCCTTCAACAAATCTAGACAATGAGTTGTTCAAATCAAAAATTTTAGATTGGAGAGATGAAGTTTGAAATTCATAGCTTGCAATTTCTTCTTCATAGGATATGACTTTCTAGTTCAATATTTCATTAACACTTTTAAATCTTTCTATTTTATGTTTTAATTCTTGCAATCTTTTAGATTCATCAATATTTCAAATAGATTTTCCTTTTTCAAGAGCCAGCAATCTTTCTGACATAGCAGTGTTTAGCTGATTCAATTTCTCAACTTCTTTCAACAGTTCTTCATTTTCTTTTTGAATTTATCATTCTGTATCAGTTCATTGATTAGAATATGATCATCAGTTGTGGCTTCCTGTCTATGTTTGGCTTCAGACTTTTCCAGATTTTTCTGAAGTTCCACATTTACAGTTTTAACTTCCTGTCTATGCTTGGCTTCAGACTTTTCCAGATTTTTCTGAAGTTCCAAATTTACAGGTTTAACAGCTTCAAATTTTCCAAGATTCAGCTTGTTTTCTTTTTCAATATCTCGACATTTTTGTTCAGCCCCCTCCACCTGTTTTCTAAGATTCACATTTTCAGATCTCAACTTATCTAATTCAGAATTATTAGAGTCGAAATCTTGTAATTGCATTTTGATTTTCTTATTTTTAGTTTTCAAGACTTTTAAACTTTCATTATCAGAACAAGTGTGAACAACAACATTCAGTTTCTTTTTCAAGGATTTGTTCTCCTTTCTTAGTTTTTTATACAACTCAAACAATTCTGTATATGCTTCTTCCCATTCTTCTATGGAGAAACTTTCGAAAGGAGAGCTTACTTCTTCATCATCATTTTCATCTGAGAGGCTTTCTTGCATGCTCTGATTGCTGTTAGCCATCGTGCATTTTTGTTCCTCCTCCTTCACATGGATGGCTATCATATTGTCCCAAATTTCCTTGCCAGACTTGCAGGCAGAAACAAATGGAAACATATTAGTGTCCACTGCTGCTTTCAGAATATCCAAAACCCTGAGATCATCACTATTTTTCAATTGGTGATCCTTAGTCCATTTGGATTTCTCTTTAGCCAATTTGTGTGGACCATGAGAAATAGGACTCTATAGGTTCGGATCAATAGAGTTGGTGAACCTACACAAACTACCTAACCAGGTAGTGAAATTTGAACCGTCAAAAACAGGCAACGGAGCCATTGAAAATGATTCGAGGCAATAACTCGCAAGATAAGCTTATGAATGTACCAAGACAGTAGGATCCTCTCTTTAGATGATTAAATCTGAATATGTCAGAGACCCGCTCTGATACCAATTGTTGGGTGCACGGTAGGATCTAGAGGGAGAGGGTGAATAGATCCTCTTAAAAGAATTATATGCCCAATTAAAACTCAGCGAACTCAAAATGGATTGAAAATAAGATTTCAAAAATATTCTTACTGAACTGACAGTAAATTGGCAGGTTACTGGAAATAAAGAACTACTCACAGAAATGTTCAGATCTGAAGGATATGAAATGAGTGATATGAAAGATTCTCTTAACGGGAAAAGCAAATTGCAAAGCTTAAATTGAAGTAAAGCCAATCAATATATGGCATTCGTAAACTACTCACAGTAAAAACCTAATCTAAAGCGAACTAGAATGCAACTGACCAGTTAACTATTTAGGCGAGACTAACATCAAACACCTGGCAGTGTACCAGTGCTGAACACAAGTTAAACTCAACCCCACAAATTTAGATTGAAATAATGCGACAAAAATCAAGTTAGTAATAACTGGTTCATGTAGAACTAGTGTCGAACACTGAACAAACACAAGCTAGATTCAATCCAAATGACATTCAGGAACCAATCAATCATAGTGATATCAAGCAATTGAATTGATACTAGGCGAAGGTTTGGGTTCAGAAACCCTCCTCACGCAAGGTGTGTAGGAACACACCTTTGATATACCAATCAAAAGGCAACTAAAATAAGAATGTGCATCCCTGTGAAATCAGATCGAAGTGAAAGATCACACACAGAAAGCAAACCACTGCACAGATGAGTTTTTAGGTGGTTCAGTCTGCATCCAGCAGACCTACATCCACCCCTCACTCAATCGAGTGAGGCTTCCCTTGCACCAAGCAAGAACATAAAGAAAAACTCCACAACAAAATGCTACCGCACAGCTTGAACCCGGAGGAACACTCTCCTCCCTTACTCTGAAATCTTTAAGTGAAACCGTGTACAACAACCTTGATGCGGGCCGGACACGGGACCGACTCTAAGTGATGCGGACCTCACACTCTAAATGCGGATGCGACCAACAACATACAACAATGGAGACTCTTTGGCCCGACACTAAGAGTTTCTATAGGCTATACGTCGCTAACATAAACGCAAGCTCACTCGTCGTCCCAGGCGAGGGGAAACGCGGATCCGCGCGGTTGAGAAACCGGCAGAGTCAAGGGTGGTCGACTCACTTACGTGCTCGGATCGAGCCACGAGACGGGTCACTCTCTCGCTCACAGCGGTGACATGAACTCATGGGCTAGAATCCTAACGCACTCACAGCGGCATATGACCATATACTAAACTAGAAAATGAATGCCAAGAAGTAAGACCGTTACCTCTATGCTCCCGGCGTGGGGAGGACAACCCCGGCCAAATCCGTACTCCCGGTTAACAGATTTTCACAACGGTAAAAAGTTTTGACGCACTCCATGCAGGGAGGTAACAGGTCACATGTGGGGCCCGGGAGTATCAGGAAGTGGGTTGACGGGCAGCATCTTGATGTCGCTCTGACGGTGCTAAAATTCGCGTTTTAGTGCTGTCCGGACGGCACGATCTGTGGGTTCATGGGGCCCACGTGCTACTCAGTCCTCCGGCCCTAACGGGGTGGGTCACCCTATGATGGTGACCTCTGGTGGTGCGCTTCCCTGGATGGTGGCCGGGCTGGAACGCCGGTCGGAAGCCGGGCGGCTCCGATCTGCACTTGTCGGAGTTACTGTCCACGGATCTGCGGCTTCTATTTTGCAGCGCGCGACCTGGCGAGATCTGCTGCTGCGATCACTCCTGACATTGGATCGACGCACAAGAGGTACCGTTGGCTTACCTTTGCCTTACATGATAAATTTAGATGAAATTCAACACACTAACCTTTGCCTTACTGCCAGTAGAGAAGACATAGCATTTTTATGGCATCGTAGGTTAGGTCATGCTAGCTACACTATTTTGCACAAATTAAATAAGCATGGCATGATTAGAGGACTTCCTGAAGTCTCATTCAAGAAAGAAAATAAACTCTGTGATGCATGCACTCAATCAAAGATAACTAGAAAGTCATTTATGTCTAGAACTAAAAATCTGTCTTCCAAACCCTATGAGCTGATACATATGGACCTTTTTGGGCCAACTAGATCTGTCAGCCTATCAGGGAGGAGGTATGGGTTTGTCATGGTAGATGACTTTTCTAGGTATACTTGGGTTTATTTCTTATCTAATAAGAGTGATGCTTTCTCTGAATTTCGAGAGTTTTATGATAAAACAAATCAGAAAATTGAAAACATTTTGTCTGATCATGGAGGTGAGTTTGAAAACTCACAATTTGATGAATTCTGCAGGTCAAATGGAATCAACCACAGGTACTCCTCACCAAGGACACCTGAGCAGAATGGAGTTGTGGAGAGAAGGAACATAACCCTAGTGGAAATGGGTCGTACACTCCTTGTCGAAGGTGGTCTACCAAGGAATGAAGCAGTGAACACTGCCTGTTATGTAATTAACAGAGCCATGGTAAGACATTCTACCCAGCAAACACCATATGAGATCTTAAAAGGTAAGAAACCTTCTATTGCTCACTTCAAGGTCTTTGGTTGTAAATGTTTCATTCACATAAATGATAAGAAGGACCTTGATAAATTTGAACCTAAAGGAGAACCAGGAATTTTTATTGGCGATTCTGAAAACACCCGAGCATACAGAGTGTACAATCTGAACTCTAAAACTGTTGAAGAATCTCCACACATAGTTTTTGATGAATCCTTGGTAAATTCTAATGTTGGTCAATGCAGGAATGAAAACAATGGTGAAATTCTGAAGGAAGGAGATCCTGCAGACAAATCCGAGGATGAAGAAGGACATAAAGAGCTTAATGAAGAGGAGCCTACAGTTCAGGGGGAGGTAAATCAAGTTCATGATAGTCCAATTGCAAATATTAGATATCTCAAGGATCATCCTGTAGATAATGTTATTGGAAATCTGCATGACCCTCCTAGGACTAGAGGCCACTTAAGAATTCAACATGAACTGAATGCTTATGCTTTTGTATCTAACACAGAACCCAAGTCCATTGACTGTGCTCTCCAAGATGTGCATTGGATTAATGCCATGCATGAGGAGCTCAATCAATTTGACAGGAATAAGGTGTGGTTTTTGGTTCCACCTCCTGATCATGAAACAATCATAGGGACTAGATGGGTATTTAGAAACAAAACTGATGAAGCAGGGAATGTTACTAAAAAGAAAGTCAGACTTGTAGCTCAGGGGTACAATCAGGAATTTGGAATAGACTTTGAAGAGTCTTTTGCCCCTGTAGCTAGGTTAGAAGCAATAAGAATTTTATTGGCTTATGCGTGTTCCTTAGGAATAAATCTTCAGCAGATGGATGTGAAATCTACTTTTCTAAATGGGGAAATTAATGAGGATGTATATGTGAGACAGCCTCCTGGGTTTGAATGTTTAGATTTCCCTAATCATATTTACAAGCTCAATAAAGCTCTCTATGGTTTAAAGCAAGCTCCTAGAGCTTGGTATGACAGGTTGAGCAAATTTCTCACCGACAAGAACTTCACAAGAGGTATAGTTGATCAAACATTATTTACCATGGTAAGCCATCCAAATATTCTTATCATTCAGATTTATGTGGATGACATTGTGTTTGGGTCAACTAACCCCAACTTGTATGAGGAATTCTCTCAAATAATGACTGATGAATTTGAAATGAGCTCAATGGGTGAGCTCAAACTATTTCTTGGACTACAGGTTACACAAACAGAAGATGGCACCTTCATCTCTCAGTCCAAGTATGTAAAGAACTTGTTGAAGAAGTATAAAATGGACAACCTCAAGGAAATAGCTACTCCAATGTGTACCTCAACCAGTTTAGATGAAGATTCTAAAGGTAAACATGTGGACTAAAGGCTATACAGAGGTATGATCGGTTCTCTTCTCTATCTTACAACATCTAGGCCTGATATACAATTTGTTGTGTGTTTATACTCTAGATTTCAGGCGAGTCCTAAAGAAACTCACTTTAAAGCTGTGAAAAGGATTTTTAGGTATTTACTAGGCACCCAAGAACTAGGTCTCTGGTATCCTGCTAAGTGTGAGTTAGAGCTTCTAGCCTACACTGATGCAGACTATGCTGGGTGTCGAGTAGATAGAAAAAGCACCAGTGGTTACTGTCAATTCCTTGGTGGCTGTCTAGTGTCTTGGGCATCTAAGAAGCAACACACTATAGCATTATCTACAGCTGAAGCTGAGTATGTTGCAGCATGTAATTGTGTAGCCCAAGTACTTTGGATTAAGCACCAACTGGCTGATTATCAGATAAATATGGGATGCATTCCACTTTTATGTGATAATACTAGTGCTATATGCCTTGCTAAAAATTCTGTTCACCATTCTAGGACTAAGCATATAGAGATAAAACATCATTTTCTTAGAGATGCTGTAAATAAAAATGAGATTGAAATGAATTTCATAGAAACTAAAAAACAAATTGCTGATATTTTTACTAAGCCTCTTGGGAATGAAAAATTTAAGTTTCTTAGAAGAGAACTTGGCTTATGTAAATTTCAGCATGATGAATGATTGTTTAACTGCTGTGAATAAAATTTCTGATGTGGACTTGCATTTGATTGCTTGGATAATTCATGTAGATGTGAATATTGAAACAGACTCATAATCATTACTGAACATGCATGTAGAACTGTCCTGCATTGCATTTCTCTACATAACCGTGGTATATTAAATAGTAGGCTACTAAAGGGCAGGGAAATCTGTCTGGAGGTTCTTGCTATGTGTGAGATGGTCATTGAGATCAGGTTCTCCGCCTAGTACCATGGGTTATATTAATTAATAGGGCAGTCTGAATGAGCATGAATTTCAAAATTCTTTGTTCAGTGTTCAAAGAAAACATTGCATATATTCAGGGGGAGCTTGTCGAGTATTTGCATGTCTTTGCATATCATTCATTCATGACCTATGTATAAGCTCTCTCTCAATTAATTCTTGCCTTTCATTAGCAAATTGCATGCATATAGACAGGGGGAGTATTGCTAGAAATTCAGAGTGGTTTCAACTTTCTTGAAGTCATTCAACCTTTAACTCTGAATACTTGTCTCTGACATTATGGCAATCTGTTGGTCAGTTCTAATTTCTAAGCAGTAGAAAATGGACTTCTTCATTTATAAGAATTTGAATTGTTCAAAGACTGATGTAATGGTTTAAATCTTATAATGGTTGGAGTGTAAATATTGCAATCAGTATATAAGTAAGTTGAAAATTGATAAAACTCTCAACCTCTTTCTTATTTCATGTCAGACAAAGCTAATCATATTTGAAATATGAAAACTCATCTGAAATCATGTTAGAGAGGTTAAGTATGTGTATTGTTCTTAAACAAGTCATTCTGAAACATAAAAAGGACAGCTAAGAAAGATATTGAAAAATATTGAAAATCATTGAAAATTAATATTGGCAGAGCAATGACTGGTAAATCACTGAGAAACTGAGTGATCCATCACAGAAATGTACTACACTCATGTCATGAAATGTATCAGCTATCTCTGTATAAAATGTTCAAAACATCAGGCTGGTTTCACTGAGTACCTAGGGGTAACTGGCGTCTGATAAACGTGTACCCTCACATAAAAAGGTGTAACTCAGTTCTGTTAAATTTGATCATAGGCAGAATGGTCCATCTTGTTGAGTATCTAGGGGTATTGGCGTCTGATAAACGTATACCCTTACGCAGAAAGACTTATGGTACCTGAATGCTCTAAATGGTCTAATATTGATAATGCTGCTCCTTCAAAAGAAAAGTTCATGAGTGTCAATTTGTTTAATTTCAATACATGACTTGGTTTCTCTCAATATTTTTTATGAGACTATGAAAGTAAGATATTATGAAACTAAATCTTTTATGCAAATGTGATTCTGGTTTATTGTTTTATCATGCACGGTGAACTTATCTATTGCTTGTAGTGCATGAACTCCAAATTTTATCATCCTTAAAGCAGAACTCTTTCTGACAGCAGTTTCTAATTTCCCATGACTGAAGACTCTATGCTTTAGAATGCTTATTCATGAACTACCTGTTCAGAATGCCAGTCAGTTCTTCTCTTGATCCTTCCCTTCTATTTAATTTTTCCCTCCTCTTTGTTGATGGCAAAGGGGGAGAATACATATCTATCTTAATTCTGAATTCATTCCAAGGGGGAGTGGGAGTGTATATGCATAATGATAAGGGAGAGTTTGAGGCAGTGAGTTGCATGCATTCATAGCATCTGCATGTCAATCTGCATAACTCATCATGTCTTTCATCAATAATATACCTATATGTCAGGATGTTGTTATTCTACTTCATATGGGGTTGCCATCATCAAAAAGGGGGAGATTGTTGTGACCCCTCTATGTTGATGATGTTGACACTTGCTTTATTTCATTGGCAACACCATTGTTTTGATTGATTGGCAACTGTTCTTGCTTTGATGAAATTGCTCTATCAGATTGACTATGTGTTCTTTGCATTTAATACACTACTGTTTACATTTCTCACTGTCATGGGTCGACGCATCCTCTAATGGGTCGACTCCTTTAGAAGACTTGTTTAGATTGAGTCTATACACTGGAAACTCTTCAATCGATTGAGTCTATACACTGTGCATGTTAGATAAAGTCTATACAGCGTCAGTTCATGCATGTATTAGGCTTAGTGTGTACAGCGTCAACGCATTTCACTGGCTCATGTTACAGCGCCAACGCACTAAGTCTGTACACTTGATTCGCCTTTGAATTGGTCAAGTGTGTACATTCCTTCACTGTAACTTTCACGTATCAAAGTCTACACATCGTGAAAGTCTATACATTCATCACTTACCTTTCGCTCAAGGCAAAGTCTATACACTGGGGTCTTCTCCTACATTTCTTAAGTGAAGTCTGTACATTCGTTTCTGAAGCCTGAAGTCTATACACTTCAGCCTATTCCTACGATCAAGGCTTTAGCTACACTCAAGTCTGTACAATGGCTTCGTTTCATCAAGTCTGTACATCGGTCTTTCAGCAAGTCTGAACATCGTCTGTCTTTGTTAGCGTCTCAGGCATTGGACTGTAGCTGCTTGTTCTTCAAAGTCTGTACATTGGGCTTTCACATGAAGTGTGTACATCCGTTCGTTCTGCATCGTTATCAAGTCTGTACAGCCACTCTTTGAGCATCAAGTATATACATTGGTATTGGGTGAGCATAGTCAAGTCTGTACACTGCACTCGAGTCCGTTGTCTTCAGTAAAGTCTATACATTGGCATCGGTCTTCACCTTGAGTATGTACAGTGGCTGCTTCATATAGGAAGTATGTACAGTCGTTGCCTCTTCATATAAAGTCTATACTTCGGGCAAGTCTGTACACTGGTTTTCCTTCTTATGAAGCCTTTATATTCGCTAAGTCTATACACTATCTTCAGATGATGACAACAATGAAGAACAGGGTCGACGCTGGGAATTCAATGCGTCCACGCTTCAGTTGAAGAGGATTTCAGAGCTTCACCTGGCTGCGTCAACTCCATGCTACAGCAGCGTCGACGCAGTAGTTAATAAGGCAGAGTCCATAACTCACTGGAATACTGCAGTGCGTCAAAGCCATTGCAAGATAGCGTCCACGCAGCAATTGAGTCTGATATACATTCAGCTCTGGAACACCACTGCGTCAACGCTATGGATTAGCAGCGTCGACGTAGCACGGCTATCTGCCGAAGACCTTGATCACTGGATTGCCGATGCGTTAACGCAGCTGGCTGATGGAGTCAACGCATCAGACTTGAGTTTCGTAGGAAGAAGATATCAGAAGGCTGCGTCAACTCCTTGGAGCAAGAGGGTTGACGCCATCTAATTCCAGTTGTTGAGCACGTGAAGGGCACGTGATCTGAGGTACCTGGCTCGTGATCCGAGAAGAACAAGGTATCCAGATGAGGACACGTGTTCTGACACTCCATTGGATGCCGCCACGTGGTCCAAATGCTTTAGGCGGGAAACGTGGAGAGCACACGCCTGCTGCTGCTACTGCTGCTATATATACATGCCTTCTTCCACAGAAGAAGGTAGATCGAAGACAGAAGGGAGAAAGTCTATACAGCTACAGCAAGGCTCCTTCGATCCACAGAGAGAAAAGAGAGAAGAAGAAGATACAGAGAAGAAGAAGAAATAGAGAAGAAGAAGAAAAAGAGAGAGGAAGAGATCGAGAGAGATTGAGTTGAGAGAGAGCTGATTGAGAGTGAGAGTGAGAGAGTTTGTATCTCAGTCTCGTGGTTCAGAACCAGAGCTGAGCTTTGATCTTTAGAGCTACATTGCTTTTGGGTTTTGCTTTTTCATTTTGATTCTGTCTTTTCAATTCTGAACATTGTTTCTTCAAGCTGTGCGTCAGCGGTTGCAGTGGTAGTCTCCACTGGACGGGTTAAGCTGTATTTCCCCAGCGGTTGCAGAGGATCAGATCATCTGGTCGGCAAGCTGTAGTGCCCAGCGAAGCTGTGTATCAGTGGGTTGTTTGGCCAAGCTATAAAGCCCAGCGGACGCAGGCTGTGCTGCGCAGTAGGAAGCCATACTCGGTTGAGTGTGGGGTCGACGTAGGTCGTTGACCGAACCACCTAAAAATTGTGTGTGCAGTGTGTTTGTGTTTTTGTGTGATCTGTGTGCGATGGGAATTTTTGCTTAGCATTCTTCGTTTAGCTTAACTGATGTTTGCCTAAATTCTGCTTTAGAACTTACAGTAGTTTTAAATTAGGCAAGTTGATCTATTCACCCCCCTCTAGATCCACACTTAGTGGAGATAGACTGCGTCCATCTAACCCAACACTTGGTATCAGAGCCTAACTCTTCTGCAGGGACTCATCGCCCGAAGAGAATAGGCAGAGATGGATGCTCGAGGGATGATTGCCGAAGGTCACTCAACAACGAAGCCCCCATTCTTTGATGGATCAAACTACGCATACTGGAAGAACTGTATGCAAGTGTTTCTCAGGGCTAAGGATTATGAGATTTGGAAGATTGTCAGCAAGGGACCTTATGAGTTGTCCCCGAATGAAGATGTATGGACCAAGGAGGAGATCAGAAGGTCCACGCTGAATTGGAGTGCTATAAATGCTATCCAGTGCGCTCTGCATCCTACAGAATTCTCCCGTGTGTCTGCTTGCAAATCAGCTAAGGAGATGTGGGATGCGCTGGAAGTAATTCATGAAGGTACATCTCAAGTAAGAGAGCAGAAGGCCAATCTTCTTGTATCTGAGTATGAAGCCTTCAAGATGAAGCAGAACGAGTCCATCAGCGAAATGTACGCTCAGCTGACTGTCATAACCAATGGCCTCAGAGGTTTTGGGAAACCTCAGACAGAGTATGATGTAGTGAGGAAAATTCTGCGCTCCCTGACTCCCATTTGGCACACCAAAGCAACAGTGATGGAGGAGTCAAGGGACTTACGTAATACTAAAGTTGATGAGCTGATTGGCTCACTAATGGCATATGAGATAAACATGCCAAGGACAGATGAAGCCGAGAGGAAGAAGAAGCTAATAGCGCTGAAGGCTAGTTCCAGCAAATCAACAAAATCCAGCTCAGTAGCTCTTCATCATCAGAGGAGAGCCTAAATGAAGAAGAAGATGTGACTCGATCTGAGATAGCCATGATGACTAGAGAGTTCAGGCGATTTCTCAGAAAGGGAGCAGGACGGTTCGGCCAGAAGAAATACAATGGTGGCCGAAAGGATAAAAGGTATAAATCTAAATCTGCAAAGAAAAATGAAGCTAATGTCTGTTATCAAAGCAGGAAACCAGGGGATCTGAAAGCTGACTGTCCAGACAATCAGAAATATAAGGACGGGTCAAAGAAGAAAACCAAGAAGGGAAGAGCTATGATCAGCACATGGAGTGATGAAGATGAAGGCTCTTTCAGCAGCAGCTCAGATAGTGAAGCCGAATCTGAACAGCCCATTTGCCTTATGGCAACAAGCTCCGAAGATAGAGAGGAGGACACAGATGAGGTAATCACTAGATTTGAAAACTTCACAATTGCTGATTGGGTAGATGCTTATCATGACATAGCTGATAGAGCTGATGATATTAGAAAAGAGAATAGGCATCTTAGAAGAAAAATCAATTCCATGCAAAATGATAAAACTCTATCTGATAAAATTGCATGTTTGGAATCTGAAAATGATAAACTGAAACTCACATGCTCTGAAGTAGAGGACATCAAAATTGAGTTAAAGGTTTCTAGGGAAGAGAATCTAAGGCTTGAAAATGAAATTGATGAATGGAAGCTGAAGATTCAAAAATGTGAAAGTGAAGTAAAAATCATCTCTGAAAAATATGAAGCTGTCCTCAATGTCAACAATGAGCTGAAAAAGTATATTGATGAACTTCAGAAAGATAATGAGGATAAAATGAAAACCATTGAGAAAATGACCCAAGGAACAGATAACGTAAATGCTTTGTTAGGGTCAAAGGTTAATTTCAGAAAAGAGGGCCTAAGATTTAGTTCTAGTGCAACAAAAACATTTGGGATGAGAACAACTTCATTTGTTGCTCAAAAGGAAAAGGGACCTCTAATTAGCATGAACTCAACAAATTTGATGAACAAAACTGCTAATCTCAAAAAGCCCAGTGCTAAGGAGAAGGGCAAACGAAAGGTTAATGAGCCTAGTAGAGCCAGCACATCCAAGCAGAATCCTAGGGCTCAGACTCAGGTTAGGGGTAAACCTACACAGTCCAGTAAACCCCAGGTCAAGGTAACCAAGTCTCCACCATCAACTCCACCTCTGAAGAAGACCCAATACAAACCTGTGTATAGGTCAGCAGGGTCCAAAGTACAGGGGAGACAGAGTGCTGCTAGGAGTCAACCCAATTATTTTTATCAACCCAGAGCTCAGACCCACTACAATGCACAGCCAACCTACTTCAATAGGTCAGATTGGTCTAGAACTCAGGGTAGGTTTACAGGTCTTGCACACCAGGGTGCTCAATATCAAAGACCTTACAGTAGAGATTGGGTCAATGGGTATGGTTACTGGACATCTAGAAACCAATATTTCCATAGCCAGCCCAGGAACTACTATGGCCAAAATTTTGTGAACACACCCTGGCCAAGGCACTGGCACAGAAATAACAATACTGTCAATAATCATGCTGCTGCCAATAAGAAAAAGAACAATAAAAAGAAAAGGAACAACAACAGAAGAAAATCTGTAGGATCCACTAAACAAAGTTCATTTAAACAAATATGGATTCTGAAACATCTGCTTTCCTGCTTTGCTTCTAGTTCATTTACATTGGAGCTCAATCAGTCTTGGGTTCCAAACTTCTCTACCTAATTGTGTATGCAGGTATGCCTGGCAGCCAAGAACAACTTGTGGTACATGGATAGCGGCTGCTCCAGGCATATGACATGAGATAAGGCCAAATTTTGCATGCTGACTGAGAGAGTAGAAGGCCTTGTCACCTTTGGAAGCAACACAAAGGGTAGGATTATCGGATCAGGTAAGGTAGGTAAGTGTTCTACCTACTGCACTGATGATGTTATGCTGGTTGAAGGGTTAGCCTATAATCTACTTAGCATCAGCCAGTTATGTGATAAAGGTTACAATGTTTTATTTAATTCTCAATGCTGCAAGATTTTTGAACCTGATTCTGATATTGTCAAATTTTCTGGAAAAAGAATAAATAATACTTACATGATAAATTTAGATGAAATTCAACACACTAACCTTTGCCTTACTGCCAGTAGAGAAGACATAGCATTTTTATGGCATCGTAGGTTATGTCATGCTAGCTACACTGTTTTGCACAAATTAAATAAGCATGGCATGGTTAGAGGACTTCCTGAAGTCTCATTCAAGAAAGAAAATAAACTCTGTGATGCATGCACTCAATCAAAGATAACTAGAAAGTCATTTAAGTCTAGAACTGAAAATCTGTCTTCCAAACCCTATGAGCTGATACATATGGACCTTTTTGGGCCAACTAGATCTGTCAGCCTATCAGGGAGGAGGTATGGGTTTGTCATGGTAGATGACTTTTCTAGGTATACTTGGGTTTATTTCTTATCTAATAAGAGTGATGCTTTCTCTGAATTTCAAGAGTTTTATGATAAAACAAATCAGAAAATTGAAAACATTTTGTCTGATCATGGAGGTGAGTTTGAAAACTCACAATTTGATGAATTATGCAGGTCAAATGGAATCAACCACAGGTACTCCTCACCAAGGACACTTGAGCAGAATGGAGTTGTGGAGAGAAGGAACAGAACCCTAGTGGAAATGGGTCGTACACTCCTTGTCGAAGGTGGTCTACCAAGGAAATTTTGGGCTGAAGTAGTGAACACTGCCTGTTATGTAATTAACAGAGCCATGGTAAGACCTTCTATCCAGCAAACACCATATGAGATCTTAAAAGGTAAGAAACCTTCTATTGCTCACTTCAAGGTCTTTGGTTATAAATGCTTCATTCACATAAATGATAAGAAGGACCTTGATAAATTTGAACCTAAAGGAGAACCAGGAATTTTTCTTGGCGATTCTGAAAACACCTACAGAGTGTACAATCTGAACTCTAAAACTGTTGAAGAATCTCCACACATAGTTTTTGATGAATCCTTGGTAAATTCTAATGTTGGTCAATACAGGAATGAAAACAATGGTGAAATTCTGAAGGAAGGAGATCCTGCAGAAAAATCTGAGGATGAAGAAGGACATAAAGAGCTTAATGAAGAGGAGCCTACAGTTCAGGGGGAGGTAAATCAAGTTCATGATTGTCCAATTGCAAATATTAGATATCTCAAGGATCATCCTGTAGATAATGTTATTGAAAATCTGCATGACCCTCCTAGGACTAGAGGCCACTTAAGAATTCAACATGAACTGAATGCTTATGCTTTTGTATCAAACACAGAACCCAAGTCCATTGACTGTGCTCTCCAAGATGTGCATTGGATTAATGTCATGCATGAGGAGCTCAATCAATTTAATAGGAATAATGATGAGGGCATCCCTTGCCCCTCCACATTTTCTCCAGACTCGGATTGTTCGTCGGCAAGCGCCATTATGTTAGTCATGTATTTTTGAGTCTAGTCATGTAATCTTCACATTTTCTTTGAGTCAATATCATGTAATTTTCCCTTTATTTGAGTCATGTACCTAGGTTGTTGAGTCATTTTTCCTAAGTCTTGAAGTCATTATGTTGGTATGATTAGTTAATGGGCCCAAACCATTGGGCTAGGCCCAGGGGCGCCCCTCCCTTGCACTGTTTAGTCATTAGTTAGTTTGTCAGGGTCAGTTTGGTCTTAGGAAAAGTGTGGAGTCTATAAATAGCCCCACCCCTCTCTCATTTGTAAGAAATTATGCTTGAATATTGAATCCAGAAAATTTCCATACCTTCTAGTTCTCTCTCAAAATCTCCCTCTCTCTCTCTCTTACTATCACTCTCTCTAAGTGGGTTGTGCCCCCTCTCTCTCTCCTCCCCACCCCAATTTCGAAATTCATTCTCTCTCCTCCCCATTCACCCCTCATTAAGGCCCCTTCCCCTTCCCCATGCACTCATTCAATTCCCCCTCCAACCCCTAGGTGGAAACCCCTTCTCCTAGGCACCTTTCCACTTCCCTAAGCACCTCTCCACCTTCCCAAGGCTGAATTAACCTCTCCCAAAGCCCAAATTCGAAATTCCCTCCCCTCTCACATCCCTCCCACACCCCAGGTCGACCCAAACCAGACTCCCCTTGGTCTGGTCGCCCTCCTCCACCTCTTATTCTCTTGGCCATCCCCTTCTCCACATCTTCTTCTTCTCCTCATTCTGCCTCTGTTTCAGGCAGCAGAGTTACAGTAACTTTCAGAAGCAGTCACGACCGTCCCCCAAAGATTCAGGTGGCAAGGCCTACATTTCTGGAATCTTCTACGAGATAGATTTCCAACGGTGGTGGTCTCGCCGGCTTCCGAGGTCGGAGCTGTCCGCAGGAGCCGATCTCCCTCGACTGCGCAGAAGACCCCAGGTAGAGAACCAGAGTGAGAGTGGAAGCTCGGCAACGACGAACCTGTTGGGATTCAGATCAAGTGTTCTTCAGAAACATTCTTCCCTCTCAAGTCCTCTTTCATACTCAAGAAGCAGAGCTGCATTTGGACATCGGAATCTAAAGTTACGAATTTTCTACTCCAAGTGTGTCAGGTCAGTTTACAGGAGCCAGAACCTACACCCCTCTACTCATCTGATCGCCCGCTCTTCTCTGACATCTTCCGACCTCGCCGTTGGTGCCGACATAAAGAAGACTCGACCACGGTTCCAACGGTTTAGGTCTCGTATCAATCAGAGCTTGGTAGAGATCGTGGCATCCTCTGCAACCAGCCACATTGTTCTGCACCAGACAGAGGCAGAACCAATCAGTCCGGTTCCAGACCCTGCCCCGGCTAGCAAAGACTGTACCAAGCTCAGAAAAAATTCAGAGATCATCCTTGGTCCGTTGGCAAGCTTTTGGAGCAAGTCTCATCATGTTCTGAGTTCTGTGGAATTTTTAGCAGCTTCCTCACTGACCCCCTGTCCAGCAATTCAGAAGATTGGCAGAACTGGCAAAGCTCCGGAGGTCGGGTTTTCTACATCATTCCCCCACCCCGCTTGGCCGGCTGAAGGCCCCTCCCTGCGTGGAGGTAGTTTTGGCTGTAATCTACATAATTCCCACCCCAAGACCCCCCCTTGCATGGGGTGTAGTTCATGTAATTATTAAGTCGCAGGTTTGAAGCTTCAATCGACGCGGCGTACGGGTACATACCCTCGCCTCCCCGCTCGCCCCCGTCTCCGGCCGGAGTCGGCGTCTTCACACCGGCTAGGTGAGCTCCTGAACATCTCTCATTGCTATAATGGACTTGCTTAGCTTAGTATTGCTATAGTTACTCCGTCGGTGGTAAGAGAGTGTCCGATTTTAAATTGCTACCCAAATTGAGTGACCACCGCGGGCGAGTTGTGAGAGCATCCACTTAACCCACACCCTTGGTGTCTTGGCCGCCCATGATTTGGGCATCCTAGGCCCATTTGGGGTTCTCCCCAAGCTAGCCAACCATTGGAGCCTCAAGGTCCCGCCTCGGACCCTCTCCAACATCGCCTAGTCGCCATCGGGCACTAGTGTGCGCCATACGGGTGAGCTCGCTAGTGTGAGTCCGCTGCTCAAACTTGAATGCTTGCAAAAGAGGTCATAGGTGATGTCACATCAAGTGGTATCAGAGCAAGTTCACAACTTGTCTCTATCAAGTTGGTCCTAGGGCATGTCTATGCATTTAGAGTCTTCAAGTGCATCACTCTTGTCCCCTAGTATGGCCACCTCATATCGACCTTACCAATCGGCCCACTCCATAAGTCCAAGCCACCAAGAGATGCCTACCACTAACACCCATAACTTCCCGAGCCATGTCAACTACTTCATGAAAGCCTTGACCTATGCCAATGAGCGGCTTGATAACATATCGGGCCGACTCAACCAACTTGGAGAAAATAGGCCCGCCCCAAGGACGGACGATAGGATGGCCCCTTTCCCACTTCCCACCTTTGATGGAACCTCTCCTAGAGAATATTTAGATTGGGAAGCTACAATGGACCAATACTTCACTTTGTATCCTATGTCCGAGGATGAAAAGGCATGGGTTGCCAAAATGCAACTTATCAAACGGGCCGAAACTTATTGGATGCAAATTGTCGGGCTAAAGGTACTTAGAAGGAAAACCCCCATCACCACTTGGAAGGACATGAAGGAGCAACTTAGAGCAAAATATATGTCCCCTTCCTACCCAGGTTACCAAAACTCAAGGAGCACTCCCACTTCCCCAAACCCACCCGTCCAAACCTTTACCACTAGAACCCAAGTGTCCAAGGCCTCCACCTCCCCACCTAGGCCCATGACGGCCACCACCCTCCAATCCAAAAGCTCCCACCAAACCCATACCCCACAAGCCCCCTTGGTCCCCACCACCACCCCTCCCTTGTCCCCTAAAAGGGAAACTCCCCCCAAAACCAACCAACCCAAGCCACCCCAACCAACCCATCTCCCACTCCCTACCCCAAAAGTCCCAAGTCCTAGGCTTCCACTACTTCCCCTCCCTATCCAAAACCAAGTTTCCCATTACCCACCACCCCGGGTACACCATGCACCAACCATCATCACCCCACCCTCAATAGACCTTCCCATTCCCTTGAGAAAGGAGACCACAACCATCCACATGGGAGTAGATACCATTCCGGAACCCATCCCCATCCTTGAGGAAACCCAAGTTCATACCTATGGTGAGGAAGAATCACAAATGTCCCCTCCACATAGCTTGGACCCCCAAGAGCCACAAGCCTTCACAACTAGCACCATAATCATAGATGGGCCCCTAGCTAGATGGCTAAAGGAGAGACCAATTCACCCCATCATGTCCTATGTTTACCCACCCATGGAGCAAAACCTTCCCATTGTACCCTTCCACTCCTATCACACCACAATCCAATCCTACTATGAGGTAGAATGTTGGGATGATCTCCTCCAAGGTCTAGAGTGGCAATTAGACTTGACTTCTTTGTTGACCCTAGGGGCGGACCGACCCAAGAGCCTTGACCTCATCCATCCATGCATTGGGTCTATCACCTCGATTTGCACTATTGGTTGCTACACTAGTGACCTCCTTTTCATTCTCCCCATAGTGGAAGAGCCCATCCCGGTCCACTCCCCTACCATTGTGATTCCTAGAACCTTGACCATCCAACCCACCCCATACACCGGCCCAACCATTTCATTAGAGGAAGGCGACTCCCCACCATATGAGGACCTTGAGGATATGGAGTACCCCCATCTAGGTGACCTTTACCATGATCCCTTTGACCATTTCCTATGGGAGCCTAGATCTCTATGTAACCCACTCACCTTATTAACCACCCACCTTACCCTACCCTTACCGCCCATATTAACCCAAACCCCTCCCTTCCTAGAATCGGGTTACACCAAGGGAGCATTGACCTTAGGCAACATAAACCTTGGGATTGATGAATTGTCCCACCCCATGATGCCTCCCTTCTTAGATCCCTTTGATCCATACGAGTGGAAGCTCAAGGGCCACCCCACACCCATGCACATGGAAGTCATCTCTAGGATAGGAGTGCATGAGTCTTGGCACAACACACCACTTGGCATGATTAGAAAGTCGGGTCCATTCATTCACAACACCCACATGTCAAGTAGGAAGTATGAGTGGTCCATATTTGGGTGTAACGGTCCTCCCCAATTCACCATTGGTCTTATGAATGTTAGGAGCATACATGGATGTCCGGGTCCCCCGACATTCGTCATACCCATGCATAAAAGGTTCATCTATGGATGTCCCGGGCCCCATAAGTCTATCACAGTCCTCATGGCATCAAAGCATGATCGAACTACATTTGGCTGCCCCGGACCACCTTTACATACCATACATTGTCCACTCCCACCGCATCATAAAGCATGGCATATGCATCCAAGCAAATATCAAGTAGCAAGCGGTGAGATTCACAATAAGCAAGCAAAAACTCGTGAGCGCCACTTGAAACTCCAAGTTGGTAACTTGACGATGATGACTTTGGAGTGGCTCTACCGTGGGGTCACCTCCAAATTGAGGGCACGAGGACTTGGACCTTGCCAAGTTCCGAGTGGCTTTGGCAACCCGGCTTATGGATTGAACTTTCAAAAGGGTTTTGGGATTCTCCCCATCTCTCATGTGGCGGATCCAGCACCCTCTAGGGGCACCGCGGTGGATCCTAGTAAGTGCCTTGAGCTTACACCTATCCTTGCGAGAGACACCTTCGGAGTGCCACCACAAATTAGCCTGAGAGCCCGACGTGAGCATACGGCATCAATACTAGGCAAGCAAGATCCCATCGCCAGCATGAGGGTACGACCGAGCCACTTTGTCGAGCTGAAGCGCCGTTCCCCGACTATGGTCGCGGGTTGAGTATGGAGATCGTGGATCGCCCAGAGCCGCAGTTCGATATACTACTTCCCTAGTGGACCCATACTCGACGGGGTCGAGTTTTCCCCACCCCGGGGGTATGATGAGGGCATCCCTTGTCCCTCCACATTTTCTCCAGACTCGGATTGTTCGTCGGCAAGCGCCATTATGTTAGTCATGTATTTTTGAGTCTAGTCATGTAATCTTCACATTTTCTTTGAGTCAATATCATGTAATTTTCCCTTTATTTGAGTCATGTACCTAGGTTGTTGAGTCATTTTTCCTAAGTCTTGAAGTCATTATGTTGGTATGATTAGTTAATGGGCCCAAACCATTGGGCTAGGCCCAGGGGCGCCCCTCCCTTGGACTGTTTGGTCATTAGTTAGTTTGTCAGGGTCAGTTTGGTCTTAGGAAAAGTGTGGAGTCTATAAATAGCCCCACCCCTCTCTAATTTGTAAGAAATTATGCTTGAATATTGAATCCAGAAAATTTCCATACCTTCTAGTTCTCTCTCAATATCTCCCTCTCTCTCTCTCTTACTATCACTCTCTCTAAGTGGGTTGTGCCCCCCCTCTCTCTCCTCCCCACCCCAATTTCGAAATTCATTCTCTCTCCTCCCCATTCACCCCTCATTAAGGCCCCTTCCCCTTCCCCATGCACTCATTCAATTCCCCCTCCAACCCCTAGGTGGAAACCCCTTCTCCTAGGCACCTTTCCACTTCCCTAAGCACTTCTCCACCTTCCCAAGGCTGAATTAACCTCTCCCAAAGCCCAAATTTGAAATTCCCTCCCCTCTCACATCCCTCCCACACCCTAGGTCGACCTAAACCAGACTCCCCTTGGTCTGGTCACCCTCCTCCACCTCTTACTCTCTTGGCCATCCCCTTCTCCACATCTTCTTCTTCTCCTCATTCTGCCTCTGTTTCAGGCAACAGAGTTACAGCAATTTTCAGAAGCAGTCACGACCGTCCCCCAAAGATTCAGGTGGCAAGGCCTACATTTCTGGAATCTTCTACGAGATAGCTTTCCAACGGTGGTGGTCTCGCCGGCTTCCGAGGTCGGAGCTGTCCGCAGGAGCCGATCTCCCTCGACTGCGCAGAAGACCCCAGGCAGAGAACCAGAGCGAGAGTGGAAGCTCGGCCATGACGAACCTGTTGGTATTCAGATCAAGTGTTCTTCAGCAACATTCTTCCCTCTCAAGTCCTCTTTCATCGGCAAGAAGCAGAGCTGCATTTGGACATCGGAATCTAAAGTTACGAATTTTCTACTTTAAGTGTGTCAGGTCAGTTTACAGGAGCCAGAACTGACACCCCTCTACTCATCTGATCGCCCCGGTCTTCTCCGGCATCTTCCGACCCCGCCGTTGGTGCTGACAGAAAGAAGACTTGACCACGGTTCCAACGGTTCAGGTCTCGTATCAATCAGAGCTTGGTAGAGATCGTGGCATCCTCTGCAACCAGCCACATTGTTCTGCACCAGACAGAGGCAGAACCAATCAGTCCGGTTCCAGACCCTGCCCTGGCCAGCAACGACTGTACCAAGCTCATCAAAAATGCAGAGATCATCCTTGGTCCGTTGGAAAGCTTTTGGCGCAAGTCTCATCATGTTATGAGTTCTGTGGAATTTTTAGCAGCTTCCTCACTGACCCCCTGTCCAGCAATTCAGAAGATTGGCAGAACCGGCAAAGCTCCGGAGGTCGGGTTTTCTACATCATTCCCCCACCCCGCTTGGCCGGCTGAAGGCCCCTCCCTGCGTGGAGGTAGTTTTGGCTGTAATCTACATAATTCCCACCCCAAGATCCCCCCCCCTTGCATGGGGTGTAGTTCATGTAATTATTAAGTCGCAGGTTTGAAGCTTCAATCGACGCGGCGTGCGGGTACATACCCTCGCCTCCCCGCTCGCCCCCGTCTCCGGCCGGAGTCGGCGTCTTCACGCCGGCTAGGTGAGCTCCTGAACATCTCTCATTGCTGTAATGGACTTGCTTAGCTTAGTATTGCTATAGTTACTCCGTCGGTGGTAAGAGAGTGTCCGATTTTAAATTGCTACCCAAATTGAGTGACCACCGCGGGCGAGTTGTGAGAGCATCCACTTAACCCACACCCTTGGTGTCTTGGCCGCCCATGATTTGGGCATCCTAGGCCCATTTGGGGTTCTCCCCAAGCTAGCCAACCATTGGAGCCTCAAGGTCCCGCCTCAGACCCTCTCCAACATCGCCTAGTCGCCATCGGGCACTAGTGTGCGCCATACGGGTGAGCTCGCTAGTGTGAGTCTGCTGCTCAAACTTGAATGCTTGCAAAAGAGGTCATAGGTGATGTCACATCAAATAAGGTGTGGTTTTTGGTTCCACCTCCTGATCATGAAACAGTCATAGGGACTAAATGGGTATTTAGAAATAAAACTGATGAAGCAGGGAATGTTACTAAAAATAAAGCCAGTCTTGTAGCTCAGGGGTACAATCAGGAATTTGGAATAGACTTTGAAGAGTCTTTTGCCCCTGTAGCTAGGTTAGAAGCAATAAGAATTTTATTGGCTTATGCATGTTCCTTAGGAATAAATCTTCAGCAGATGGATGTGAAATCTACTTTTCTAAATGGGGAAATTAATGAGGATGTATATGTGCGACAGCCTCCTGGGTTTGAATGTTTAGATTTCCCTAATCATGTTTACAAGCTCAATAAAGCTCTCTATGGTTTAAAGCAAGCTCCTAGAGCTTGGTATGACAGGTTGAGTAAATTTCTCACCGACAAGAACTTCACAAGAGGTATAGTTGATCAAACATTGTTTACCAAGGTAAGCCATCCAGATATTCTTAACATTCAGATTTATGTGGATGACATTATGTTTGGGTCAACTAACCCCAACTTGTGTGAGGAATTCTCTCAAATAATGACTGATGAATTTGAAATGAGCTCAATGGGTGAGCTCAAACTATTTCTTGGACTGCAGGTTACACAAACAGAAGATGGCACCTTCATCTCTCAGTCCAAGTATGTAAAGAACTTGTTGAAGAAGTACAAAATGGACCACCTCAAGGAAATAGCTACTCCAATGTGTACCTCAACCAGTTTGGATGAATATTCTAAAGGTAAACATGTGGACCAAAGGCTATACAGAGGTATGATCGATTCTCTTCTCTATCTTACAGCATCTAGGCCTGATATACAATTTGATGTGTGTTTATGCTCTAGATTTCATGCCAGTCCTAAAGAAACTCACTTTAAAGCTGTGAAAAGGATTTTTAGGTATTTACTAGGCACCCAAGAATTAGGTCTCTGCTATCCTGCTAAGTGTGAGTTAGAGCTTCTAGCCTACACTTATGCAGACTATGCTGGGTGTCGAGTAGATAGAAAAAGCACCAGTGGTTACTGTCAATTCCTTGGTGGCTGTCTAGTGTCTTGGGCATCTAAGAAGCAACACACTGTAGCATTATCCACAGCTGAAGCTGAGTATGTTGCAGCATGTAATTGTGCAGCCCAAGTACCTTGGATTAAGCACCAACTGGCTGATTATCAGATAAATCTGGGATGCATTCCACTTTTATGTGATAATACTAGTGCTATATGCCTTGCTAAAAATCCTGTTCACCATTCTAGGACTAAGCATATAGAGATAAAACATCATTTTCTTAGAGATGCTGTAAATAAAAATGAGATTGAAATGAATTTCATAGAAACTAAAAAATAAATTGCTGATATTTTTACTAAGCCTCTTGGGAATGAAAAATTTAACTTTCTTAGAAGAGAACTTGGCTTATGTAAATTTCAGCATGATGAATGATTGTTTAACTGCTGTGAATAAAATTTCTGATGTGGACTTGCATTTGATTGCTTGGATAATTCATGTGGATGTGAATATTGAAACAGACTCATAATCATTACTGAACATGCATGTAGAACTGTCCTGCATTGCATTTCTCTACATAACCGTGGTATATTAAATAGTAGGCTACTAAAGGGCAGGGAAATCTGTCTGGAGGTTCTTGCTATGTGTGAGATGGTCATTGAGATCAGGTTCTCCGCCTAGTACCATAGGTTATATTGATTAATAGGGCAGTCTGAATGAGCATGAATTTCAAAATTCTTTGTTCAGTGTTCAAAGAAAATATTGCATATATTCAGGGGGAGCTTGTCGAGTATTTGCATGTCTTTGCATATCATTCATTCATGACCTATGTATAAGCTCTCTCTCAATTAATTCTTTCCTTTCATTAGAAAATTGCATGCATATAGACAGGGGGAGTATTGCTAGAAATTCAGAGTGGTTTCAACTTTCTTGAAGTCATTCAACCTTTAACTCTGAATACTTGTCTCTGACATTATGGCAATCTGTTGGTCAGTTCTAATTTCTAAGCAGTAGAAAATGGACTTCTTCATTTATAAGAATTTGAATTGTTCAAAGACTGATGTAATGGTTTAAATCTTATAATGGTTGGAGTTTAAATATTGCAATCAGTATATAAGTAAGTTGAAAATTGATAAAACTCTCAACCTCTTTCTTATTTCATGTCAGACAAAGCTAATCACATCTGAAATATGAAAACTCATCTGAAATCATGTTAGAGAGGTTAAGTATGTGTATTGTTCTTAAACAAGTCATTCTGAAACATAAAAAGGACAGCTAAGAAAGATATTGAAAAACATTGAAAATCATTGAAAATTAATATTGGCAGAGCAATGACTGGTAAATCACTGAGAAACTGAGTGATCCATCACAGAAATGGACTACACTCATGTCATGAAGTGTATCAGCTATCTCTGTATAAAATGTTCAAAACAGCAGGCTGGTTTCACTGAGTACCTGGGGGTAACTGGCGTCTGATAAACGTGTATCCTCACACAAAAAGGTGTAACTCAGTTCTGTTAAATTTGATCATAGGCAGAATGGTCCATCTTGTTGAGTATCTAGGGGTATTGGCGTTTGATAAATGTATACCCTTACGCAGAAAGACTTATGGTACCTAAATGCTCTAAATGGTCTAATATTGATAATGCTGCTCCTTCAAAAGAAAAGTTCATGAGTGTCAATTTGTTTAGTTTCAATACATGACTTGGTTTCTCTCAATATTTTTTATGAGACTATGAAAGTAAGATATTATGAAACTAAATCTTTCATGCAAATGTGATTCTGGTTTATTGTTTTATCATGCACAGTGAACTTATCTATTGCTTGTAGTGCATGAACTCCAAATTTTATCATCCTTAAACCAGAACTCTTTCTGACAGCAGTTTCTAATTTCCTATGACTGAAGACTCTATGCTTTAGAATGCTTATTCATGAACTACCTGTTCAGAATGCCAGTCAGTTATTCTCTTGATCCTTCCCTTCTATTTAATTTTTCCCTCCTCTTTGTTGATGACAAAGGGGGAGAATACATATCTGTCTTAATTCTGAGTTCATTCCAAGGGGGAGTGGGAGTGTATATGCATAATGATAAGGGAGAGTTTGAGGCAGTGAGTTGCATGCATTCATAGCATCTGCATGTCAATCTGCATAACTCATCATGTCTTTCATCAAACATATACCTATATGTCAGGATGTTGTTATTCTACTTCATATGGGGTTGCCATCATCAAAAAGGGGGAGATTGTTGTGACCCCTCTATGTTGATGATGTTGACACTTGCTTTATTTCATTGGCAACACCATTGTTTTGATTGATTGGCAACTGTTCTTGCTTTGATGAAATTGCTCTATCAGATTGACTATGTGTTCTTTGCATTTAATACACTACTGTTTGCATTTCTCACTGTCATGGGTCGACGCATCCTCTGATGGGTCGACTCCTTTAGAAGACTTGTTTAGATTGAGTCTATACACTGGAAACTCTTCAATCGATTGAGTCTATACACTGTGCATGTTAGATAAAGTCTATACAACGTCAGTTCCTGCTTGTCTTAGGCTAAGTCTATACAGCATCAGTTCATGCATGCATTAGGCTCAGTGTGTACAGCGTCAACGCATTTCACTGGCTCATGTTACAGCGTCAACGCACTAAGTCTGTACACTTGATTCGCCTTTGAATTAGTCAAGTGTGTACATTCTTTCACTGTAGCTTTCACGTATCAAAGTCTACACATCGTGAAAGTCTATACATTCATCACTTACCTTTCGCTCAAGGCAAAGTCTATACACTGGGGTCTTCTCCTACGTTTCTTAAGTGAAGTCTGTACATTCATTTCTGAAGCCTGAAGTCTATACACTTCAGCCTATTCCTACGATCAAGGCTTTAGCTACACTCAAGTCTGTACAATGGCTTCGCTTCATCAAGTCTGTACATCGGTCTTTCAGCAAGTCTGAACATCGTCCGTCTTTGTTAGCGTCTCAGGCATTGGACTGTAGCTGCTTGTTCTTCAAAGTCTGTACATTGGACTTTCACATGAAGTGTGTACATCCGTTCGTTCTGCATCATTATCAAGTCTGTACAGCCACTCTTTGAGCATCAAGTATATACATTGGTATTGGGTGTGCATAGTCAAGTCTGTACACTGCACTCGAGTCCGTTGTCTTCAGTAAAGTCTATACATTGGCATCGGTCTTCACCTTGAGTATGTACAGTGGCTGCTTCATATAGGAAGTATGTACAGCCGTTGCCTCTTCATATAAAGTCTATACTTTGGGCAAGTCTGTACACTGGTTTTCCTTCTTATGAAGCCTTTATATTCGCTAAGTCTATACACTATCTTCAGATGATGACAACAATGAAGAACAGGGTCGACGCTGGGAATTCAATGCGTCCACGCTTCAGTTGAAGAGGATTTCAGAGCTTCACCTGGCTGCGTCAACTCCATGCTACAGCAGCGTCGACGCAGTAGTTAATAAGGTAGAGTCCATAGCTCACTGGAATACTGCAGTGCGTCAACGCCATTGCAAGACAGCGTCCACGCAGCAATTGAGTCTGATATACATTCAGCTCTGGAACACCACTGCGTCAACGCTATGGATTAGCAGCGTCGACGTAGCACGGTTATCTACTGAACACCTTGATCACTGGATTGCCGATGCGTTAACGCAGCTGGCTGATGGAGTCAACGCATCAGACTTAAGTTTAATAGGAAGAAGATATCAGAAGGCTGCATCAACTCCTTGGAGCAAGAGGGTTGACGCCATCTAATTCCAGTTACTGAGCACGTGAAGGGCACGTGATCCGAGGTACCTGGCTCGTGATCCGAGAAGAACAAGGTATCCAGATGAGGACACGTGTTCTGACACTCCATTGGATGACGCCACGTGGTCCAAATGCTTTAGGCGGGAAACGTGGAGAGCACACGCCTGCTGCTGCTGCTGCTATATATACATGCCTTCTTCCACAGAAGAAGGTAGATCGAAGACAGAAGGGAGAAAGTGTATACAGCTACAGCAAGGCTCCTTCGATCCACAGAGAGAAAAGAGAGAAGAAGAAGAAAAAGAGATAGGAAGAGATCGAGAGAGATTGAGTTGAGAGAGAGCTGATTGAGAGTGAGAGTGAGAGAGTTTGTATCTCAGTCTCGTGGTTCAGAACCAGAGCTGAGCTTTGATCTTTAGAGCTACATTGGTTTTGGGTTTTGCTTTTTCGTTTTGATTCTGTCTTTTCAATTCCGAACATTGTTTCTTCAAGCTGTGCGTCAGCGGTTGCAGTGGCAGTCTCCACTGGACGGGTTAAGCTGTATTTCCCCAGCGGTTGTAGAGGATCAGATCCTCTGGTCAGCAAGCTATAGTGCCCAGCGAAGCTGTGTATCAACGGGTTGTTTGGCCAAGCTGTAAAGCCCAGCGGACGCAAGCTGTGCTGTGCAGCAGGAAGCCATACTCGGTTGAGTGTGGGGTGGACGTAGGTCGTTGACCGAACCACCTAACAATTGTGTGTGCAGTGTGTTTGTGTTTTTGTGTGATCTATGTGCGATGGGAATTTTTGCTTAGCATTTTTCGTTTAGCTTAACTGATGTTTGCCTAAATTCCGCTTTAGAACTTATAGTAGTTTTAAATTAGGCAAGTTGATCTATTCACCCCCTCTAGATCCACACTTAGTGGAGATAGACTGCGTCCATCTAACCCAACATGGGGGGCCCGCGGGACCCAGGTGGTCCCAAATTATAAATAAACCCCTCTTACTATCTGAATTACAATCTGAATAAAACTAAATAAACACACATTACACACAAATAAAATCCCTATAAATATGATAAATACTAAGACTCGAGGGGGAGTCTCCAGATTGTCTCCGAGCCAGATGGAAGCCGAGGTAGCCCGAGTGGTGCTCCGCGTACGGTACCGACGGCTCGCCGGTTCGTGCTTCTCGCTCGCTCTGGTGTCCGCACCAATTCTCCCCGGGTGGGAGAAACTCGACTGGTGAGGACACACGCCGCATCACTCGACGGAGCACACGGAGCATGCCGGCATCCCTTTGGCTCGGCGATCATCTAGCAGATTAGCAGAGTTATCCCTATTTATTTTTTCATGCTTTAGGCCATGTTGGGCCTTGGATTAGTCCCTGCGTGGACACTGCTTTCTAGTTGTGGGCCCTTGTAGGCCAATTGGACATTTTTTTATGCTTTGTAGGCTTATTTAGAGGGCAAAGGGTTAGTGGGCCATCTTGTGCTCCACTCCTCCTTGGCCCATGTGGGGATTTGCGCACCCACCCCTAGGGTTAGGGTTTTGGGCGCATCCCACCTCCTCCAAGTGGAGGAGGTAGCAGCCGCCTTCCTTTTTGGGCGCCCCCCCCCTTTCCCCTTTCCACTCTCCCCCCCTTGCCTCACTTGAGCGCACCCTCCTTGATTGGAGGGAGGGCTGGTCGCAACCCCCCTTGAATGGAGGAAGTTGGGGCCCACCCCTCCTCCCATTTGCGCCCCCACCCCCCATGTGGCTAGGTTGAAACCCTAGTTTCCCCCCCGGGTATATAACCCTTGTATTTTCCTCTTTTTCAAATTAATGAACAATCAAACAATTTCTTGAGGAGCCTTTTGCGCATCCACCTCTTGGAGAGGGCGACCCTCTCCTCCTCCACAGCTCCTGCGACGGGAGCAACCCCGGGGTGCGACGCCCCATCCCCTCGGTGCGACGCCGAGGTTCCCTCCCTCTTCTACGTCGTCTCCGGTTCAATTCGTGAGTTCCAGATTCAGCCCCGAGTTGCAGCGGCGACCCTGTCCGGTGCTGATCGAATCTGAGCCCCCCTCCTTTTTCTGTGGATACGTCTACAAGTCAGCGACACGTGGGCCTTGGTTTCGCCTCGATCCGAGGTCGGCACCACCCGTGGCGGATTTCCTCGTGAGCTAGCGCAGGAGCCTCCATCTCTGCGCGCCCAGATCCAACCTCCTCCTTGCGAAAATCCCACAGGACGCACGACGCCGAGTTTGGAGCTGATTTCTTCAGGGTTGGTACCTCTCATCGTCCTCTTTCCAACGCCGCCAACCTCGTCTCCTTCCGACGCCCGAGCTGTTCGTGGCGTCCGTTCCCGTGAGGTCGCGCGGATCTGTCCAGTCCACCCGGCGCCAGAAGACCCGGCGACTTCCCGAGTTCACGGCGTCCAACCTCGACCAGATCTGGTCGAGCCCTTTGCTCCGGACCTGCTGCTCTGCGTCCCCAGCGTCCTCCCTCAAGCGGAGCCTCGTTCGCCTTCCAGAACAGCGAGTTACCATTTTCCCCGCTCGACAGCGCGGTTCTGGAGGCAGCTTTCTTGTCCCCACTTGCAGGTGCGGCCACGGCTTCCACGATCGGAATCTGAAGGCGCCCTTTGGCCGAGGCTTCCTCCTGCGACCTAACTGCGCGCCGTCGCTGACGGCACCCCAATCGGACCCCGGAGCGGACCGTGAGAGCCCTTTTCGCCGAGTCACGCGTTGCTGCGATTCTGCCGGTCGGCGTCCGGGCCTTCCTCGCGATCAACCCCTCCACCGAGTGCCGCCCGTCAGCCCGTGTATCGGCCACCCCGAATGGAGTTGTTGTAGCCTGTTATCTCCCTACGAGGAGTGGGCACCATTGCTGGCTTGTACTTTTCTTTCATTGTGTGTATCGGGGTTGTCGGTCTCGGCCGGGGTTCCTTCCCCACGCCTAGGCGTGGAGGTACGTGCGACGCTCCCCCTTCGGCATTCTGCTTTACTAGTATGTGATTATTGCATGCCGCGTGAGAGAGTAGGGATCCTAGCTAGCATTAAACACCGCGAGATCGTGAGCGAGAGTATTCCCATTCCGTGGCCCCAGTCGAGCACCGAGCTCGGACTGGACTCCTATAGTTGCGCGTCGGCTCCTTTGCCGCTTTGATCCACTCGCTTCCCTCATAGGGACGGCCGTGGACTTGGGTTTCTTGTTGAGAGACGCCTCTCCCCGGAGGAATAGTACGGAAGTCGTTCACTCGGCTTGCCTTGTCACGTGTGAGTGCTGGCCGCACTTGGTCTTCATCATAGGTTTAGTCCATTTGTCAGTTCCGTCCCGCATCAAATTTGGTATCAGAGCTTAGGGAACCAGTTTGTTCTAACAAATTGGGGTCTTAGGTCATTCGAGTCTTTAGGTTGTCTAGGGTGCAATTGAGGCCTTAGAGTTATCTAGGTTGCATTGAGTCTCTTAGTTCATCTAGGTAACCCACCATTGCATTGTAATGTTAGGTTTGTGTCTAGTTAGAGTTTTGTCCTTGTCTCGTTGAGTCTTGCATGTCCAGCTCCGCGCCAACCCCATGGTGGTTCCTCGAGCCCACATGTCAGATTAGTCATCCCTATTGGCCCGATTCGATGCTCTTATGGTACTGACCCCTAAGTGTCGCCCCTACCACTCAGTCGTCGGGAGACCCGATCCCTATACCGATGACCGAATCATTCCAGCGCCCTGTCATGTCCACTGCCATCCTACCTAATGGGATGCATACGGAGATCGACTTCATCAGTAGGGTGTCGTCTAACTGTGTCTCACAAGACATTATTGAGTCACTCTCTAAGACTGGGGAGATTGTTCTCCGTGATGGTTTAGCTTTTATCGAGTTTCTACGGTGGTTTGGCCCCGTTAAATATTTTGATGGCGCTTGGTGCAAGATCAGCACACTTGCTGGTCCATGCATCATTTTAGGGCGAACTTGGTTGGAGGAAAGAAGTGCGACCATCGACCTGGATAGGAGGACCTGCACCTTACACCCATCTCACCTTCCCGGTGAGTTTGTCTTCCATGAAGGCGTTACGCCGACCACCTCCATGTCATCACCTGGGTTTGTTCCAGTGAGTTACGAGGCTGAACAGGAGTTGATTGAGGAGTACCTAACTGAGGTTGAGGAGTTAGGGAGTGATCCCCTCCACATCATAGAGGACTCCGTTTCCCCTCCCGAGAGAGAGGCTTCACCCTTAGACCCTCATATAGAGACATTCTTACCTTCCGAGGGTGAACTGGTCATTGGTGAGTCTTTAGCTAGCTGGTTAAGGGAGGGTCCACTTCTAGATGTCTCCATTCCTTGCTATACACCCATGGGACCAGCCCTCCCAATAATACCCCTTAACTCCTTTCACACCACTTTTCGGTCCTTCTGCTTTCTTGAGAATGTGAAGGACTTCCTTAGGAGTTTAGATTATCAATGGGAGTTGACTTATATGTTGACCTTAGGGTCTGACCAACCCTATAGTCATAGCTTTACACTCCCTGCTTTGGGGTCTATTACCTCGGTCTACACCATAGGACATATCACATCCGAGGTCCTTTTATTATTTCCCATACCCGTGGAGGTTGATTTTGTCCCCGCTTATGGTTTCACGGTCCCGAGGGAGGAACCTTGCCTTCCTTGCCCTCCTCATGAGCCTCTTGCCCCATACATGAGAGTGCCTGAAGGTGATTATCTGCACCTGGGCGAATGTCGCACATGGGCAAGTATAGTGAAGGGACCTGTCGGGAGGGGTCATCATTTCTTTGACCCTTTCGATCCCCTCCCTAGTGAGCCTCTCGACCCATATTCTTTTCCCCACCTTGTCGAGGAGGTCCACTATCATACACCACCTAGGCCTTCTAGTCAACACCTCACCTTACCGGCATCCAGATGCCCGAGCTTAGGAGGCCAGGGACACATGTCTCTTCCCCATGTTTCTTCATGTCCACCATCATATAGGGGTTTGTCTCATATAGGGAATGTCATGAGTGAGTTTGGGCAATTTAGTCCCCATGAGTCTACCACATTCCGTAGGACACCCATGCATGATAGATACAACTTTGGTTGTCCTGGTCCTCCCCAAGTTGTCAAGTCTGGTAGGTGTCATAGGCCTATTAGATCCATATTTGGATGTCCAGGACCACCCCTGCATTCATATAGGTATGAGTCCACACAGCTAGTTCGGAGTCTACATCATCATCACCATCTTGAGGCCAGCAACGCACGTTATGAGGATTTAGCTGATACGCATCGACGCACCCGTGAGTTCCAAGTGGGAGAGTACGTCATGATCAGGGTTAGACCTGAACGGTTCCCTTCGGGGGCCGTGAAGAAACTCCAGGACCGCGGTGCCGGACCCTTTCGAGTCTTGAAGCGAATTGGGTCGAATGCGTATGAGATTGAGCTACCAGAAGACTATGGGATCAGTTCGACGTTCAATGTCTCAGATCTGGTGGCATATCGGGATCCCGCGGTGATTCCCAGCGAGCTTTTTGGGCCTACCCCTCCTGTTGAGAGCATCACACCTTCGGAGCGTCCACCTCCTCCAGCCCCATTACAGACACGCGAGCATGTAGATTACATACTGGATGAGCAGGTGACCACGACCAGGAGCGGAGCCTACCAACGCTTTATAGTGCGTTGGAGAGGGCGCCCTACGACAGACGACACCTGGATCACACGTGGAGAGCTGGAGCGGATCGACCCGGACCTGCTGGAGCGTTACTTGAGCGACCGTGACCCTTACTCGACAGGGTCGAGCTCTTCCCACCCGGGGAGAATTGGTGAGGACACACGCCGCATCACTCGATGGAGCACACGGAGCATGCCGGCATCCCTTTGGCTCGGCGATCATCTAGCAGATTAGCAGAGTTATCCCTATTTATTTTTTCATGCTTTAGGCCATGTTGGGCCTTGGATTAGTCCCTGCGTGGACACTGCTTTCTAGTTGTGGGCCCTTGTAGGCCAATTGGACATTTTTTTATGCTTTGTAGGCTTATTTAGAGGGCAAAGGGTTAGTGGGCCATCTTGTGCTCCACTCCTCCTTGGCCCATGTGGGGATTTGCGCACCCACCCCTAGGGTTAGGGTTTTGGGCGCATCCCACCTCCTCCAAGTGGAGGAGGTAGCAGCCGCCTTCCTTTTTGGGCCCCCCCCCCCTTTCCCCTTTCCACTCTCCCCCCCTTGCCTCACTTGAGCGCACCCTCCTTGATTGGAGGGAGGGCTGGTCGCAACCCCCCTTGAATGGAGGAAGTTGGGGCCCACCCCTCCTCCCATTTGCGCCCCCACCCCCCATGTGGCTAGGTTGAAACCCTAGTTCCCCCCCCCCCCCCCCGGGTATATAACCCTTGTATTTTCCTCTTTTTCAAATTAATGAACAATCAAACAATTTCTTGAGGAGCCTTTTGCGCATCCACCTCTTGGAGAGGGCGACCCTCTCCTCCTCCACAGCTCCTGCGACGGGAGCAACCCCGGGGTGCGACGCCCCATCCCCTCGGTGCGACGCCGAGGTTCCCTCCCTCTTCTACGTCGTCTCCGGTTCAATTCGTGAGTTCCAGATTCAGCCCCAAGTTGCAGCGGCGACCCTGTCCGGTGCTGATCGAATCTGAGCCCCCCTCCTTTTTCTGTGGATACGTCTACAAGTCAGCGACGCGTGGGCCTTGGTTTCGCCTCGATCCGAGGTCGGCACCACCCGTGGCGGATTTCCTCGTGAGCTAGCGCAGGAGCCTCCATCTCTGCGCGCCCAGATCCAACCTCCTCCTTGCGAAAATCCCACAGGACGCACGACGCCGAGTTTGGAGCTGATTTCTTCAGGGTTGGTACCTCTCGTCGTCCTCTTTCCAACGCCGCCAACCTCGTCTCCTTCCGACGCCCGAGCTGTTCGTGGCGTCCGTTCCCGTGAGGTCGCGCGGATCTGTCCAGTCCACCCGGCGCCAGAAGACCCGGCGACTTCCCGAGTTCACGGCGTCCAACCTTGACCAGATCTGGTCGAGCCCTTTGGTCCGGACCTGCTGCTCTGCGTCCCCAGCGTCCTCCCTCAAGCGGAGCCTCGTTCGCCTTCCAGAACAGCGAGTTACCATTTCCCCCGCTCGACAGCGTGGTTCTGGAGGCAGCTTTCTTGTCCCCACTTGCAGGTGCGGCCACGGCTTCCACGGTCGGAATCTGAAGGCGCCCTTTGGCCGAGGCTTCCTCCTGCGACCTAACTGCGCGCCGTCGCTGACGGCACCCCAATCGGACCCCGGAGCGGACCGTGAGAGCCCTTTTCGCCGAGTCGCGCGTTGCTGCAATTCTGCCGGTCGGCGTCCGGGCCTTCCTCGCGATCAACCCCTCCACCGAGTGCCGCCCGTCAGCCCGTGTATCGGCCACCCCGAATGGAGTTGTTGTAGCCTGTTATCTCCCTGCGAGGAGTGGGCACCATTGCTGGCTTGTACTTTTCTTTCATTGTGTGTATCGGGGTTGTCGGTCTCGGCCGGGGTTCCTTCCCCACGCCTAGGCGTGGAGGTACGTGCGACGCTCCCCCTTCGGCATTCTGCTTTACTAGTATGTGATTATTGCATGCCGCGTGAGAGAGTAGGGATCCTAGCTAGCATTAAACACCGCGAGATCGTGAGCGAGAGTATTCCCATTCCGTGGCCCCAGTCGAGCACCGAGCTCGGACTGGACTCCTATAGTTGCGCGTCGGCTCCTTTGCCGCTTTGATCCACTCGCTTCCCTCATAGGGACGGCCGTGGACTTGGGTTTCTTGTTGAGAGACGCCTCTCCCCGGAGGAATAGTACGGAAGTCGTTCACTCGGCTTGCCTTGTCACGTGTGAGTGCTGGCCGCACTTGGTCTTCATCATAGGTTTAGTCCATTTGTCAGTTCCGTCCCGCATCATCGACCCTGTCGAGTAAGGGTCTGCATCACTCTGGTAACGCTCCAGTAGGTCCGGATCTATCCGCTGCAACTCTCCACGGGAGATCCAAGTATCCTCGGTTGCGGGTCACCCTCTCCAACGCACTAGGTAGCGCGGGTAGGATCCACTCCTGGTAACTGTCACCTGCTCATCATGTATATGATCGATATGCTCTCGCTGTTGTGGAAAGGTAGCTGGTGGTGGACACTCAGGTGTGGGATCACTCTCAATGGGAGGAGATGGCTCAAAAGGCTCACTAGGGATCACCGCTGGGTTCCTATATGCAACTAGATCCGACACATTAAAAGTTGAGCATATACCATATTCCTCGGGCAGGTCCACAACATACGCATTGGATCCAACGCGTTTCAACACTCTAAATAGACCGGCTCCGCGAGCTTGCAATTTCTTTACGGTTCCAGAGGGAAACCGTTCAGGTCTTACCCTAATCATGACATATTCACCCTCCTGGAACTCACGGTGGTGTCGATGGGCATTGGCCAACTCCTTATACCATGCATTGCTGGCCTCAATGTGACGACGGATGTCGTCATGCAGACTCCTAACATGCCTAGTAAAAGACTCGGTAGACTCAGACGCTCGTGCGTGAATGGGCATGGGAACAAGATCCACTAGCTTCCTAGGCCTACGACCTATGACAATCTTGAATGGACTCATACCGGTAGACCTGTTAACCGAATCATTATATGCAAATTTTGCCAATGGTAATATGAGATCCCAATCCCTTACACGGTCCCTGACAAGACACCTCAAAAGGTCACCCAGACTCCTATTGACCACCTCAGTCTGACCATCTGTCTAGGGATGATATGCAGTGGAAAACTTGAGGTGAGTACCCAACATATGCCACAACGTCTTCCAGAAATAACTGGTGAATCTAACATCACGGTCAGACACTATGGTACAAGGCAACCCGAACTTGCACACCACATGAGTAAGGAATAGGCGGGCTACCCTCGAAGCATCTGAAGTCTTCGAGTAGGGAATGAAAAGGGCCATCTTCGAGAACCAGTCAACTACCACATAGACCGAATCATGCTTCCTAGAGGTACGTGGCAATCCCAAGACAAAATCTATGCTAACATCATGCCACGGGGCATCAGGCACGGGAAGAGGCGTATAAAGGCCCGAGCTTTGCTTCTTCATTTTGGCCGTAGCACATGTACGGAACTGAGCCACTATATGAGCAACATCACGCTTCAAGCTCGGCTAATAAAACCTATGCTCAACAGCCACAATAGTCTTGTTCCGACCAAAGTGGCCGGCTAGACCTCCCGCATGTAGCTCCCAGACTAAGAAGTCTCGAACCGAAGTTCGGGGAACACAAAGCCTGCCTCCTCTAAAGAGGTAACCCTCCTGGAGCACACAATCCTCATGATCTCTCGAGGGTCCAACCTGGAGAGTGGTATAAATCTGACCGAAGTCAGGACAGTCACCATAGGCCTCTCTCATCTTCTCTAACCCTATGACCTCGGCACTCATGGTGGTAAGCAAACACGCTAGCCGACTCAAGGCATCGGCCACCTTATTCTCCACTCCAGCCTTATGCTTAAGCACAAATGTGTGCTGCTGGAGATACTCAACCCAACGGCTGTGATGCACATTAAGCTTCTTTGGGGAATGGAGGTACCTCAAAGCATCATGATCGGAGTATAAGTCAAACTCCTGATGCAAAAGATAGTGCCTCCAATGCCTAAGAGCCTGAACAACTGCATAGAATTTCTTATCATAAGTGGAGTATCGCAGTTTCACGTCATTTAGCTTCTCACTGAAATATGCGACCAGGTGGGTCTCCTGACTCAACACTCCTCCTATCCCAACACTCGACGCATCACAAGAGACCTCAAACACCTTCGAGAAATCTGGCAATCGAAGGATAGGTGTCTGGGTCATGCGCTCCTTGATGTCCTTGAAGGCAACAGCTGCGGCCTTCGTCCACACAAATGTGCCCTTCCGGATACAATCCGTGATCGGGGCGGTGACGGAGCTAAATCCGCGGATGAAGCAACGATAGAACGTCGCAAGGCCATGGAAGCTGTGGACATCATGGACCGTACGGGGTTCCGGCCACTCAACAATGGCCCGGACCTTCTCCGGATCGGCGGAGACCCCAGTACTAGACACAATAAAACCCAATAAGGTAAGCTGAGGTGTCATGAAGGCACACTTCTGTGGGTTCGCAAACAACTGCTCTCGTCTCAAAAGCAGACAGACTTGCCGTAGATGGTCCAAGTGGTCCCCTTTAGTGCGACTATATATAAGGATATCATCAAAATACACAACCACAAAGACTCCAATAAAGGTCGAAGGACCTGAGTCATGAGTCGCATGAAGGTGCTAGGGGCATTGGTCAACCCAAAGGCATAACCAACCACTCATATGGACCATCCTTGGTCTTAAATGTGGTATTCCATTCATCACCTGGCCTAATCCTCACCTGGTGGTAGCCACTCTTAAGATCGATCTTCGAGAAGATAGTGGCACCGGCCATCATGTCTAGCATATCATTTAGGTGAAGAATAGGGAACCTATACTTCACGGTGATTTTGTTGATGGCATGACTATCAATGCACATTCTCCACGTGCCATCCTTCTTTGGGACGAGTAATGCGGGAACAGCACACGGAGTCATGCTGTCCCGAACAGACCCTCTCTGCATCAACTCATCGACCTACCGTTTTAGCTCGGCATGTTCCGTGGGACTCATGTGATAATGTGGAAGATTGGGCAATGAGGAGCCCGGAATCAGGTCGATAGCATGCTGAATATCCCGCATGGGTGGGAGTCCCTCGGGAAGCTCCTCGGGAAAAATATCAGCGAACTCCTGTAGAATAGGAATGACATCGGGTGGGAGTCCACCCTCGAACTTCGGCTCCACCTCTCGGACTGTAATAGCAAACACATGGCAACCCTTACTAGCCTCCCGCTCCATTTCTTGGGAGCTAATCATCATCAACCTCCTAGTCGAGGGCTCGCCTGTGCCAGAGATAACAGTCATAGCCCGGGCTGGGGATGGGGAACTGGGCCCGGGGACAGAAGGCTCTGGAGTACTAGGGCCAGAAGGACCCCTAACTGATGGGCTCTTGGGCTGAGTGGGGTGGAGGGTAATCCATCGGCCATCATGGTCGAAGGTACAGGTGTTCGATCGGCCATGGAGTGTGGCATCCTGATCAAATAACCCCGGCTTACCAAGAATGATATTGCCCACCTCCATGGGGAGGACATCACACTAGATCTCGTCACGGTAGGCATGGAACTGCAGTGGGACCAAATACCGCAGCCTGATCTGAATGGAGGTGGAATCCACCCATGATACTCGATAGGGGCAAAGATGGTCCACGAGAGTAAGATCAAGACGTGAGATTGCGCCCGTGGAGATTGCATTGATGCAACTCCCACTATCGATAATCACCTTACACACATGCCCTCCCAGCCTATAGTATGTATGAAAGTTGGTGGTCTGACGCCAGTCATCACTGGCCTGTGGCTGGGTGAGAATACACCTAACGACCCCCAAGTGGGTATCGTCCGAATGCTGGGCATCCTGGCCATCACCTTCAATCTCATAGTATTCATCAGCTAGCTCCTGATCTGCTTCAAAGCAGACTAACACAATATCTGAAGAGGTGGCGTCCCCGGCCTGTGTGTCCCCAATGACAAGAGACTGACGAGTAGGACACTGGTTGGCAAAGTGGCCAAACCCATTACAGCGATAACACTGCTGCCGTGATCCACTAGGCTCCCCGATCAAGGGTCCTTTCCCCTTATCCTCCCGACAGATAGGAGGTATAGGCAACAAAGGACGAGCAACGGGTGCGGGTGTCGGTGGACGGACCGTGGGTGCCATGGGTTGGGGACGAGGAGGGATATCCCTCGGAGGTGGAGAGCGAGGCCTAGGAGCGAATGGCTCGAGACGAGCGGGCTCCAGCCATGGGGGCCCTCGGATACGTGCCTAAAGAGCCACGGGGCTCGACACTACGAGGGGGATAGGGGCCCAACCGATGGGTAGGCTCAAACTCGGCCTTGAATTGCTCCAATTCGAGAGCAACCTAATACGCCTGTTCCAAAGTGGTCACATTGAGGTGTAAATATTCATAGTGGTAATTCGGTCGCAGACGTCTTCGAAAGCTCGAGATGGTCAAGGTGCTCTCCTCCGTAACTCCACACCGTAAGTAATACTCATCAAACTCGACGGTGTACTCAATCACAGATCAGTTCCCTTGGGAGAGACTTTGCCATTTTTCTAGAGACGCTGGCGATATGTGGCAGGAAGGTATTTCTGCCTCAACTTGATTTTCATGTCATCCCAAGTACCGATCAGGGGTTGATGTCGTTGCATTAACAAGCTCTCCACATTTATCCAATAAGTTTGGGCCTGCCCATGCAACTTCATCTTTGTGTACCGAACTCTTCGGTGGTTCGTCATCTCAAACCACTCAAAGTACCGGTCCATGCCGGCCTCCCAATCTAAATAGACCTTCGAGTCAAGACACCCGTCAAATACGGGAGGGTCCGCAGGCACGCTCCTAAGAACATGGTCATCGTCATCATCGCGATTCCGTCGTTGGTTTCGACTATCACAACCATAACCCCCTTGTTCATTATCAGATGCATAGTCATCCACCTCGTGCACCTGTTGCCTCCCAACATCTACCCCCTGAGCCCTTGGCGCAGCAGGTTGCTGAGCCGGCTCTTGTTGGCCATTCGTCGGCACGGGTTGCGCCGCCACTGGGGCCCTCTCAAGGATAGCAATCCTCCCTACAAGACCCTGAATGGACTGGTCTGATGCATCGGCCCGATCCTCTAGGGCTTCCATCCTCCCTTCTAGAGGCATTCCTATGCCATCTAGACGCGTACTAAGGCCATCCATACGCGTATCGAGACGATCCATGAGGGCTCGGAACATCTCGACCGTCGAGGGCTCATCGGAACTACGGGCTTGGGAATCCACCGTAGGTGGTGGTGGCGAGTATTGGGTGCCTCGATGGGTGGGCATGCAACTGACACACGGACTAGGAGACACAGACTAATGCACCTAGACGTAGCCAATATCCGGTATGTTGCGGAGGGTCGACCCGAAGATCTCCTCGCGCAAGTGTGCGGCCTTCCCGATAGGCGTAGCCTAACGTTCGGACAACACCTTTTAATATATCAGATTATCGGGATGAAATGTTATTTTAAAACACTTTTTTTGTTTTGAAAATAATGATGATCCTAGACTCGACTTAGACCGTGCAAGACTTATGCAACGACTACCCTAGACTCGACTCGCTCTGATACCAAACTGATGCGGGACAGACACGGGGACGGACTCTAAGTGATGTGGACCTCGTACTCTAAATGCAGACGCCACCAGCAACGTACAACAATGGAGACTCTTCAGCCTGACACTAATATTTCTTATGGGCTATACGTCGCTAACAGAAACGCAAGCTCACTCGTCGTCCCAGGCGAGGGGAAACGTGGATCCGCGCGGTTGAGAAACCGGCAGAGTCAAGGGTGGTCGACTCACTTCCGTGCTCGGATCGAGCCACGAGACGGGTCACTCTCTCGCTCACAGCGGTGACATGAACTCATGGGCTAGAATCTAACGTGACCATATACTAAACTAGAAAATGAATGCCAAGAAGTAAGACCGTTACCTCTATGCTCCCGGCGTGGGGAGGACAACCCCGGCCAAATCCGTACTCCCGGTTAACAGATTTTCACAACGGTAAAAAGTTTTGACCCACTCCATGCAGGGAGGTAACAGGTCACATGTGGGGCCCGGGAGTATCGGGAAGTGGGTTGATGGGCAACATCTTGATGTCGCTCTGACGGTGCTGAAATCCGCATTTTAGTGCTGTCCGGACGGCACCATCTGTGGGTTCATGGGGCCCACGTGCTGCTCATTCCTCCGGCCCTGACGGGGTGGGTCACCCTATGATGGTGACCTCTGGTGGCGCACTTCCCTGGATGGTGGCCGGGCTGGAACGCCGGTCGGAAGTCGGGCGGCTCCGATCTGCACTTGTCGGAGTTACTGTCCACGGATCTGCGGCTTCTATTTTACAGCGTGCGACCCGGCGAGATCTGCTGCTGCGATCACTCCTGACGTTGGATCGACGCACAAGAGGTACCGTTGGAAAGCTCTTTAGAAATACTTTGATCTAGGGCCATAGAAATAAATTTGAATTTCTCGGATCTGGCCTTGATCGATTTTAAAAGTTGCTGTTGGACAGGACCCGAAATCTCATGATAGAGGTGATTTTTCCTAAGAGTTGGCGTTGACTGCGAAGTAGACCTCTTATTCAGACATTGAGCTCTTCATGAAAGAAGTAGAGGGGAGGAGGAGGAAGACGGAAATAATTTGTATGATAGATTTGGTGGAGGTTTGGATGGGAAAAGTATTTTATACTGTTGGGTGGTCGGATCTGGACTGTGGCAGACAAAACTGAGTTGGGATCTGAAGTGATTTTTTTTGAAAATATAAACGAGATCCTAAAGTAACAAGAAAATTTTTGGACAAGTTATTTGGTGGACAGAACCTCCAATAAAAATATCAAGTCATTTGGATCACGAGAAGGTGGGTTCATGAATGACCTATTAGGGTTTTGGAAATCTGGGTAGACTGCTGGCAGATCAGAGAGGAGGTGGAGAACGAAAATGTAAAATAAAAACTAGAAGCTCCACCAATTTTTCTAGGACGTGGTGATGACCCCTGGAACTCACCCTGAAAGTTTGGGCTCCAGATGAACTCGTGGCTGAGAGCAAGAAATCTGAGATCAAGGGGATGTCCTGAGTGGACAGAACTCCGGCGACGATGGCGGTGGTGCGACAGAGGCACAATGGCGGTGGCGGCGACGATCTACACACCTGATAGATGAGGCTTCACACCTATGAATCATAGCTTTCCCAGCTGTAGAAGGGGGAGAGAGGAGAGAGATAGGGGGCGGCCCTTGCTTGGTGGAACAAATTCCAATTTTTCTTCTCATTAATTCTACTCAAAATAGAAATACAAGGTTCTTATAGAAAATATAAAAGACTAGTTCTATCCCTAGATCTAGGATTGGTGGGGGGTAAAAGAGGGACTCCACAATCTATTTCTCCCATGTGATTTGGAACAAATAAAATAAAAATTCAAATCCTAATAAACTATATTAAACATGGGGCGCCCCCTTGACTTCTTGGTCCCATTTTTTGAATTTTGCTATCCTTTGTCCCCCCTTGGTCCAACCCTTCTAGAAGCCCACCATGGAGGGTTGACTAACCCCACATGGGCCCAAGAGATGAGGTGGATCAATGGGAGAAGAGATTGGGGGCCCGCGGGACCCAGGTGGTCCCAAATTACAAATAAACCCCTCTTATAATACAAATTACAATCCGAATAAAACTAAATAAACACACAGTACACACAAATAAAATCCCCATAAATATGATAAATACTAAGACTCAAGGGGGAGTCTCCAAACTGTCTCCGAGCCAGATGGAAGCCGAGGTAGCCCAAGTGGTGCTCCGCGTACGGTACCGACGGCTCGTCGGTTCGTGCTTCTCGCTCACTCTCGTGTCCGCACCAAACCTGTTGTGCACATCACCGATCTTTCACCCAGCAAGATCAGCAACGCTACCTAGAGCAGTAAACGAGAAACCAATCATCCAAGGAACAAATCCTCATGCTGACTAACAGCTTGCCCCGACCCTAGAACATGGTATCAGAATTACAATGCAGAAAAGAAAAAAAGAAAAATAGAAAACCAAAGGAAACAATGAAAATGTAGCTCCACAGATCACAATAGTTTTTGGATTTGATCCAACAAGCTAGACTTCGAACATATCCTCAATTGAACTGGCTGCACTCATGAATTCTCCTCTCATGAATTGGTCTACAGATTCCTGGAAAGGGCTCTCGATCTCTCTCTCTTTTCTTCTTCTTCTTCTCTCAGACTCTTTCAGATCTTCTGCTGCTTCTTTTCTCTCAAATCTCTCAAGAAGGAACACTCCAATAACTCACGCAGCTCTCCTATTTTCAGCCCCTTGCCGCATCTCTTACGTTTGGAAGAAGAGTGAGATATATAGTGCAAAACTAACCCATTTTTTTGAAATAAGGATATCTTTAATCAGAAATATCATTGGTCCATGTGGCAGATGGAATATACTTCTGTTGGGAACCTTCTAGAGTCTAGCCCACGTGCATTGGATCGTGTGTCAATGATTAGAGCTTGAAGGCACGTGGTCCACTTGAAGTCCTCGCATGCTTCTCAGGACAAGGCAGACTGCGTTGACACATGGCCTTTATTCCGTCGACGCACTGATGCTGAAGATGCCCAGATAGAGCGTATGAACTCTGGGGTCGACTCTGAAAGTCAACACCTTCTTATTTCTGAACAGAAGTTTGCTGATTGCGTCAGCTCCATGTCATCGTTGCGTCGACTCCACTATAACACCTTCTTAAGTTTGAATAGCATTTTGTAGAAGAGCCTTGGTTGCGTCGACTCCACTTCAACATGGGGTCGACTCCGTCTTCATGTTTCTTTGTAGATGCATTGCTGTGTCAACTCCATGTCTCCCATTGCATCAACTTCTTCTTGAAATCTGTTGATTTCTCAGTCTTTCTGTCGCCCTTTCACTAACTCCTTTCCAACCCATATCCAAAGCATATCTAGTTTGCTTGGCATCTTAATTTGAATACATTTTTACACAGGGATGATCTTGGACTTGATGTTCTTGAAAGTCTTCATAAGTTTTCTACAAGCCTGTTGGTTTGATAAAGGTTGTTGACCTCAGGCTCGACCAAGTCAACTTCTGTCTTCTTCTGAACTTTTGACATTCTCTGAATTTTTGTGAATCTGAACTTTCTAAACTTGAGCTTCTGAACCTGTTCTTCACAGAATTCAAGGATATACACATGTATATATATATATATATATATATATATATATATATCGTTGTCAAAAACATGACATCATCAAAACCATGAAATGATTCATAAATGAGTCATAGTGCTTGACATCATCAAAACCACCAGGGACACAACGTTCTCCCCCTTTTTGATGATGGCAACACTATGACACATTACATAAACAGTATTAGCCAAGGTTTTATTTTTGAAGCTTATGACAACATTTCCCAATCAACACATACTGTCTACCAATACAACAATCTCCCTATTCTATCTCCCCATTAAAATAATGATACCACCACATTAAAAAAATAATGGCTCATCAAACTATCTCCCCCTTTGACATCAGCAAAAAAAGGCATAGTTTGAAACCAGAATTTTTTTTCAGAAAGGACATATCAAAACTAAAATTTATCAAACTTGAATGAGCCAACTGATACCAATTGAAGAGTTTGTCAGAAAATTATCAGATCAAGAATTGCAACAAACATCAAGGAACAAGTAATTGACAAATGATGAGTTTGACAAGATATTCGGATCAGAAATTGAGCAGACATGAAGTTGACAAAAATCACTTTGATAATCATGACCTAAACTAATTTTAGTAGGAAGACACAAGCAGCAGATAGATTTGATCTTGAATGAATTTGAGTGAAGTAATCACAAATTGTGACAGTTCTGAAGAATTCTCAGTCTAATACTAATTTCATAAATCAAAAATCACTGAATTGCAGACTCTTCTATCATAGTGCTTCTTATGATGCATTCCTTATTTAGCTGTTCAGTTCACGTTTAATAAGTTATGAGTTTACCAATGAAATTTCTTTACAAATCTCTACATTCAGGCTTAATTGAAATGAACCAATTTTTCACATTAATACCATGTTTAACCTTCTTTATCTTACTCATTCAACTTCAAAGACTCCCTTGGAATTTCCCAAATCAAGTATTGAGATTAAACAATCATGATGTTATTGATTGAATTCCTGGGCTTCAGCAATTTTCTTTTAGCTTTTGCTACCATGTTCTGATTTTTCCTTTTGCTCAACAAATTTTTAAGAGCATTTAAGTCAAGCACACACTTTATATATTAAGGATACATGTTGTTTAGACGCCAGTATCCCTAGGTACTCAGTATGACTGACTATCATGCTTCAAATTTGAACAAAGGTAGCAATGTCACCTCATGACATGTCTCAACTCATTTCATTGATGGGAAGGATATATTTCTCAGTGAGCTTGCCATTGCTCTGCCTTGATTTTTATGAGATTTCCTGCAGAGTTAACACTGGCACCTCATGACACAGTCCGCTAAACTTCGAGGGTCAAGGGACATGGTTTCTCAGTGGATCATTGTCATTGCTCTGACATTTGTTACCCTTAGGAATTTTTCAGATTATCTCAATGTTTAAAAACAATACTCAATTTGAGTATCTCAACCAAAGTTGCCATGATCTATGAAACTTTCAAATTTTAGAAGATCTTACAGGACACAACATGTAAAAGTTGGTTAAGGTATATTAAGGTTGAACGTAGATGTTTTCAAGACATTTATCTCTAAACTCAATGAATTCATTAAGCTTAAACTAGCTGATTATTGTGGACAATCATAGGACTATATGATAGAAGATTCCTGGTTTAAAGTGTACTCAAATTTATGATTTTGGTATGCACACTGGAATTCTCCTGAATTTCAGGTAGTTCAAGAATTTTGACAAGAATAGTCAAGCATGTAGCAAGCAGGAGTTTCAAGAATTTTCATACTCATGGAGTAGACATCAGGTACAAGGATGGTTTAAGGAAAATAATTCTTTAATGAGAGCTAGAGAGATGATTTAATGACAATAGACTCTCCCCTTGAGAGAATGTAACCCAAGGGTTTTTCCGCAAGGCTCCCCCTCACCAAATGTCCGGATCTAGCAGACAGAATTAACCAGAACCTTGATGTTTTGAACTCCATGGAAATTTTCAGAAGTGATAGTCTTGGAATAAGAATGAGGTATAGATGAATGAATGTTTCTGACTAGTTTTGAACAAATGGAAGTACAAATGATTCGTTGGAAATCACAAGTGAGCAAATAGAAAGTGAAACTCTGGATTTTAGATAGGTGAGTTGACTTGATCTAAACAGAGAGTCGACTCAGAAGACTTTCACAAAATAGCAAATTTGTTGGAATTGAACTGTGAGGTCGACGTAATCTCATCAGTGCGTCGACGCACAAGTATAAGATGATGGATTTTCAAATGAACCAGATTTTCTTTTAGAACAAGCTCTCATTTATTGCAATTTAGAATCAACACAAATGCATTCTGACAAAGCATTGCTGTACTTTAAGCATTGTTTTTCTCCCTAAATGTATGCATGAAATTCAAATATTCTTTTTGAACTAAATGATATGCAATTAATTCCAAATTGACACGTGCATGTGAATTGACCAAATTTGCACTAACTTCTCCTAACCGAATACACTTGTGCAACTAATCTAGCCATGAAGACCATGCAAGAGAGTTGGCTAACTTACTTTTGAAGAGCCCTAAATGCAAAGTTGACCTATGGTACCAGGCAGAGGTGTATCCTCACGCATAGTGAAGGCTTCCGAACAGGCTTAACGTACCTTTCTGCAAGTCACCATTTAATATACCATAAGGTCATGCATGAAAATGCATCAACCAGTGCAGTGCATTTCAATATGAACAACAAAATTTTCAAACAATGCATGACAATGCAAGAAGATATGTGCAGATATGAAAGCATGTGCAACAACTTTTCAATTCTGTGCAGAATTTTTATTGCAACTCAAATTATCCTAACTCCCCCTTATCTATTCAAACAAATGACAAGATCAAAAACACAATATGTACCTATCAAGAGGGAAGTTATTTACAATCAACAAATATACCAGTAAAAATAGAAATTGGGGTTTTACCAACCACAGGTGCCTTGATCTATTGAGCCCCCTTTTAATTTTCCCTCTTCCCCCAAGGCACTCCTGCAAAAATAGATTCTCATTTTGGATTTTTAGGTATCTAAATGTTCTTGGGTCCTCATGGTTAGTGGTCCCTTTAGTGGTTGCCCTCCACATTTTCTGGGCTTTTAAATCATCAGATTTCATCAAGGAGCAAATTAAACACGGCATGCCCAAAATGGCCACAGTAATGACAATATGCTGAGAACTTCACATTTTTCTTGTGGGCATAAGAAGTGAATTTTTGTGAGTTAATAGAAGTGGTACCTTGTTTGTCTTGGAAATATTTCTTTTTCACAACATGATGATTATCATTCATCATTTGAAGGCAAGATTTCATCATATGTCCATATTTTCCACAATGAAAGCACTGGATTTTCTTTTTCTGAACAGTATGATTTTTAGCATGAAATCTCCTAGCATGCATTCTACCGGCACTCTGATCATCTTATTCTATCATTTTGCAGTCATGCATAAGATGTCCATGCTTACCACAGTAAAAATAGTTAACATTGGTTTATTTTGAGGCAAGGTATCTAGCATATTTGCTCTTAGCATGTACATTGGAACCATTAAATTTATTTTTCTGCTTTTGAGGCAGATTGATTTTATTTTTCTGATTTTCATTCTCTTTTTGTATTGTTTGGGCAGCAAAATGTTTTTGGGCTTTCTAGACAGTAGAATGTCTTGAGCTATGCACAAATGATGTATGCAAATTATTTTCAAAAGATTTTTTTATTCTCAGGTTTGTAGCCCATCCCCTCTTTCAAGAAATTAACCTTAGCCCCCAGAAGTTTGTCTAGGTTTTCCTTCCCTTCAACAAATCTAGACAATGAGTTGTTCAAATCTAAAACTTCAGATTGGAGGGATGAAGTTTGAACTTCATAGCTTACAATTTCTTCTTCACAGGAAATGACATTCTGGTCCAATATTTCATTAACACCTTTAAAGCTTTCTATTTCCTATTTTAATTATTGCAATCTTTCAGATTCATCAATGTTTAGAATAGATTTTCCTTTTTCAAGAGTCAGCAGTCTTTCTGACATAGCAGTGTTCAGCTGATTCAGTTTCTCAACTTCTTTCAATAGTTCTTCATTTTTCTTTTTGAATTTATCATTCTGTTTCAATTCATTGATTAGAATCTGATCATCAGTTGTGGCTTCTTATCAATGTTTGGCTTCAGACTTTTCCCAATTTTTCTGAAGTACCACATTTACAGCTTTAACAGCTTAAAAATTATCAAGATTCAGCTTGTTTCCTTTTTTAATATCTCGACATTTTTGTTCAGCCTCCTCCATCGGTTTTTTAAGATTCGTATTTTCAGATCTCAACTTATCTGATTCAGAATTATCAGAGTCGAAATCTTGTAATTGCATTTTGAATTTCTTATTTTCAATTTTTAGGACTTTTAAACTTTCTTTATCAGAACTAGTGTGAACTACAACATTCAGTTTCTTTTTCAAAGATTTATTCTCCTTTCTTAGTTTTTCATACAACTCAAACAATTTTGTATATGCTTCTTCCCATTCTTCTATGGAGAAACTTTCGAAAGGAGAGCTTACCTCTTCATCATCTTTTTCATCTGAGAGGCTTTCTTGCATGCTCTGATTGCTGTTAGCCATCGTGCATTTTTGTTCCTCCTCCTTCACATGGATGGCTATCATATTGTCCCAAATTTCCTTGCCAGACGTGCAGGCAGAAACAAATGGAAACACATTATTGTCAACTGTTGCTTTTAGAATGTCCAAAACCCTTAGATTATCACTACTTTTCAATCTATGATTGTTGCAGGGATTTTTTTCTCTTTTTTTTTTATGCCAGTGGCCAGGGTGAAGGTAGGGATACAGCGGGAAGGAAAAAATATGGGAGTTTGATGTATCTCGGGTATCCTCCTTCGTGGCCGTACGCCTCTAACGACGGTACCGGGCACTCTTCTTTTACGGAAAGCCGAGAAGGGTCGAATGGCACAGAATAGTTAAAGGTGTAGATTAACTGGACCGGGTGCAGGCGTGCCAGTCAATTTCTCGACAATCACCTATGGAACCAAGGGTTGACCAGGGAAGCGTCACCAGGACGTGGCATGTGGCTCGAGAAATAAGGTGACACGTGGATCGAGGGGGTTCCACGGGTGCGAGTGCGCAAGCGATTATGGGAATCGTGTATTGGACGTCTTTCCCCACCGACCGCAAGTGATCGGTGTTTCTTTACATCGGATTGAATCCGAACACCTTCGTTCAGTGCTGAAGAGAAGCCTGTATGTGTCTAAAGCCATGGGAGGAGGGTTGAGAGCATTTCGTAACTGTGGGCACGCTTTTGTCTTGGGGGTGATGGCTGAGGTCAGAAGCATTAGGCGCGTGCGCCGAGTGGTGTAGGTGGAAAGCTGGGGCCCACGTGTGGGCACTTGCATTCAATTGGTTTTATACTTTATGAGACCCTCATGGGCTTTACAAATGGGCCAAGGAGGCCGGAGTACAGTTGGCGCAAGCCGCGGGACAATTTCAAAGTGTGTGTCGGTCCCCGGGTCAATGCGTGGTATGGCGGACATCTACGTGTTTTACAGAGGCTCCCTAAGGGGAGATTGAGACATGCCCGACTGCCTATATGGTGGGGCGGCTGTGGGCTGGTGCCTGACGGAGGTTGGCCACTGCTCAAGGTGAGTGGTCGGGTCCGGGCCTCGGGGGCGAGCGACAGTTACGCGGTTCCGTGTCGGTCAGGGGTGAGACGTCGTGTCATGAGTGTGGCCACCAGGGGTTGTCGTGCATGGGCGGACCCGGGAGGCGGGTGTGTTTGCCGTAGTTGTAACACCTTATGTGCGATGGGAGCGGACTTGCGCATGATGGCTAGACGCCATATGATGGGAGTACGGACATAACCTCGGCGTATGCCAGCCGATCCACAAGCCGCCCAAGCAAGCGCCTTGCTCCTTGCATTCGAGACCCTTGCCGAAAGCCTCAGAAGTCTGAGGGTGCGACAGTTAGGTCGGGTCAGTCCGTCCGTATCTCCATGTGTTGCTTGCTTGTCTGTGCGTGTCCGTGTCTGTGTGCCCCTTGAGCTTCTAAGGGGTGGAATTTATAGGAAGTTGAAGGGATAGAGATGGGGTTTAGGCGGACCAAGTTGGAGGTCTAACTTGGTCCGGGTAAACCCCATGAAATTTTTTTTAACGAGTGGGGGAGATAGGGTTTAGGCGGACCAGCCCCTTGGGCTAGTCTGGTCCGCCTAAACCCCTCTTGGAGGAGTTTTTTTATTATTAAAAAAACTTTTTTTTGGTTTTGATGGGGTTTAGGCGGACTGGCCTGAGGGCGCAGGCTTGTTTGCCTAAACCCTCCCCCAAGGGTTTAGGTGGACTGGGTTGGGTGTTTTTTTTAAATTAAAAAACTTTTTTTTGTCGTAATGGTGTGACGACCCGAGATCCGAACACCAGGAAGGCCTGATAACCTGAATCTCGAACTGCCACCCACGAGCCCGAAAGCTCGGAAGGGTTAAAAGGGATGGTGTGGAGATACACAAGAATCTAAATAATTGCATAACTACACAATTAGTATGGATAAGCAGGAAATAAATAATGACATTAATTAAATTACATGGTCCACAATAATAATAGCAGTCTAAAATATAATAGTAGTCCACAACTAGTACAGCACAGAAAAAGAGGTACAACTACACGGGCATACCCCGGAACTGGCAACTGGCGACAAGCCCTGGACACCTGAACCATGTGGAGCCTCGGAAGCGCTCCCCTGAAGCTGCGTCTCACTTGAAACGTGGGAAACACATAGGGAATGAGCCTCAAAACAAAAGGCTCAGCAGGGATCATCCGATCCCCACCTCGCAAACCGAGAAACGGCACGGAAAGTAACTACAAGCTACCACTACGGCTAGTACCGAACACACGACACAAAAATTGAGACAACTCGTCAAAAACTCAAGAGTCGCTACCAAACAAAGATAGGAGTACCAAACCACTAGAAGCAAGGCCGGATGCATCCACTGACTGCTTAAACTGCACCTCGGGTGTCCCCCACGACCCCTTGTGGAACGTGGACACCGTACTACTAACCACAAAACAAGTGACTAGCTGGGGTCATGCTCATCAGTGCGGGTCCAATTGCCCCCAACCACATGTGCACACACAGACCATACGTCCTAGGTCTGGCCCTCTGACTAGTTTTCCCCTCAGCCGGACTCTGGCATCAAACGTGGGGCCCAACGGAAACCAGTGTAAAACTGTCTCTCAGGGTTGCCTCGCCACCACTCCCTGGTGGGACCACTAGCGTGTCGGAAGGCTACGACTAGTGGAGGGTCACTGAAAGGGTAGACTCTCTAGTCAATGAAAAATAACGTCTGAACCGGATAAAGTACAAGGGTCGCTCCTCGTACCGACACTGACTCACGGTGACACACGCCGAGAATACCACCTCCCGAGATCCCACGGCACCCTAACATGTGGCCCCCACATGATGCCCAACATCAGTCAGACCACGGGTCAGCACGTGGATCGAGGTCCACTTACCCGAGACTCGAATTGATAAAACATAACTCTGGTTGGACACGAACCGCTGGCGGTCCACCTTTGGGCCGCCACATGGGCTAGCGGTTCAACATTAGGCCGCTATACGGGGTGTAGCGGTTCAGCATTAGGCCACTACACTCTGGGTTGCGAAGGCATAACCGGTCCTACATAGGTCCGCCAAGGAGTTTAAGGCGGTCGTCCCTTAGGCCGCCAGACCCAAAAACCTCCAACGGTAAAAAACCAACGGTCAAAAATGCCTCGAAGGTCACGTAGACCAACTCGGCTAGCAGTCGGCCCTTAGGCCGCCACATGGGCTCTGGCGGTTCATCGTATGGCAGCTAGGCCCAACCCACCCAAGGGATGCTGGAAATGGTCGAATGGGGACCGCCAGAAGGAAGTGGCGATCACTGGAAGGACCGCCACAATTCCAAAAAATTGAAAACGGCGGCAGAACCCCAAAATCGCCATTCCACGCCCCATTCACCCCCGGGTGAAAGGGAAATAAAAGGGAAACTTCTTCCTAATCTCCCATTGCATCTTTTGATGCCCACAAACCACAAAATAGAGGATTAAAATGCTAGATCGGCCACTTGAGCCTTAAAACATGATTTTCCCTTCTCGGCTCAAAATAACCCACTCGCGACCTCGCCTCGGCCTAGAAATCACGGGGAAGGTAAATACTGAGCTAAGGATCGTCACCCTACCTCGGATTCGTCCGAAGCATGGCGGATCGCCGCCGATCCTCAAAACCAGCTTGAACCTTCATGAGCTCCCACGACCTCACCAAGCGCCGAACACCACCGGGATCGCCACACCGCCACCTATGCCACCACGCCGTCGCCTTGCCGCGTCTGCAGCCGAAGGGGAGGGCGTCGGGGCTGTCACCGGAAGAGGGGGGCGGTCACGGTGGGGCGCTCACGGGAGAAAGGAGGAAGAAGAAGAAAGAAGAAGAAAGAGAAAGGGGAACAAAAAAAGAAAGGAATTGGGGATTTATAGAGAATCCAGATTTCCCAAAAAATACATAAAAATTGAAAAATATACCACCGCGATTGTTGGAACACGCTGATCACCGTGGCACCATCCCAGAGTAGGTGAATGACCCGGTTTACCTGCTACGGGGTTCCGTAGGTCCTGTCAGGGAAAAACACAGGAAACCGCGGAACACGTTCCAGGACGTCCGAAACTGATCCGAAACACACGGATCCGAACCCGAAAGATGTCCGAAAGATAATTCCGGGAAAAATGAGAACAAATTTTCTGAGAAAAAAAATCCGAGACCTAAGAAGCAGGATCTGAAAGGTCCATGATATTACAGCCCTCCCCCCTTAAACAAATTTTATCCTCAAAATTTAAAATGAAGCACAGGGAAAAAGGGATACTCACTCGAACAAATAAGGGAACTACTAACGCATCTCATCCTTACGCTCCCAAGAAGCCTCACCACCAGAGTGCCGCTGCCACACCACCTTGACCAGAGGGATAACCTTATTCCGCAGGTGCTGCTCTCGCCGATCCTCAACACGGATAGGGAACTTCGATAGAGACAAATCGAGAGTCACCTCGGGCCAAACAGAATCCTCCAACACATGAGAAACATCGGGCATACACTTCCTCAATATGGAGACGTGGAATACGTCATGCACTGTTGCAAACTCGGGAGGTAGCTGCAACTGATAAGCAACCTCGCCAATGTGCTCCACGATGAGAAACGGGCCAACATAGCGGGGACTCAGCTTCCCACGCTGTCCAAATCGCATCACTAACTTCATGGGAGAAACCCTCAAAAATACTCAGTCACCGACTGTGAAACAGAGTGGCTACCTTCTTCGATCGGCATAGCTCTTCTGCCGACTCTGCGCCGCCAACATGTCCTGACAGACCAGATGCACTACATCAATGCACTGCTGCACCAGCTACTGTCCCGTCACAACACGCTCACCAACCTCAGACCAATCGAGTGGAGTCCCACACGATCGCCCGTACAACGCCTCATAAGGAGCCATCCCAATGCTCAAATGATAGCCGTTGTTGTGGGCAAACTCCACCAATAGTAGATGGTGAATCCAACTCCCTTGCCATTCCAGGCAACATGATCTCAACATATCCTCTAACGTCTGAATGGTCCTCTCCGACTGACCATCTGACTAAGGATGATATGCTAAGCTAAACGCTAACTCCGTGCCAAGAGCTCACTGGAAACTCCTCCAGAATCTGGAAGTGAAACGCGGATCTCGATCTGACACAATGGAAATGGGAATCCCATGCAAAGGTACGATTCGCTCCACATAGAGACGAGCCAACTTTGGCACACTCCAGCTGACCTTGATCGGTAACAACCGAGCCACTTTTGTCAACCTATCCACCAGCAACCAAATACTTACCTGCCCACTCGGAGTCCTCGGCAATCCCACCATAAAATCCATGGTCACGTGGTCCCATTTCCACGCGAGAACCTCCAAGGGCTGAAGAGTACCTCCTGGTCGCTGATGCTCTGCCTTCCCCTGTTGACAGGTCAGGCATCTGGCCACATACTCTGCAATATCAATCTTCATGCCAGGCCACCAGAACTACCTCTTCAAGTTTCGATACATCTACGTCGCACCCGGGTGTATAGTGTACCGACTCCCATGAGCCTCTAGTAACACCGCACACTTCACCTGCTCTTTAGTCGGGGCGTATAGCCTGCCACAGAATCTCACAGCTCCATCCTCATCGAACTCCACATCAGCCAAAGCCAAAATTCGGGGCAACTCAGGGTCTGCACGCTGAGCATCTGTCACCTGACGATGAATAGCTGGCGTGACAATCAAGCTAGCGAGAACAGCTAACCCCGACTCTTGGGGAACCTTGAGCCTGAATGACACGGCTGGCACCTGTTCCCAGAGCCTCCACTTCCTCATCATCATGGCGCTGACCACAACCTTCCTACTCAAGGCATCAGTAACGACATTCATCCTGCCCGGCTGATAAGACAGGGTGAAGTCATAATCCTTCATATACTCCATCCATCGCCTCTGCCTTAGATTAAGGTCCTTCTGAGTGAACACGTACTTCAAACTCTGATGGTCTGTGAACACTTCAAACTTCTCACCATACAGATAATGCCTCCAAATCTTCAATGCCAAAATCATAACCGCTATCTGAAGGTCATGGGTAGGATAGTTCTCCTCATGTGGCTTTAGTTGCCGAGATGCATATGCCACAAGTCTACTATGCTACATCAGCACAGCACCCAACCCGACCTCGGAAGCATCTGTACACACCACGAAACCTTCCGATCCAGAAGGCAACACCACCATCGGTGTCGATGTGAGCAACCTCCTAAGATCCATAAAGCTCTGCTCACACTCACCAGTTCAGATGAACGGCACATCTTTCCGCGTAAGCCTGGTCATCGGGGCTGCAACACGAGCAAAATCCTGAATGAATCTCCTGTAATAGCCTGCAAGTCTTAAAAAACTCCGAATCTCTGTCACGGACCTTGGCCTCGGCCACTGCATCACTACCTCAACCTTGGCTGGATCCACGAAAATACCATCACCAGAAATCACGTGCCCCAAAAAGTGCATCTCGTGAAGCCAAAACTCACACTTGTTGAGCTTAACATACAACTGGTGATCTCGCAAGGTCTACAACACAACCCTCAAATGATACACATGCTCATCTGCAGACTGTGAATAAACAAGGATGTCGTCCATAAACACGACCACGAACTGGTCGAAGTAAGGATGGAACACCCTCTGCATCAAATCCATGAACGCTGTGGGGGCATTGGTGAGCCCAAACGACATCACCAAAAACTCATAATGCCCGTATCTTGAGCTGAACGCAGTCTTCTCCATGTCAGACACTCAAATCCGCAACTGATAATAACCGGACCGTAAATCAATCTGCGAGAACACTCGAGCAGACTGAAGCTGGTCGAACAAATCATCAATCCGCGGCAACGGATACTTGTTCTTAATGGTCACCTCATTCAGCTGTCGGTAGTCAATGCACAATCTCAGACTACCGTCCTTCTTCTTCACAAACAACACTGGCGCACCCCAAGGGGAAAAGCTAGGACGAATGTACCCCTTGGCGAGCAACTCCTGGAACTGCATCCTCAACTCCCTCAACTCAGCGGGAGCCATATGGTAAGGAGCCTTCAACAAAGGTCCCGTACCAGGCACAATCTCGATAACAAAGACAATCTCCCGCTGGGGAGGTAATCCATGTAGGTCCTCGGGAAAAATATCGGGAAACTTACACACCACCGGAATGTTCTCCACATCTGGCTCCGACTGGTCCACCACGACCACAGAAGCGAGAAAATCCTGACAACCCGCATCAAGCAAACGACGAGCCCTAATAGCCGAAATAAGAAAGTGGGAAGAGGAAGACATAATACCTTGGAAAGAGAAGGTTGGTCCTCAAAGTCGCCGAAAATAACCCCTCTTCGAGCCACAATCCTCCAATGGATGATGTGCCTCGAGTCAATCCATACCCAAAATCACATCAAAGTCTTGAAGTGACAACGCATAAAGCCTGGCCGGCAAACTCCGCCCTTCCACCCACATAGGAACCTCATCGAAATAATACGGAGTGATCATAAAATCACCAGAAGGCAACTCCACTACCAAATCACAGGATAACTGGGTCACCAGCTCCTCAATACTCAGCGTAAAATCCTCCGAAATAAATGAATAAGACACGTCGGAATCAAACAAAACTCGAGCCGCACAACCCATAATCCTATCGGTACCTTCCACGAGCTGTGATGCCACTGCCTCTGCCCTGGTCATGTGTGTAATCTAGCCTCGTGACCTCTGCCTGCCCTCCACACTCACTGACCTGGGTAGTGGCGGATATTGCCTCTGCTGCTGCTGCTGCTGCTGGGGATACTGCTGCTGTGGAGGATACTGCTGCTGCTACGGCCTCTAGGGATAGTCACGCGCCATATGTCCTGGCTGGTCACACCTGAAATAGATCACCGGCGCCGTGCACTACCTGCTTGGATGCGACTCACCACATCGGGGACACAATCCCCGCGATCCACCCACTGATCCATGACGCTGCAAAGGGACCGGCTACTGTACACTGCCTGAAGATGCCTGCCTCTGATCCTTACGCTTCTTCTGGAAACTCTTCTTGAGAAACTTCTTGACCTTGGTGCCAAAAGACGTAGATCCCATCACTGACGCTACCGGTGTCGACGCTCCCGAACTACCCATCGTGTTCTAGAAAGTACTCTGTTGTTGGGTAGCCGTGTGCTGACTATGGCCTGAATGGGACTACCCCTGGCCCCCCTATCCTCGGATCATCTGCATATCTAGCTCTAAGGATGCCACCACATGAGATGTTGTCTCCAAATCGGTAGTAGCGTTCGCCATCAGAAGGTGCCTCAGATCCTGTCTCAAACCCTGGATGAACTACTCGGTCTTCAGCCCCTCATTCTCCATGATATGGGGAGCATAACGTCCCAACTCAAAAAACTGATCCATGTACTGTAACACTGACATGTCACCCTGAACCAGCTCCAAAAATTGACGCATCTTCTGCATACCAACATAGGATGGGCAGTAGGTATGCTCGAAGACCCTCACAAAGTCCTGCCACGCAATCTGCTGAAGTGGACGAGACTAAAAGGATGTCTTCGACTCTAAAGACCACCAATCTGGAGCCGTACCCTGCAACTGGTTACATGCCAACATCACCATATCCTCCTCGGCACAGCGCATGGAACTGAAAACTCTCTCCATCTCATCAAGCCATCTCCTGGCCACATCAGAATCTGGCTGGCCATCGTAATTGGGTGGATGAAACTATAGAAAGTCCCTCACAGCACGACTGGGTCCACCCCTGGACGACGAGCCCTCGCCAGCATCACTGCCAAACTACCGAGACATTAACTGAAACATGCTCCGAAAGAAATCTTCGACCCCCGGAACTCTCCCTGCATCAGTGTCATATGGTGGCACTCTGCTCTGCTCCTCCTGCTCCTCTGTAGACTGTCCCTGCTGAGAGCGAGTCCAACGCCTCGGTGCCATACTCGCCTACTGCAAAAAGACAGAAGATAAGGAAAACAACGGAATCAATAAAACACACGATGCCCTAAGCCAGTGCCAACTGTACATCATCATTGTGGACTAGTGGACCACTGCAACTATTTATGATTCTTATATATATCCACAATTGTGCTCTGATACAAGCTGTGACGACCCAAGATCCGAACACCGAGAAGGCCCGATAACCCAAATCTCGAACCACCACCCACGAGCCCGAAGACTCGGAAGGGTTAAAAGGGATGGTGTGGAGATACACAAGAATCTAAATAATTACAGAACTACACAATTAGTATGGATAAGCATGAAATAAATAATGACATTGATTAAATTACATGGTCCATAATAATAACAGCAGTCTAGAATATAACAGTAGTCGACAACTAGTACATCACAGGAAAAGAGGTACAACTACACGGGGCATACCCCGGAACTCGCAACTGGCGACTAACCCTGGGCACCTGAACCACGTGGAGCCTCGGAAGCACTCCCCTGAAGCCGCGTCTCACCTGAAACGCGGGAAACACGCAGGGAATGAACCTTAAAACAAAAAGTTCAACAGGGATCATCCAGTCCCCACCTCGCAAATTGATAAACGGCATGGAAAGTAACTACAAGCTACCACTACGGCTAGTACGGAATGCACGGCACGAAAACTGAGACAACTCGCCAAAAACTCAAGAGTCGCTACCAGACAAAGATAGGAGTACCAACCCACTAGAAGCAAGACCGGATGCGTCCACTGACGGCTTAAACCGTGCCTCGGGTGTACCCCTCGACCCCTGGTGGAATGGGAACACCGTACTAGTAACCACAGAACAAGTGACAAGCTGGGGTCACGCTCATCAGCGCGGGTCCAACTGCCCCCAACCACGTGTGCACACACAGACCATACGTCCTAGGTCTGGCCCTCTGATTGGTTTTCCCCTCAGCCGGACTCTGGCGTCAAACGTGGGGCCCAACGAAAACCAGTCTAAAAACCGTCTCTCAGGTTAGCCTCGCCACCACTCCCTGGTGGGACCACTCGCGTGTCGAAAGGCTACAACTAGTGGAGGGTCACTGAAAGGGTAGACTCTCTAGTCAACGAAAAATAACATCTAAATCGGACAAAGTACATGGGCTGCTCCTCGTACCGACACTGACTTACGGTGACACACGCCGAGAATACCACCTCCCGGGTTGCCACGACACCCTAACATGTGGCCCCCACATGATGCCCAACATCAGTCAGACCATGGGTCAACACGTGGATCGAGGTCCCCTCACCCTGGACTTGAATCGGCAAAACATAACTCCAGTTGGACACGAACCGCTGGCGCTCCACCTTTGGGCCGCCACATGGGCTTGCAATTCAAGATTAGGCCGCTACATGGGGTGTAGCAGTTCAGCATTAGGCTGCTACACTCTGGGTTGCGAAGGCACAAGCGGTCCTACATAGGGTCGCCAAGGAGTTTAAGGCGGTCGTACCTGAGGCTGCCAGTCCCAAAAACCTACAATGGTCAAAAACCAACGGTCAAAAATGCCTCGAAGGTCACGCCGACCAACTCGGCTGGCGGTCGGCCCTTAGGCCGCCACCTGGGCTCTGGCGGTTCATCGTATGGCTGCTAGGCCCAACCCACGCACGGGATGCCAAAAACGGTCGAATGGGGACCGCCAGAAGGAAGTGGCGGTCACTGGAAGGACCGCCACACTTCCAAAAAATTGAGAACGGATGGAAAACCCCAAAATCGCCATTCCACGCCCCATTCACCCCTGGGTGAAGGGGAAACAAAAGCGAAACTTGTTCCCAAGCTCCCATTGCATCTTTTGATGCCCACAAACCACAAAATTGCGGATTAAAATGCTAGATCGGCCGCTCGAGCCCTAAAACATGATTTTCCCTACCCGGCTCAAAATTACCCACTCTCGACCTCGCCTCGGCCTAGAAATTATGAGGAAGGTAAATACCGAGCTAAGGATCGTCACCCTACCTTGGATTCGTCCGAAGCGCTGCGGATCGCCACCGATCCTTAAAACCCGCTTGAACCTTCATGAGCTCCCACGACCTCACCAGCGCCGAACGCCATCGGGATCGCCACGTCGCCGCCTATGCCACCACATTGTCACCTTGTTGCGTCCGCAGCCGAAGGGGAGGGCATCGGGGTCATCACCGGAAGAGGGGGGCGGTCACGGTGGTGCGCTCACGGGAGAGGGGAGGAAGAAGAAGAAAGAAGAAGAAAGAAAAAGGGGGAAAGAAAAAGAAAAGAATTGGGGATTTATAGAGAATCCAGATTTTTGGAAAAATATGGAAAAATAGAAAAATATACCGTCGTGATCATTGGAACACGCTGATCGCCGTGGTACCATTCCTGAGTAGGTGAACGACCTGGTTTACCCACTACGGGGTTCCGTAGGTCCTGTCAGGGAAAAACACAGGAAATCACGGAACACGTTTCGGGACGTTCGAAACTGATCCGAAACACACGGATCCGAACTTGAAAGATGTCCGAAAGATAATTACACGAAAAATGAGAACAAATTGTATGAGAAAATAAATTTAGGACCCAAGAAGAAGGATCCGAAAGGTCCGGGATATTACAAATGGGGTTTAGGTCGACCAGGCTGAGGGGGTAGGCTGGTATGCCTAAACCCCTCCCCAGGGGGGTTTGGGCGGACTGGCTAGGAGAGAGAGGGGGCGGCCCCACCTCTATAAAATCCTCATTTTTGTTATTTTCTTTTGAATTTGACTAATAAGAAAAGGACAGGGAGGATACGTGGAGCTTGCTCGTGCATGTTGACCGAGAGTTGAACCCTTCGTGATGTCGTGTGCGTCCTTCGCTCTTCTTCCATGTACCTGTACGATGAACGAATCCCTGCACGAACCTTGCACCTCGGGATTGGGAAATTGTATGGGCTGGGAGTGAACGGGGCAGTGGGGCCATCGGGCTGGGAAGAGGGCACGGCCCCCGCGGAGTTCGCCTTCCCTGGGGGCGCGGCAGCACCCCGAGGTGAACCGGCCCCGAACGAGCCGTAACCCAGAGGGATGGCCCCCGGGGGTGTTCTTTCATCGTCTGAGGGTGTCCTTTAAGGGACACGGGGTTCTAGGATGCTGGAATCAGCACATGGGGTGCTGACGTTGTCGAGTCGTAGTTACTACTCGCAAGGTGTCTGGGTGAATACCCGACACTCCCCCGGTTGTCGAACGGCCTGGGTGACTGGCTGAGAGACCTTGGAGTGGGCCTTGGGCCGAGAGTATGAGCTTGTGGGGGCTGAGAGGAGGCATTTTGGGCACTTGGGCCCGGCCCTGTGATGTGTGTCGTGTTGCACGACAGGTTGGCGGAGTGGCCTCGGGTTGGCCCTAGAGCTAAGTCTAAACGGCTCGTCACCGTGTGTCTGAGGGTCGGGGGTGGCCCCGACTTGCTGGGGGGTGTTGTGGAACCAGACTGGTGTGCTGGAGCCGTGGGTTGACCCTCGGTTTGTTGTAGAAGGACTGGGACATATGCGCCCACAAAGTGCTCGAAAAAAAGCCCAGCACCCGTGTGTGAGCCGTATACATACACTACGGGTCTCCAAAGCCTGTGGTTGACTTATTCGGGTCTCCCTTTGACCTTGGAGGGTTGAAAGAAGGCATCCCGGGGTAGGCCCCTGGTCTCTTTGCTGAGTGCCATGTGGCGTTGCTTGTAGTTGGGGCGCCCCCGGGTTGGCCCTGGTGGTTGTATAGAATACAGACAAAGTCTGCAACTGAAGGGTCGGGAGTGATCCCGGTTAATTGCTAATGCCGCCGTATATCCCAGTTAGCGGGTTGGGGCTGTTGGTCGGGCCCACTGGGTTGCCGGAGGGGCTAGATAGCCCATGCTTTGAAGGTGTTCGGGGAAATTCCCGAACCCTTGTTCTTTAGTATTTTGCTGGGGAAATTGTCTGGGCACAACAAATGCCCCCCACAGGTCATGCGTCGGAGGCGGAGACGCGGGCGTACGGCCCGTGAACTCCTCTTTCTGGATGATCATAGTTGTATTTTGACACTTCATATGTCTTCATTTTATTGCATTGTGTATATTGACTTTCTGGTGTGCCGATTATCTTTATATATTTTGTCTTGCAGCTATGGCACGATTCGGCAGGGACGAGAGGGCCCCGAGGCGAGTGGCTCGGGAGGAGGATCGCTGGGTGAGGAGGACTGAGTGGCCCATGCCTCCCTTAGGCCTGTCGGTCATTACTGCAGCTGGTGTGGAGTAGCTTGATTCGGGGCATACAGCGATAGCTGAGGGCCCCGTTGGCGAGCGCGGCAGCGGAGTTGGGGTCATGGAGTTGGCCTGGGTCTCGGAGGCGAGCGGGATCTACACCTATGACCGCAGTGGGGGCTATCTGGTGGAGTTTCCTTTGGACTGCCACTTAGTTGAGTTCATCAGGAACTTTGTTCCACCAGGCATGGAGGAGGGGGATTCCTGAGTCACTGGGGCACGCCGTCGATTGGAGCGGGCGATCTTGGCGGGCCTGGACAGCCTGCAGGGGATCGTTCTCTGTGGCTTCCCGAGCTTCTTCGGAGATTACTGGCGACAGTGTCAATTTCCCAGTGCTGAGTGCCTGGGCTTCTTTAGTGGAGCGGATTAGTTTGTAGTCCGGGTTGGACCGATGAGCCCCACTTCTTGGGACCTGCATGGCCATCATTGGGAAGAGACATAAGGCAGTACAGGGCTGGTATTAGAGCCATCAGGGATGCAGTATGCCGGGGAGGGCTTCGACGATCATAGCCTCTTGTCCGGGGTTCTATGACAGACTACTGTTAGCCGGTATGGTCGCTGGGTGGTGATTCCTTCACACAGGTACTGCCAGGGAGCTACCGAGTGGCTGATGGGCATAGTACACCATTATAGGGTGTTGTTGGACCGGGCCGACATCAGATATGCTATGACTGCGGCCTTGTATGGATATCCCTGCTACACGGGGATTTTGCAGGCTTTGGTAGAGCGCTTCAACCGTCGGTGGAACACAGTAGCGACAGTTAAGGGAGAGACCTCACTCGACTTGTGGTCCTTGTTCAGGATTTCTGGGCAACCGATCAGCGGCGAAGGGTATGAGGAGGTTGTACTGGATGATCTTCACCGCAGTCACACAGATGGACATGGAAGATACCGGGTTCCTTATAGTTACTGGTACTTACTGAAGAGCTAGAGGGACTTAGCCCTTGCCGGGAGAGAGAGATCCGCGAAGACTCCTAGGGTGCGGCTGAATGTGTGGATTCACCACTTCTACAATGGGCACATATGCTTTTACCGAGAGTTCGCGAGAGATCAGACACCGTGGGAGGAGTACATAGAGGTGGAGTTGCGGTTCCGAACATACACGAGGTACATCTACGTGCCACAGCAGGGGTGGAACCCCCATAGATTGTCGGACGTGACCCATCTAGCCCCGTACTTGCCATACTGGCTGGCGACGTTTGTGGTCCCGCACGGGGAGGACGGTCTACTGAGAGTGGAGTTACTGTGGCCTGCGTGCCTACTAGTAGAGGGGCGGAGGCTGGCCTTAGCCCCGGCGGCTCTCGCCAACGTCTATCAGGGACTAGGGGTGTTGGCTGCACACTCGTCGCCACGTGAGAGGAGCCTGCTTCTACCAACCCACTACCTCAGTGTGTGGGCTGGCTTGTTACTTTCAGGGCTAGTGGCCCGAGGGTCAGTGGCGAACTAGGAGGCACCCCTGCTATTTAGCTTCACCGGGCAGCCGGACGGAGATGCCATTGCACAGTTGAAGGTGGCCAGGAGAGTTATGTTCTACTTGCCCAGTAGGGGCGAGGAGGGGCTACCCTTTGATAGTGCTGTTAGAGACTCCCATTTGATTTTGGTGCCTTCAAATGGCGGGGCGGCCTGCTTCATTCCTTATCAGCGGGAGCCAAATGTAGCGTTGTACATAGAGTGGGTGATGAGCACTCGACCGGTGGTACTGGCGCTACACCCATCTGTGACAAGCTCCCTGGAGCCATATTACCCACATAGGTTCGCGCAGAACATTGGGTACGACCAGAGGATCCCGCCGAACCAGGAATTCCCTCTAGCGGGCTGGCAGTACAGAGGCCGGGACACCCACTTGTTGGCTGTAGCGTGGTGGGACTTCTACTATCATTGGGAGCCTGAGCAGCTACCGACACCTAGACCGGGTCGCAGGGGACGGTTCGACGTCCATTACGCCAGGTGGTGGTTTGAGCACAGCCACCTGTATCGGCAGAAGGCCTCGGTGATTCAGAAACCCTAGGGGGGGGGATCTACCTCCCATTCTATTGGACGATGAGTACTTGCAGACTCGCCTTTCCTGGATTCACCAGGAGGTAGAGCGGTTGGCACAGCAGGCGCCCCGGAGTAGCCGAAGATCGACGTCGGTGGGATGAGGCGGTGGCGGGGCACTGAAGCCCCTCAGGCAGGCGCGATCGACATCGAGAGGTACTGGAGCCGGAACATCCCGACCGAGGGAACCGAGGAGTTGGTAGATTCAATTCTTGGCCGACGGCGGGTTCAGGAATAAGGGCTCCCTGGATCGAGTGCTCCCTAAGGGGAGCTTTGCGAACACGGCGGTCGATGACTGGAGGCGCCACATTGCCCATGCAATCAGGCCGGCTGGGCCTGTGGAGCTCGTGTCCCTTATTGAGTGCACCTATACCCTGAGGGATGTGAAGGAGGCTGTCGCGAAGGCTACACGGGTTGTGGGTTTGAAACCGGAGCAGCTGGTCCCTCTGCCGTTAATGCCCTTTACGGCCGCAGGTGAGACTTCTTCTTGAGTCTGTTACCTCTTCTTTATTGGTCTATATGACTGAGGTGTTTTATGTGGTTGTTTATTGGCAGGCTCTCCGGCGGATGGGGATCATGTTGGGACGGTGCGATCGATACAGAGGGGGGTGAATGTATCCCCTTCAAGAATATATCCCAAATGAAAAACAATTCGCCTGCTACTAGATACAGTAGCAGAGTAAAAGCAATAGAGTTCAAATAGGCATTTGATCGACCAGATGAGTTGCTGACTATACTGGTGGAACCAGATGAAGTCTAATGCCAAAGGACAGAATAATGAAAACTAAACTCACTTGGGCAGATGTGAAGCTCAAGGCCACTGCAAATCGAAACAAGACTATTCAAACAACCTGTGAAATAGATAGAAGATATGGAAGAGCACACCCCAAGCAAATCACAGAACAACAAGTTTTTAGGTGGTTCGGTCCACAGACCTACGTCCACCCCTCACTCCCAACCGGAGTGAGGCTTCCACTAGTACCACTAGCACAGCAGACTCAGTCTGCAACAACTGCTGCCACACAGCTTGACCAGGGGAACAACCTCCCCTCTTCCTCCCAAGCGGAGGGACACCCCAAGTGACTCCCAGCCACTTGGGAACCAGAGACACACGGTCTCTCTTCCTCCAAACCTGGAGGGAACCCCTGGACTTGCTACCCACAAGCCCAGAACCGGAGGACCAAACCTCCCTTCCTCCAAACCGGAGGGGAACCTAGAGACCCAAGTCTCTCTTCCTCTGAACCCCAGAGGGAAACACAAGTGACACCGAGTCACCTGCAAACCAGAGGTCTCGGACCTCTCTTCCTCCCAACCGGAGGGACCCCTGGACTTGAATCCTACAAGCCCAGAATAGGAGGACGAGCCTCCCTTCCTCTAACCAGAGGGAACCCACAAGCAGCACCCAGCTGCTTGCAACCGGAGATAGCAATCTCCCTTCTCCTGAACCAACAGGAGGGACCCCGACCTCTCTACAGAGAATCGGACATACAGCAAGTAAATAGTTCAAAGTAAAAACAAAAGACCCAGCAACGGAAAGCTGAAAAGATAAAATTAAATGTGGCTCTCGCAGGAGCTGGCTGGCCTGGATTTGATCCACGGTCCAGCAGGAACTTCTTCTACTGCTTCTCTCTTTCTCCCAGCACGAACTCTCTTTTATTCTTCTTCTTCTCACTGCTTCTGCCTCCTCCTTCTTCTCACTCTCTCTCTATCTCACTGTCTCTCTTTCTGACTCTCAGCTTTCTCTATCTCTTCTTTCTCTTCTATACTGCTATCTGGAACGTGGAAGCTCTCGAATGCTCTCTATTTTTCCACACTCTCATGATCTCACTATTTTCCTTTCTTCTGCTGGATCGAGCTCTCTACAATTCTACGTTTTCTTTCTTGGCTTCAATCTGCCTTCATCTGTGGGCGAAGGCTTCATTATATAGCAGCAGCAGCAGGTGGATAGGGCACAAAACGCGTGTGCCTCCCACGCTCGATCCAGAACCTTCCTGCCACGTGCCTTTATCGGATTGGTTCCTCTTATCTCGGATCACGTGCAGCCCAGGTGTGTGGAATGTTCTTCCTCGGACCTATAATGAGATTAAAACCATTAACACACTGCTTGGCCACTAAAACTAAAGCTGCATGAGGTAAATTATAACAACACAAGGTGACTACTACACGAGAACAGAAAAGAATGATACGAGATACACTGGACAAGGCTAACACAACAAGGAAGGTGACACGAGGACAGATAAGAACAACACGAGGTGAGAAGAAAGTCTCACGGAGTGAAACAATAGAAGGACACGAGATTTAGAAGAAACCTGGATGAGGATAGAAGGAAACAACACGAAGATATACTCACACAAAAATAACACGAAGACTCCAATACAAAGGCAACACGGAGACACGAATACTAAACTGACAAGAAGACACAAATACTAATGCAACACGGAGACACGAGTACAAGGGTAACACGAAGACACCTCGAGTACAAAGCTACTCGAACATTCGAACGACTCGAGGACGAGGATGACACGGGCTGAAAGCAACCCGAAGATGAGAAACAGAGACCGATACGAAGTGTGGTCATGAGGCAAGAAAGACACGAAGATGAAAAATAGGAATCGACACGAAGTGTGGTCAAGGCGAGAAGGACACGAAGACTAATGAGAAAAACCAACATGAAGACAGAAGACAGAGAGACGACTCGAACTAAGGACGACACGGAGACAACACCGTCACACTCGACTTGAGATACTTAGAGCTTGAACTTTAGAGAAGACTGCACGAAGTGAAAACAACACGAAGACAGAAGATGACACGGCTATCACGACCCGTGATGAAACAGTGAGACCAGGAAGAACCGACTCGAGGAACAATAGTAAGTGACACGAAATTAAACAGCCGAAGATAAGACTCGGAGACTAGAAGACAAGGATGGAACAACACGAAGTATTGTAGGGACAAACGACACGAAATATGAAGGAAACAACACAGACACACGACGTACAACCTCATAGCAGTTTACCTGGTAGCCATGAAAATTAACACGAAGACCAGATACACAGAATAGCGTGAAGACATAATTGTGAGAACACCACGAGGTGAATAGACTATGCACGGACATTGTTCAAAGCAAGAGATGCACGAACTTGTGGCAACAAAAATGTGCACGGGGTTAAGTATGCACGAACCAGTATAAGCCAGAACCTGCACGAGTTTCCATTCGTGAAGAATATGCACTGATCCTTGAAACCAGAGAACCTGCATGAAGGCAAGAACTTGCACGAGCCAAGTCTTGCACGAACCCACTATTCTTGCACGGACTTGTGCACAAAGAGTAATACAGCACGAAGGCAAGTTTTGCAAGTAGCAGAACTGCACGGACTCATGCTACATGAACTCAGAAAACATGTCCTAACAATGCACGAGCTACAATAAACCGCACGAACCTCCATAGCACTCTTACCTGAAGACTTGCCAAGCCTACTTGTGCACGAACCTGAGACATGAACTGAATGTATGCAGGAGAACTAATTAAAACATTAACTGATCTAAGCATTCACCTTATCTGTCATGATTTGTCTTTGACTTGGTTTACCTTCATGACATGTGAGACATCCTTAAACCTGTTCTGGCAATTTCTCATTGTGCAACATGATTATATCATCAAGAATGTAGACATAATGAGGCATAATATCTGTCATCATCAAAACTCTTGAACCACAGGGGACACATCAATCTCCCCCTTTTTGATGATGGCAATATTATGAGTCATTGCAATAGATTCATCATGATGATTATGAAATACCATATAACATGCACCACAGATATGACAAAGTTCATGAACATGCACCACAGAATAGCTCAGTCAGAAGTGAGCATATTAAACACCATGTGAGTGAGCATGTGTTGATTATGCAATTGATGACTCACAGATGTTCTCCCCCTTTGACAACATCAAAAAGAAGGGAATGTTCATTGACAGTTGAAGGAGCAATTATGCAATGCTGTAAGTTACAGTCATCAAAAGTAAAAACTCCCCCTGACAAGATACTCTCCTGAGTGAACATTGAACCACAGGGACATGCAAGAATTCTCCCCCTTAGATCAACAGTGATTGGAGTGAAGCTCAGGAAATATAGAGGTCAACAGTTAGATCTGAGATAATGGGAGTCCATTGTGAGAGAGAAGGCACACAAAATGAATGAGAAAGATTTTTCAATGTGATATCAATTTCATAAATCTGATTAAATACGTATTTCAGACTCTTCTATTATAGAGATTTATGAATGATCTTCATTGACAAGTCAAATTAGAATATGATGTATGCAAGACTTGTTTATAAGTTTCCTGTACTCATATCTGAAATCAGTTATAATAAAGGCGAACCTTGCTTTCATATTGACAGTCTTGTTTGATCTTCTTCTTTCTTACTCACTCAACTTCAAAGATTCCTTTAAGAGATGCAATCAATAGTAATGAAGTTAAACACATAAGAAAACATTTGTTTCTGTCAAGGGTTCCAATAGAATATTTCTTTTGCACACATTTTTCAAATGGTATACTAGATTAGCAGCAATTTTCATAACTTGCTTCATGAGCACTTGAGTTTAGTACATCCTTGTAACTAAAGGATACACGTTGTTTAGACGCCAGTATCCCTAAGCACTTGGACGGACTAACTGTCATGCTTCATAGGAGCAGAGATTGCATTTACACTTCATGACACACCACATATCATTTCTTTGATGATTGAGATGTATTTCTCAGTGTGCATGCTATTGCTCTGCCAGATTATCAATACTTTTTGAAGCAGAGTTAACAGTGGCACCTCATGACTCAGTCCTTTGGACATGGTTTCTCAGTGACCAAGGTCATTGCTCTGACAAGATTTACCCTTAGACATAATTCATATTCTCAGATGTTTAAAAATCAATACTAATTTCATACATATCAATCAAGGAGTATCATGATTTCAGAATTTTCAGAATTCAGAAGAATTTAAAAGACACAACATGAGGAGGTTGGTTAATGTTTATTAAGACCAACTCAGATATTTTCAAGATATGTTCATAAGCAAACACAAGACATACATGAAACATCAACCAGCTGACAGAATCAGACATTCATAATCCTATATAATAGAAGATTCCCCTTTAAGTTATTTTCAGATTTATGATCAGAATATGCACAGAGAATTCTTTCTGAATTTTCAGGAAAGGCCGAAACAATTTTGGAAATAGCCAATTCAACAGTTGATACCAATGAATAGGATGAGTGAAGATGGCTGATAGCAGTTGAAGCAGGAAGCTGAAATGTGTTGCATTACACATTCATGACAAGGCTTTAACCAAGATAGCAGTTCCATCTGAAGATGGGAAGATCAGATGGTAGAATATGAATAATGCTCCCCCTAAATGTATGCATGATCTAGCATTCCTAAATGTATGCAACTCTGACCTATGGTACCAGGCGGAGGACTTGGTCTAAAGACCACCTCACACATAGCAAGCACTTCCAGACAGAATTCAGCTGCCCTTCAGTATCTCACTATTGATATACCAAGAGTCATGCATGACAATCCAAAGCATATGCAGTTCTTTATGCATCTTAAGCTTACACTATGCCACTTATAAGCCATTGTGATGCATGTGCATGTCAAATGTGCAGATGAACACTTTTAAGCATGAGTCATCATCCAAGCAACAGACTTACTCAACCCACCTTTTCAGATTTTTTAGAATGCAATTTGTTTTTCAGAGATTATGCATTTTAACAAATATCAACTAACTGCAATTGACATATGTATGCATCAAATACAGACATCCTTTCAACTCATGTATGCACCAGTGCCTGATAAAAGAAAATTACAAAGGCAGATGCAGTTCTGGACATGTATGCATAGACATTTTAAGCATGATTTTCAATTAAAACAAAAATTCGGGTGAACAAACATTTAATCAGCAGAGTTGAGGTTTACCAAACTTTGGATGCCTTGGTTTATTTGACCCCCTTTTATTCCTCATCCCAAGGCATACCTGCAAAGCACAGATCTCATTTTGTGTTTCTAGGTACCCAAGACTTCTTGGGTCCTATTTTGTTAGTAACACCTCTGATTGGTGCTTTCCATATTCTTTGGGCATGTAAGTCATCAGACTTCATTAAATTACACTCACTCATGGAGTGCCCACCCTGCCCACAATAATGACAGGAAACAGTAGATCTTGAATTCTTTTTATGCACAACATTGTTAGCATAGAATCTGTGTGCATTATTATAAACATGAATTTTACGTGCATTGGCATGGAGATTTCTGTTACTTGCATGAAATCTTAGTTTACCTTTACCTGCCCACCAGCATTCCGAAGCTCGGTGGCCAAGTTTTCCACATTCAAAGCATGCAAGAATCTTTTCTTTATAAACAGATTTATTTCTTCCAAAAACATTTCTATTTGCAGGGAGTTTTATATTTTGAGAAAATTTTCTTCCCTGAGCATGCCAACAGTCCTTGACTGTATGGCCATGTTTTCCACAATGAGAACAATTAGAGAAGGTTTTTCTATGAGGACCTGACCAGCATTGTGCAGCAACATGTCCTATTTTTTTCACAGTTATAACAATGAATTTTCTTATCCCAAGGAACATGCTTTCTACCCTGATTGTTTTGAGCAGCTGCTAGGTCATCCTTTTCCATCAAATTACACTTATGCATCACATGTCCATGTTTGTGACAGTAGTGACAGATCATTTTCTTTCTAGATGCATGCAAGTGTGTGTGAGAGATGTGATCAATATGCACAGAAGAGTTCTTTTTATTTGTTTTCTGTTTTTCATTCTCTTCTTGATTTTTGTACTGAGGTGAGAATGAGGTAGAGGGCTTTTCTTGTTCTGAACTTTTAACAAAAACAGTCTTCAATTTATCTCCAATAGCCTTCTCAGCCTTCTTCATGGATGGACTGTAACCCAGTCCCTCCTTCTGAAAATTCACATTCGCTCCAAGGAGCTTATTCAAATTGTCTCTTCCCTTAACAAATTTTGATAGGGAGTTTCTTAGATCTTCAATCTCTCTCTCGAGAGACACAATGTGGTCCTCACACAAGATAATTTGATTTTGCAGTTCATCGAGTTTCATTTTCCTGTGTCAATGTGAATTCATTATTCACTTCATTTTCTTTTAAGATAGATTTCCCTTTTTCAAATGTCAGCCATCTTTTAGTGAAAACAGTGTTAAGAACCATCAACTTTTTATTTTGTTCATTCAGATAGATGTTTTCTTCTATCAGCTTGTCTTGTATTTTATCAGTTTCCTTCTTCTGAGTTAGCAATGAGTCATTTTCTTCCTTCAAGGAAGTGATTAAGTATTTCTATAAATTATCATCAGAGTCTAAGTCATCAATCAATTCCTTCAAGAATGCACATTCATTGCAAACAGATTCATCAGAACATATTGTTTGATCCTGAAGTTTTTCACATTATTTCCTAAGACATTCATTTTCAAATTTTAGAGCATTCAAATCAGCGCTAACAAAATCAAATTCGTTCAATAGTTTTTCATTCTGAACTAAATCATCAACATGAGCATGATCAACCTCAACCGAGCCAAGTTTTTCTTCATTTTCTTTAACAGATTTTCTAAGATAGTCATTTTCAGTTTTTAGTCTACTTAGCTCAGAGCTAACACATTCAAGCTCATTCATCAATTTTTCATTCTAGTTTTTATGCATATAGATATCAGACAGGTAGGCGTCATGAGATTGCTTTATATTTGAACAACTTTCACATTATGGAGTTGAACTACTCCAATCACTTTTCTTTTTCAATTTCTTGTATTGTTTTCTTAATTGTTCATGAGACTCAAGCAGCTCAGCATATGCATTCTCCCAATCATCTAAAGAAAAGTTTTCGAAGATGTTTACCTCTTCATCATCATCTTCTTCATTTTGGCTACTGCTATGAGTACTTCCTTTAGCCATCATGCAGTTATCTTCATTTATCCTGTGAATTTCCTTCAGCTTCTCTAGGATGTTCTTGGCAGACCTGCAATCATGAAGGCAAGACCATAAGGCTCTGTCAGTAGCTGCTTTCATCAGATCAAAGGCTTTCCGATTTTCTCCATCCTTAGATCTGTGTCTGTCGGTCCATTTTGACACTTTCTTTGGTAATGTGTGAGGACCTTGCGAAATTAATTTCCACAGATCAGGATTAACTGTATCAATATAATTTCGCAGACTGACGACCCACGCATTAAAGTTAGAGCCATTGAAAGCCGGTGGATGAGCCATTGAGAACAACCCTGATTAATGCAAAAGGAATATTGATGCACTAAAAGCAAACAAGCACCTAGGACAGCAAGATCGAATCTGCAGGTCGCTGGACCTTGTATGCAGACACGGGCTCTGATACCAATTGTTGGGACGGTGTGATCGATACAGAGGGGGGTGAATGTATCCCCTTCAAGAATATATCCCAAATGAAAAACAATTCGCCTGCTACTAGATATAGTAGCAGAGTAAAAGCAATAGAGTTCAAATAGGCATTTGATCGACCAGATGAGTTGCTGACTATACTGGTGGAACCAGATGAAGTCTAATGCCAAAGGACAGAACAATGAAAACTAAACTCACTTGGGCAGATGTGAAGCTCAAGGCCACTGCAAATCGAAACAAGACTATTCAAACAACCTGTGAAATAGATAGAAGATATGGAAGAGCACACCCCAAGCAAATCACAGAACAACAGGTTTTTAGGTGGTTCGGTCCACAGACCTACGTCCACCCCTCACTCCCAACCGGAGTGAGGCTTCCACTAGTACCACTAGCATAGCAGACTCAGTCTGCAACAACTGCTGCCACACAGCTTGACCAGGGGAACAACCTCCCCTCTTCCTCCCAAGTGGAGGGACACCCCAAGTGACTCCCAGCCACTTGGGAACCAGAGACACACGGTCTCTCTTCCTCCAAACCTGGAGGGAACCCCTGGACTTGCTACCCACAAGCCCAGAACCGGAGGACCAAACCTCCCTTCCTCCAAACCGGAGGGGAACCTAGAGATCCAAGTCTCCCTTCCTCTGAACCCCAAAGGGAAACACAAGTGACACCGAGTCACCTGTAAACCAGAGGTCTCGGACCTCTCTTCCTCCAAATCGGAGGGACCCCTGGACTTGAATCCTACAAGCCCAGAACCGGAGGACGAGCCTCCCTTCCTCTAACCAGAGGGAACCCACAAGCAGCACCCAGCTGCTTGCAACCGGAGATAGCAATCTCCCTTCTCTTGAACCAACAGGAGGGACCCCGACCTCTCTACAGAGAATCGGACATACAGCAAGTAAATAGTTCAAAGTAAAAACAAAAGACCCAGCAACGGAAAGCTGAAAAGATAAAATCAAATGTGGCTCTCGCAGGAGCTGGCTGGCCTGGATTTGATCCATGGTCCAGCAGGAACTTCTTCTACTGCTTCTCTCTTTCTCCCAGCACCAACTCTCTTTTCTTCTTCTTCTTCTCACTACTTCTGCCTCCTCCTTCTTCTCACTCTCTCTCTATCTCACTGTCTCTCTTTCTGACTCTCAGCTTTCTCTATCTCTTCTTTCTCTTCTATACTGCTATCTGGAACGTGGAAGCTCTCGAATGCTCTCTATTTTTCCACACTCTCACGATCTCACTATTTTCCTTTCTTCTGCTGGATCGAGCTCTCTACAATTCTGCGTTTTCTTTCTTGGCTTCAATCTGCCTTCATCTGTGGGCGAAGGCTTCATTATATAGCAGCAGCAGCAGGTGGATAGGGCACAAAACGCGTGTGCCTCCCACGCTCGATCCAGAACCTTCCTGCCACGTGCCTTTATCGGATTTGTTCCTCTTGTCTCGGATCACGTGCAGCCCAGGTGTGTGGAATGTTCTTCCTCAGACCTGTAATGAGATTAAAACCATTAACACACTGCTTGGCCACTAAAACTAAAGCTGCATGAGGTAAATTATAACAACACAAGGTGACTACTACACGAGAACAGAAAAGAACGATACGAGATACACTGGACAAGGCTAACACAACAAGGAAGGTGACACGAGGACAGATAAGAACAGCACGAGGTGAGAAGAAAGTCTCACGGAGTGAAACAATAGAAGGACACGAGATTTAGAATAAACCTGGACGAGGATAGAAGGAAACAACACGAAGATATACTCACACAAAAATAACACGAAGACTCCAATACAAAGGCAACACGGAGACACGAATACTAAACTGACAAGAAGACACAAATACTAATGCAACACGGAGACACGAGTACAAGGGTAACACGAAGACACCTCGAGTACAAAGCTACTCGAACATTCGAACAACTCGAGGATGAGGACGACACGGGCTGAAAGCAACCCGAAGATGAGAAACAGAGACCGATACGAAGTGTGGTCATGAGGCGAGAAAGACACGAAGATGAAAAATAGGAATCGACACGAAGTGTGGTCAAGGCGAGAAGGACACGAAGACTAATGAGAAAAACCAACATGAAGACAGAAGACAGAGAGACGACTCGAACTAAGGACGACACTGAGACAACACCGTCACACTCGATTTGAGATACTTAGAGCTTGAACTTTAGAGAAGACTGCACGAAGTGAAAACAACACGAAGACAGAAGATGACACGGCTATCACGACCCGTGATGAAACAGTGAGACCAGGAAGAATCGACTTGAGGAACAATAGTAAGTGACACGAAATTAAACAGCCGAAGATAAGACTCGGAGACTGGAAGACAAGGATGGAACAACACGAAGTATTGTAGGGACAAACGACACGAAATATGAAGGAAACAACACGGACACACGATGTACAACCTCATAGCAGTTTACCTGGTAGCCATGAAAATTAACACGAAGACCAGATACATAGAATAGCGTGAAGACACAATTGTGAGAACACCACGAGGTGAATAGACTATGCACGGACATTGTTCAAAGCAAGAGATGCACGAACTTGTGGCAGCAAAAATGTGCACGGGGTTAAGTATGCATGAACCAGTATAAGCCAGAACCTGCACGAGTTTCCATTCGTGAAGAATATGCACTGATCCTTGAAACCAGAGAACCTGCATGAAGGCAAGAACTTGCACGAGCCAAGTCTTGCACGAACCCACTATTCTTGCACGGACTTGTGCACAAAGAGTAATACAGCACGAAGGCAAGTTTTGCAAGTAGCAGAACTGCACAGACTCATGCTACATGAACTCAGAAAACATGTCCTAACAATGCACGAGCTACAATAAACCGCACGAACCTCCATTGCACTCTTACCTGAAGACTTGCCAAGCCTACTTGTGCACGAACCTGAGACATGAACTGAATGTATGCAGGAGAACTAATTAAAACATTACCTGATCTAAGCATTCACCTTACCTGTCATGATTTATCTTTCACTTGGTTTACCTTCATGACATGTGAGACATCCTTAAACCTGTTCTGGCAATTTCTCATAGTGCAACAGGATTATATCATCAAGAATGTAGACATAATGAGGCATAATATCTGTCATCATCAAAACTCTAGAACCACAGGGGACACATCAGATCACCCTTCCACAGGGACATCTTCCGGGGACGGGGATGGGGATCTCCATCCCCGACGAAAGCATCCCCAGGTAGAAATCGGAGTAGGGGAGACTGTCGAGTCCTCTCGGGGACCCACGATTGGCGAACATGTTGAGGCTGAGCCGGCTCTGAGTAAGTACCATGTTTACCTTTTGATTTCTCATTGGTTTAGCCATGATGGTTGACTAACCCCGTATTGATGGATTTGTGTCTTGTAGCTCCACTGGAGACTGGGGCTGACATGACTTTCTCGTCGCCCGAGGAGGTCCACCAATTTTCTGACGGTGGGGTCGAATGCGAGATACATGTGGAGGGGTTCCTTCGTTTGATGGATGAGGCTGCCCCTAACATTGAGACTTTTCCCAACTTTGAGTCATGGAAGGCTCCAAAGAGCACCCAGCCAGGTAGAGACTTCTGGGACTAGGCACATCCTTGTCACGACTATCTTTGGTTTTGGAGACTGACATAACTACCGGTATCATGCAGTAGTGGCTAAGATGTTACGGACCGGGGCTTCTTCCAAGGCATAGGGTGAAGCACCTCTGCCAGCTAGGGGGCAGGAGCCGACAGCGACCCAGGATGCCCCGGGTAAGTGTTGAATTTCTATGGAGGGGATTGCCCTTCCATTGTCGCATAGTTGTTAGGCTGGAGTTGTTGACTGTGCTTGTGTTGGTATTTAGCAGGTGAGGATGCGACTGCTATTCTGGATATGATCCAAGAGTTAGTCAGTACTGGCCCATCGGTGACCCTCTCCTCCTTAGAGGTAGAACCAAGAGTTGCAGATGCTTCAGTTCCGTCTGTTACTAGGGACGCGCCCGACTTGCTGCCACAGCTATTGGCAAAGACGCCCCTTGCTTCTTTATCGATAGTGGTGTCTGCTTGCATCGTAGGACTGGTCAGGTCCTCTAGTATGGGACCTTCAGGTATGTTACTGAGAGCTTCATTGCTTGTAGCAGGCTCTATGTTGTCCTTTGGTGTTAAGATTTTGTTGGTGTCGGCTGCAGGTGCTTCTTCCCCTCTGGACCGAGCTTCCCCTTGATATAACCAGAACCACAGAGGCGGAGCCTACTGTGGTGGCTTTGGCTGGGGGTGACGAGGAGATCGCCGATATTGAGGGGGTCTCTGAGTGGAGTGCCCTAGCTGGTGAGTTTCTAGTTCGAAACTCTTGACTGGAGAATCATTTTCGCATGAGGTTAGGTTATGTGGTAACCTCATTTAATTTATTGACTTGTAGAGGCCTCTGGTCTGGCCACTTCTGGAAGTTCGTCGGAGGCTTCGTCAGGCTCTTCTGGTAGCAGTAGCTCAGGTATGGAGACAGAGGAGGGTTCGAGCTCGAGCTCTTCCTCTCCTGAGGCCTCCCCCGCCAAGGAGGACCAGATGGAGGCTACCCCTAGAGGTACCTGGGGGTTTTGCCTCTCCCCACTTAGCATTGATTTACACTTTATGGTGGGGTAATAATGCCTCTGTGTTATGTACAGTGCTGGAGTCTTGAGAGGAGCGCCCGTCGGCTTCAGGCGAGGGAGACCGGGAGTAGTCCCCCGTCCCTCCTGTGGTTGCTGGAGGCGACCGGGTCGTAGAGGAGTTGCTGCCCTCTCCGACCCCGGTGGGTGGCAATATCGAGAGGGAGGAGAAGTTACCTTCTCCCACCCTGACGGAAGACACCACTAGCGTGGCGAGAGTTGCCCTGGGTAAGGAATGAAAACCTATCTTTTCTCGGGTTTTCCACCTCATTTATCGTAGGAAGTTTTGCATGAATTATTCACTTCCTTGTGTGCTTGTTGCGGTTATGCATGCTCTACTAGAGTGCTGGCTGCGTCGGGCGACTTCTCCCTAGACCTGGGGATTGAGTGGCGTATGTCTGCCTCCCCGCCCGAGCCTCTACTAGACGTGAGGGTGGGTGCCACTCTGCTTCAACGAGCCCGGGGCTACTTGCAGGGTGACCCCCTTCCTTCTCCGGAAGGCCTGAGACAGCGTCTGAGGGAGTGCACTTGGGGATACCAGGGGCTCGGCTTCTCCCACGAGCTGTGGATGTATGGGTCAGTTGGGATCTGGGCGGAGTACCTATGGCTCCGTGAGGCTCAGGAGTGGAGGACTCAGAGACTGGCAGCCATCCGGGAGGCGCGAGAGCGGAGGACTTAGCTTGTGTCGACCGTGACAGAATAGAGGGGCCACGCTAAGGCGACCGCGTTGGTGTCTCGGGACCATGCCGCATAGTTAGGACAAGCAAAGAGCCAGGTCGAGGCCTTAGAGAAGGCCTTAGAGGAGCAGCGGTCAGCGGCCGAGCACGCCCGGGCTGAATGGCAAGTGACCGAGATGGTGGCCGAGGCCAGCGCTCATCTTTTGTCGACCCTGGAGGCGGAGCTTGCAGCTGCTGACTCTCGCCTTGCAGCACTAGAGGGGACCGAGCCTGAGGCCATATTGTGCTTCTTTTCCCCCTTTTTATTTTGTAACGGATTTTGTCACCCCAAAGGCATGTATTGGGCTCCTTTTACAAGGTATTAATGACGAACTTGTCGGATTTTTTTTTATTTAATGGATTGCCCCCTCCTTTCTCTGGTGGGACGACATTGTGTGTATGGACCGGCGACTACTGTTAGTCATGCCTTTTCTTTCGACTGCGTACGGGTAGAGGAGACGGGGGACTGGGTATACCTGTTATCAAACGCAGGTGTACTGGGGCTGAGTGTAGAATGGTGTAGCGGGAGGCTGGGTATTGGGTTCTAAAAATAGGGTGCTGGGAGCTGGAGATTGAGTACCTGGTCCAAAATCAGAACTAGTACTGGAACTGAGGTCATATCCGGGGATAGTGTTCAGAACTGGAGCCGACCGATCGGCCTACGCAGGCGTTGTAGCCTACGGCTAGGGATAGGGGCCGGGCTGCTGGCCAGCAAAAGGCGTTGTAGCAGAGATTGGAGCTGTAAGCTGGGCGGCTAGCCTGTGAAGGCGTTGTAGCCGAGACTGGAGTTGGGAGCTGGCGACTGGCCTGTTGAAGTCCTGTGATCAAATGGCACCCAAGAGGGGGGGTGAATTGGGTATCAACAAATTTTAACATAGTCTTAACAGATTTTAAAGAGGAGGTGATTAATAATTGCAAGATGAACAATATTGACACAAGAACTAACAGATGCACTATACTAATAAGCAAGAACATAAATGAAGGTAGAAGATATGGATCAAACCACTCACGAGATAGAAATTTTTAGGTGGTTCGGATGCAACAACGGCAACCTACGTCCACCCCTCACACACGGTGAGGATTCACACACTATCTTGTAGGAAATTACAAGATCAACACCACACACACACACACGTGAAGAGTATAGAACTCCCATGAAGGTGTAAAAGCACCGACACACAAGAACGGTGAAGAACAATGATGTAACTCACACACACACAGATCTGTCTAGATCTATACACACACAAGTGATTGAAAGTTACAAGAAGACACAACTCAGCTCAAACAAGAATGGAAGGAGAGAACAGAAAATGAAAACACAAAACAAGCTCCCCCTTAGTGGATGAAGGTGGTATAGGATGAAGCTTGCTCCCAGCTTGATCTCCACTTGATTTGGATGTAGATTTGCCCTTGAAAACTTCAGCTCTTGGGTGAAGAGTTCCCCACGGATCATTGTTCACTGCTACAGTACAAGTACCTTCTTCCTTGATAGCCTCCCCTTGATTCTTTTTCTACAATTGCTTAGGGTTTATGACCCCAATGAGATCTTTTATAGATTTTGGAAAGTCAGGAGACAAGCCCCAGACCAGATCCACAAATCACTCTTTGATTGATGGCATTAGGCTTAAACAAATGGGGGAAGATTCCTCTCCTCATGCTTGAAATGGAAAGTCAATAATAGGGGCTTTCGAGCAGTTTGGTCGACCTAAGGTACTGGATCGGTCGACCAAAATTCTGCAGGCTCCAAAACTTTCAATTCTTGAAATTCCGGTCGACCGGCCGTGCTCCATCAGTCGACCAATCTGAGAAAAGACTGTAGAAGTTTGAACACTGGAAATTCTGGTCGACCGGCCCTAGGGTGTTGGTCGACCTAAATGACCCAGTCCTGCAAAATTGAATTGTTAGCCCAATGAAATACATCAAGATGACAATGGCTTTAAGTGGATGCTAATATCTTGCATTTTGGGGTTTGTAAACCAAAACTTAAACCCTCTAGACTCGTGTTTTGATTGCATTGATACGGAATGGGTTAGAACCTTAATTATGGGTTTTGTTATCATCAAAATCATTTAAGGAGACTTAACAATCTTCCCCTTTTTGATGATGACAAAACTCAAATAAAAAGTACATAAGCAGTTTAAACACGAATCAATTCTTTCAAGCAAACCCACCTTGTTACGATTCATCCAACATCATTTTAATAAGACATGTACGCCCAATGTTTGATATGAAATAGAACAAGTAGAACCAATAGTGTGCCAAAAACAAGTGCATTCCAACATTTCATTCCATTTCATTGGGTTAGTACAAGGAATGACACAATGCAGGGACTTACAACATGACTCACAAAATGCAAGCTTACAAATTAGAAAATGCAAAAGGCACACAATGAACTCACAATGACTCAACTATGCAAGCAAACAAGCAAGATCAAAAGACACACAATGAACTCACAATGACTCAACTATGCAAGCAAACAAGCAAGATAACATGCATGTGATGCATAACATATATAAGACCTGACATAACTACTTCTCCCCCTTTGGCATCATCAAATTGGGGAGTGGGTTAAAGGACTTGTGGACATAAAGGACATGAAGGAAACACAAGGACAGCTACGGAGTAGGGTGATCCGGAGTCCCCTCGCGATCATCATCATCCGAAGCACCGTTATCATTGTCGGAGTCTACAGCAGGAGGAGCAGGAGCAGGAGGTGGAGGAGGAGGAAGACGGTCCTCAATTCTATGTAGAAGATCATCATGATGATGAAGCTGTCTACAGAGGCTAAGAAGGGCATGATTGTTGATCCGGAAGGCTTCGCGGTTATCCTCGTGGCTAGCATAGAGAGTGGCCATGTGGGTAGAAAGGTCATCCAGAGCATGGGTGAAAGAGCCCATTCATCCAGTCATAGTGTCCATGAAAGTGTCCAGCCGTCCAAGGGAGGCGTCAATCCTTGTTTCAATGCCTAGGATACGCCTATCTGGAGTCTCATAATTCCCCCTAGTAGGATAATCAGCACCCTGAGTAGAGGACTCCCCATGGTAAAACTGTGGTGGTGGAGGAATGTCGGTATCCATGGGATGCGGCGAGGGTAGAGGAGGCTGATCCTCTGCAGGCTCAGGAGGGGGAACTTCCCCTTGGTCATTCTACTGTTGTGGTGGCTCTTCTTCATTAGCAAACTGTTCGGCATATGTTGGCACATTCCGGGTAATAACCAAAATCTATAAAGATCTTGTGTTCATTGTAGATGTCATCTTGGCGGACTTGAACGGACATCTCATTTGCCAAATCTATCCCATCATACATAAATACTCCTATCAACTGTGATGCATAAGGTAGATATCTCCCCAATCGGGTTCGGCATGAATCAATCAAATTAGTCATGAGCCGACCCATATTCACTGGACTTCCGTTCATGACGTGGTACAAGAGAAATTTATGAACCTCGGTCACTTCATTTCTACTCCCACCCTTTGGGTAAATCAAAGTAGTGAACATGTGGTGTAAAACCCGCTGAAGTGGTGGAAAGTAATTTGAGTTTAACCGGATAAGGTCACTTACACCACGAATGTAATCATAGCCGGTCATAGCAATGAATGTATCTTCCACTTCTCCATGTCCAAAAGCCATTGTAGCACCCCAAGTTGACACTCCTAAGGCACGCCAAAAGAGATCGAGTCCTACAACAATCTCAATGTCTTGAACAGTTGTGGACAAATTTCCATTTCTCTCCACTAGATTCCCATAAAACTATTGAACTAGGTTTGGATAATACCTAGTGTGTCTGCTGATAAAGTCCATCCAACCCTCTTGAATCTCAAATAATGCACACAGATCGGGCAAAATTTCATTCACCTCATGAAAATCAACCAGTCGACGGTTGATAATAGGACGTGGAGGCCTAAGAGGTGCATGATGAGGTGCCGGTGCCCACTGTGGATGAGCCGGGGCCTCTCGTCTCTGACTGCTGGCTTCCCCTTGAGTGGAACGCCGAGAGCTCTATCTAGGCGGCATCTTCGGACAAGGAACCTCGATGTGAGAACCTCTGAAGACATGGGACTCTACCCTTGAGATTAAAATGGACTAAGGACCACTTCTGGAGTCCTGGAAAACCTTTCGCCATGCTCTGGAATCGAGGAGGTAGCTTGGTGACCGCACGAACAACCATGGAGATCGCGTCCCGAAATGGTGACGAATCTGACGGAGGTTGTACGGATGGAGGAACGGTGAGGTTTTAGGGCTTGTGGAGTGGAGGTTTTGGGTTCTAGGGTTAGGAAAATGTACAGGAGAGAGATTAAAAGGTATAGAATGAGAAAGGAAGGGGAGAAAACCCCTTAAGTAGGGGGTTCGGTCAGATCTGGCCGGACCGTTTCACCGGGTTTGGTCGACCGAACCGGGTTGGCCAGTCGACCGAAATGGTCGATTGGCCCATACAACCCCAATTTTTTTTTTGAATTTCTCCATGTGCCTTGCCTTGATTGAGCTCCATTCACTTTCTGATATTCATCCCCCTCTTTTTTTATTTTCTTTCCTTTTTTGTTTTCTTTCTTTTTCCATTTTTTTTGTTTTTCTTTGGGGAGAATTTCAGTAGATGATTTTTGATGAGAGTCAACGTAAGAGGTTTTCCTGAAAGCTCCTCCTCAGCGACTGCCTAGTGTCCCTAGATCACTTGTCCACATTTATTTATCATGGAGTATTGGGTCTTAGAATTTTTCAAGGAGGGGTGTATAGATATATATACAATCCCACACGCAAGATGGTATCATACAAAAAGAAATAAAAACACACAGCATGGTGATGCATGTCACACTATCTACCCTTTATGCTTCTGATGTGCATCACTCATCCTAATGCGGACCTAAGTATGTATGCCCTCACCCTTTCACATGCCAAGTCCCCTTCTAATCTTGTTGAATTGCTCCAGGTTTAGGGGTTTTGTGAAGATATCGGCCAATTGATTATGAGTATCAAAAAAATTCAACTCAAAAACCCCTTTGCCTACATGATCTCTCAAGAAATGATGTCGAATGTCTATATGCTTGGTTCTAGAGTGTTGAACATGGTTTTTTGATAAACTGATTGTACTTGTATTATCACACAAAATTGGAACACATTTTATTTCAACATCCAAATCAAGTAATTGATTTTTGATCCAAAGTACTTGGGCTCCACAACATCCGGCGGCTACATATTCAGCCTCGGCCGTTGAGAGAGCTACTGAATGTTGTTTCTTAGAGGCCCATGAAACTAGGTAACCACCAAGAAACTGATAGCACCCACTAGTACTGTTGCGATCAACAATGCAACCAGCATAATCGGCATCGGTATATGCAATCAAATCAAATGAACTGCCGATCAGAAACCATAAGCCAAAGTCTATTGAGCCAATTAAGTATCTAAAAATGCGTTCAACAGGCATAAAATGAGCCTCTTTAGGACATGACTAAAAAAGATACCCCTTTTACTTTTTTCAGTGCGCCCTTTCAGATTTTCGCGCCGAGGGGTTACCCGATTTTGCCTGAGGTGCCCTTTCGGGTTTTCACCTCCGTTAGATTAATGGCAATTTCTACCCTCAGTAAATCCGGGGAAGGAGTTGACTGAGGCTGCCGGGGTATCTCTATTTTTAACCCCATTCCTTTCTCTCTTTTTTTGGAGAACCTTGTGGTTGTCGTCCGTAGCGTGCTGCTATCAGGGGACGTGACCTGAAACTGGAGGACGTGGATAACTGGGTATCAAATTATGGTGCTGGGGGCCATCTTGTCTTAGCAGGCTGTGATAGAAGCTATAACCGGTGGGTCAGGGGTTGCAGGGAGAACTGGGTGCATACTAAGGCTCGGGGAGTTCTAGATTTGTAGGAGATGCGGGATGTAGTAGTGTGGAAGGATAAAAGTCTGGAAAATAGGCTGAGACTGGAGTTGACCGGAATGGCAACTAAGATGTCGCATAGACGCTAGGACTTATCGGTTCACCGCGACGGAGCAAGGGCTGGCACTAGAGTGGGCTAAGCAGGGTGATATAAGACTGACCGGAGATCGTCGGGTTTATGGCTTGTCACTATGGGTTACCCGATAGCTGATATCTGGGGAGGCGTACGACCTATGGGGGGATGGGCGGAAGGCCACCCTGAATGGTGGGGAGAGGAAGATTTTCTCATTGACTGCTCTATCGCCCTTTCAGGTTTTCGCCAGAGCCGACCCCCTTTAGCTTTTTCCGACGCGCCCTTGCGGGTTTTAACATCGAGGGGATTCCCCATTTTGCCTGAGGTGCCCTTTCGGGTTTTCGCCTCAGCCGGGTTGCTAGCCTTTTTGCCCCCAGTTGCCCCCTTTGCGATGAGGGTGACTGGGTCTGCTGGGGCATCTCTATTTTTAACCCCATTTTTTTTTTGTTGTTGTTTTTTTGTGACTTACCTGGGAGCCTGACGGCTGGACTGGTGCCGACGCGGAGGTGCCCTTACTCTCATTGTGACGAGAACGAGGGCAGGGAATTAGTCCCCAAGAATTCCTGGCGGTGGTTCTAGGAGGGCTTGGATGGCCCCACTACTTGACAGGGAATTGAAGACTGGGAGGACTGGCTAGTTAGAGCCTTCCGAGGGGAAGGCCGGCCTCACTGGTAGTAGCTGGGATGCACGCCTTAATCTGGCTGGCGCACGGACTCGTGTTCCGGGGCATAGTACAACTTCATATGCTTGCCATTGAGAGGCGAGAAGGGTCTGTGACCTTTGTGGTCGACGACCGTGTATGCCCCGCCCTCATAGACAGTGCGGATGATGTATGGGCCTCGCCAATTCGGCTGCAACTTTCCACTAGGGCGCCCTGCCATGACTCCCTTTTCCTTGATCATGACGAGGTCACCTTGCTTGAAGGCTCGCTGCTTTACGAGCTTATCATAGGCCCGAATCATACGGGCCTAGTATACTTGCAGTTGTTTGTAGGCTTCGAGTCGTTTGCCTTCTAGATCAGCCAGCTCTTCTAGCCTTCTCTGGTATTCATTTTCATCTGGGCCGACGAGGCCGGTGTGGATCGCCACGCGATAAGAGGCTAACTGGACTTCAATGGGGATAACGGCTTCTGCCCCATAGGCGAGGAAGAACGGCGAACGCCCCGTAGGAGTTTTGTAGACCGTCCGTTAATCCCATAGTGCCTCGAAGACCTTCTCGCCCCGATCGTGTTTCCGGTGGCTAACCATTTTAGCCAGGAGCTTGTAGAGGGTCTTGTTGAAGGCTTCTGCTAAGCCATTGGTCTGGGGGTTGTAGACCGAAGAGGTTCTCCAGTCGATGTGAAACTTGGCCGCTAGCTGGTACACGACCCTATTCTTGAACGGTGTCCGATTGTCGGACATGATGCGACTGGGGGTACCAAACTGATAAATGATGTTGTGTCGGATGAATCTGGCAACCACCTCCCCGGTGACCTCTCGCAAGGGAAGAGCCTCCGCCCAGCGAGAGAAATAGTCAGTGGCGGCCAATATGTATTTATAGCCCTTGGAAGATGGCAGGAAAGGCCCCGCGATGTCCATGCCCCACTCAGCGAAAGGCCAAGTGGGGGCTGTAGGATGCAGTGGGTTAGGAGGTCTTCTAGGTACTAGGCCGAAGGCTTGGCATTGATGACATGTACGGGCGTATTGGATGCAATCCACGTACATGGTCGGCCAGTAGAAGCCTTTGAGCTTGATGTTGTGCTTCATTTGATCTCCAGCCTAGTGTGCGCTGCACAATCCAGAGTGAACCTCTTGCATGATGGCTTGAGCCTCCGCTGGAGAGATGCATCTTAGGAGAATTGACTTGTCCTTCTCATGGACGAGTCAGTACAGGGAGTCACCAATCAACTCATAAGAGGTTACTCGGCGGAGTACCTGGACCCTTTGAGCTCGGTCAGGAGGGAGCCACCCTTTCTTGAGTTTTATGATCGGCTGTCGCCAATCTTCTCCTTCTGGAGGAGTATTCTGGTCAAGGTCATGGCCCTCATAAATGGTGAGACCGGTTTGGTCTTCGAGTGAGGTCGGCATTAGTCTTCTATGTTTGATGACGATGTCGACCTCACCCTCGGGCGGGAGTTTGATAGCTGCAGCCAATTTCCCCAGGGCGTCTGCTGGGGCATTGTTGCTTCTAGGGGCATGATCTATTTCAAAGAAATAGAACTTCTGGGTTAATCTAGTGATGGCGGCGTGGTATGGGACCAACTCCGGTTTCCACACGTCATAGATGCCGAGGACCTATCGGACTATCAGCTGGGAGTCCCCGTAGGCTTTGAGGCATTTGACGCCCATGTGGAGAGCCATCTGGATCCCAATTAGCAAAGCTTCATACTCAGCCTCATTGTTGGTCAGGGATTTCATGAGGGCACAGGAATTGTAAAAAACCCCGCCCTGAGGAGTCAGGAAAACAATGCCGACGCCTACCGTAGTGGCTGGATCCTGGTTGCTCTGGGTAATCCCTCGGGAAGCGCCATCAAAGTAGAGCTCCCAACAAGGTACACTGGTTGTGAGAGCACTTTGCTGTCAGTAATGCAAGACATCTCCACTCTGTTCAACCGATTGTTGTGCTTGAACAACAAGGGACTCCTCGTCCGGGAGCTCCGAGCTGAAAGGTGAGTCGTCTGGCACTGGATGGGTTGCCAAGAATTCAGCCATACCCTGTCCCTTGATTGATTTTCTGGGAATATAAGTAATGTCGTACTCCATCAGCAGGGGAGCCCACCTTCTCAGTCTGCCTGAGAGAACGGGTTGTCGAAGGAGATACTTCAGAGGGTCATGCTTGGATATAAGCTCGACTTGATGGGACAGGAGGTAATGTCGCAACTTTCTGACTGCAAACACCAAGGCCAAGCAGACCTTCTCGATAGGGGAATATCAGTGCTCAGCACCGATTAGCTTCCGGTTGGGTAATAGAGGGGCTGCTCTTTACCTCTTTCATTGACTTATGCCAACAGAGCTCCTAGGGAAGCATCCATGGCAGCAATATAGAGGATAAGGGGTTTACCCTTGACTAGTGCCCCCAGAACTGGAGGAGTAAGGAGGTACTCCTTGATTTGCTTGAAAGCCATCTGGCATTCAGAGTCCCATATAAATAGGGCATCTTTCTTCATTAGCTTGCCGAAAGGCGCGCATCGACCGGAGAGGTTGGAGATAAACCTCCGAATGTAGGTCAACCTCCCTTGGAAGGACCTGAGCTCGGTGAGGTTGCTGGGTGGTGGAAGCTCCCGGATTACCTTGATCTTGTTGGGGTCCACCTCAATGCCTCAATATCATACAATGAAGCCAAGAGATTTGCCACTGGATACGCCAAAGGCGCATTTCATTGGGTTCATCTTGAGCCCGTATTGCCAGAGACGCTCAAAGACTTGGCGTAAATCACGCAAATGATCTTCGCACCTTTTAGTCTTGATGACAAGGTCGTCAACATAGCATTCGACGGTATTGTGCAGCATCTCGTCGAATATTTTGGTCATGGCCCTTTGATAAGTAGCGCCAGCATTCTTCAAACTGAAGGGCATACGCTTGTAGTTGAAAATCCCTTTGGGGGATCTGAAGGCTTTGTGGATCTTGTCTTTGAGGGACATCCAGATTTGGTTATAACCGGATGACCCGTCCATAAAAGACAAGGCCTCATGTCCAGTGGTCATGTCGACCATTGTTTCCGTGATTGGGACTGGAAAGTCATCCTTCGGACAAGTTTTGTTGAGGTCCCGATAGTCGACGTAGACGCAGACTTGACCATTTTTCTTCTTAACAGGGACTATGTTGGCGAGCCAGATCGGGTAGATACACGGCTCGATGAAATCAAGCTCCGCCATTTTATTGACTTCGATCGTAACCTGGAGCTCTAGCTCATGGCGCATGCGCCGCTGCGGCTGTTTGACTGGAGTGACGTAGGGAGAAATGGCTAGCTCGTGTTCCGCTACGGAGGGGTCTAGCCCCGGTATCTTCCCGTATGTTCAGGCGAAGCAGTCTTTATACTCCAGCAGGAGTTGCTTGTAATCCCGCCTCTCTACCTCGGTAAGGAGAGCGCTGACAAATGTAGGCTAGGGGGCTTCATCTTCGCCCAGGTTGATTTCAATGAGCTCATCAACGATCGCCTGGCCGCCGTCCTCTAGCTCGGGAGGAGCGGTTTGGAAGTTGATGAAATCCTCATCATCGGTGTCGGCTTCATGCATTTCTTGATTCTCGAAGCCACGGGTTGACACCGATGGGACTGGAGAGGGGTTGTTGCTGGAATCCATCAGAGGTTCATCTGGGCCGGAAGCTCCTCGCCAGTAGTTATCGACCGGAGTTACTGAGGTCTCCCCGGGGTTGCCTGGTGAAGCCGACAATCCTTCGCAGCTAATATAATGGATCTCCCCCTCATCCGGACACTTTGTTGAACTATGTCCTTCGACTGGTTGGATGGTCGGAGGAGCTTCTTTGGCCCTGATGTCTTTGCAGGGTGGCAAGGCAGGTTCCTCGAGTGCTTGGGCTAGAGCACTAGCTTTAACGGGGATTGGGATCAGAATCTCCTCTTCCTCATCCCCGGAGCTGTCGAATTTGGCTTCGACTTTTGCCCGGTCGTCGCTCGGCTATGCCATGCCTATGACATTGACCGCGTAGTGAACGTGGAAATATGGGTCTTGGTCATAGCCAAGTCCCCTAGTATCCTTATAGAAGGATGGGGGTTGCCCCTAGACCTGAGAAGGGGTCCACAGTCGGTGAAAATATTCACGTCGAGCGGACTCTTGCCATTGAGGGATGTGTTGTTTTAGACACATTTCCCGAATATGCGGTGGCAGGTCGTCCAACACTTGGACTGCTTCAGGAGTATCATCATCTCGCCTGGACTAGCCGAAGTCATCCTCTAGTGGGGCTTGAGGGACCATGTCTCCCTTATAGAAGACAATGGGTTTGTCCCTATTGGCCTTCTTCTTATTTCTACATTGTCGCTTGAAGGTGACAATAAATGTCATCAACGGCTCAACGCTGTGTTCTTCGGAGGCACATGAGAACTGGATGGAGTCTGGGGCAGGCATATACTCTTGCCAATAGCTTGACTAATGAGGTTGGCCTCAAAGTCGATTTTTTTCCTTTCGGGGTGGTCTGGAGTTGACCTAGAGCTGAGGCGTAGCCGATGAAGCTTAGCCTTCTCTTCGTCCATGGAGAAGAGATCGTCATCGCCTTCCTCTGAGAGCCAGCCATTGCTCCTGCTCTTAATCATAGGGTATGGGTTGATCCCCTTGAAGTAGAGCGCAGCGTCGGCCAGATTACATTCCGCTGGCGTGAACGGTGATAGGTCTTCAAAGACCGTGTGTTGCTCCGCGTCCTTGGCATACTTGATGCATTGGTGGAGAGTCGACGGAAGGACCCAATTTTCATGGAGCCAGGGTCTACCCAATAGAATCTTATATGATGTGCTGGCATCGATGATGTAGAACGTCACCTTGGAGGTGAAATCATCAAGCACCAGGTCGGTGTCTACCCGACCGAGGACATCCTCGGTGTTTTGATTGAAGCCAGATATTTTGACCGCTTGAACCTTCTGGAGGTATGGGGTCAGATATAAAGTCTTGAATGTTTTGAGTGGCATGATGTTGACAGCGGCACCAGCATCCACCAGAATCCAGTTCACATCATGCCCATTGACCTTCCCTTTCATGTAGAGAGGACGGTTGTGGCATTGAGGGGATACCAGCATGTCCTTCTCCGTGAAGGAGACGGTGGTTGTGAAGGCTTCATAGGCTGCTATCTTTATTTCCGCGGCATCTGCTTCATAAGCTTTTGGCTCTTAAAGTATCTTGATAAGAGTTTCTCTTAACTCTTTACTCCAAGCGATGGCTTCCCAGATTGTAATGCTGGCAGGGAAGCGCTTCCGGTTGGCTCGGGCTCGAGCATCCTCCAAGGAGGGTAGTATGTCGGGCAGAGCTTTTTGCGAGCTGTCGTGCTGCTCCCCGTCGGGAAGTTGCACTACCTTGCCTTTACCATTAGGATTAGACTGACCCTGATCGCCGGTGGATTCCTGGAACAGGGGTGCCAATGATGCCTCTTCTAGGGGTAACTGGCAGGCTGGCCCGTCCTTGCCGGACGGTCCCGCTTGTTCCACCGAAGAAGCCAGAACTGGTGCATGGACTGGGATTTCGGCAGCAACCTCTTCGATGTCGGAAGGATCGAAGATGCCTGATCCTTTCCAATTTTCTACCTTCAGAATAGGGGCAGGTTCCTCTCCTCGAAAGAGGATGATTTGCTCTGGGTCGAAGGTGGACGGGGAAAAGGGTAACTCAGGAGTTCTCCCACGGTCTCTACCACGTCTCCGGCCACGACCTCGGCCACGGCCTATGTGTTCTGGAGCTGGCTGTAGACCAAGCGGGGTAGTGGTTCTTTGTCTGGTTCGGGAGGCCACTAGCTCGCCTCACCGAGAAGTGTTGATGCTATCAAGAGGTGGGATGGCCAGCATGTTGCAGGTACAACCCCGAAGCATTTCTTCCAGCTGCTCCATCGTGATCTCCTTGTCTTTATAGCACAAGGAGAGCTCATCTGGAATCAGGAGTCTTTCACCATTCTTGAGCTTTTGGATCATCTCTCGGACCTAGTTTCTGAGGCGGGTTCTTTTCTGCATTTCTTCCCATGGGATGTAGCTGTCGAGTGGGAGAGCCCCGGTAGGACGAGGAGGAACGTATTCCTCCAGGTCATCAATGAGCCGTTGGAGCCTCTGGAGAGGCGTTGGCTCAGCTGGTAATTGTAGGGCGGCTGCTTGTTCAGCTTGTTTCTTGAGCCACCTTCTGAGGTTCGTCCTCCTATTTTTCTCCCATCTCCTGGCGATGGCCACCTTCAAAGGAGTAGGAGGGAGAGGTGCTGGGCCCGGAGTTGATAAATTACCAGGAGGGTGTCCCCGGGATAGTGCCTTGGTGGGGCGAAGTCGACGACTCTTCTTCGCCCGGATTTCAATCCAAGTGCCTTCCGCTTGTTGTATCTGGAAGGTGGAGTTGATCGCCTGCTCGATTATCTCGAGCGGCAACTCCTGGTATGCCGGAATACTAGGACTGGCATCCGAAGACGTGTATGCGGTTTGGTGCTTTACCCATGGTGGCGACAGGAGCTTATGAGGAGCCGGCAGATTGGTGCTGGCATTCAAAGACGTATGCGCAGTTTGATGCCTTAGCCGCGGTGGCTATAGCTTTTGTCGAGAAGCGGACTGAGGGATGTGCTTGTTGTCCTGCTCCTTAGCCTTGCCCTTGTGATCACACTGGGAGCCAGGTCTAGCGACAACCGAAGGCATCGCAGGATATTGTTGCTTTGTGCAGTTACCCCAACCCTGCGGACTAACTGAGCCCTATAGCGGTAGGCCCGCCGCTTGAATCGAAGCCGCTGAAGACTCCGAAGTTGTCTTCTTTGTAATTTGGATTATGTTAGAGGGTAGGTAGGGAGGACGCGACGGCCTATCCGCCGAGGGGGCGTGACGCGGCTGGGCCGAGTCCTCACCCTACTTTTTTGCTTTCCCTTCCTATCCACGGACGTAGGGGACGGAGATAGGACGGAGGGGGGGCAAGAGAGAGCTAAGGAGCCCGACATCGACCCACCCACCAGAACATCCTCTCGGCCAAGAAGGACCCGGAGGAGCTTGGCGGTGTCTTCTTCAGAGAAAGGGAGAGATTCTAGCTCCCGCCAGGACCGCCACCGCATAGCCGAAGTGGCCAGGGTGGGCTGACCTAATGTTGGTGTCTGGGAGCCCGAAGGGGCCGAAGGAGTAGGGGAATAGATGATGTTGACCGAAAAGTTGGTCGGCTCTGTCTCTTGACTAGCATCCCGCTCCCTACGCCTTTTGCAATCGCTCAAGCGCTTCTTGGTTGTTGGCCCGAAACTCGAGCCATTCCGGGGGATACTGGTAGGGCAGTCCGTGCCCATTTTCTTGAGGGGAGTCTGACCGCTCGGGCGCATACCTGGCGATGCTCATGGTTTCTTCGACATCTTGGTGAAGCCTGACAAGTGACATGGAATTCCCCTACGCATCGATTTGGTCCCACTAGATCTATTCCTGGATGAGGAAATGAAATTCCTCACAAGACTAGATCAGGTGGCAGATTCTGGCATGGAAGGGGCAATATTGGGGGTGACTAAGGTCCCAATGGGTGTAGCTTGTCGGCGAATCACGGGGCATGATTGTTAGGGTGCTAGGCCCGGATACAGAGGGGGGGTGAATGTATCCCTCTACAAGATATAGCCCAAATAAAAACTTGGATGCTAGAGATAGGCACAGAATAGAACCAATTCGATTCAACTCAAATACAAACACTTGGAGCGCGCCTATTCAAGCATCTAGAGGAAGCAAATCAAGCAACCAAACCACTGCTCAATAGATTTTTTAGGTGGTTCGGTCCTCCAGACCTACATCCACCCCTCACTCCCAACCGGAGTGAGGCTTCACTAGCAAACGCTAGAACCAAGCAGACTCAGTCTGCAAATAGTTGCTGCCATATAGCTTGACCAGGGGAACAGCCTCCCCTCTTCCTCCCAACCGGAGGGACACCCAAGTGACTCCCAGCCACTTAGAAACCAAATGTCGCAGACCTCTCTTCCTCCAGACCAGGAGGGACCCCTGGACTTGCAACCCACAAACCCAGAACCAGAGACAAGTCTCCCTCCTCCTGAATCCACAGGAGGAACCCGATCCCCAGCAGGGCAATTGGAAGAACAAAGATGCAAAGATAAAAAAGGAAAATAAGAAATGATGAAAAGAAAATCACAGCGCCAAAAGCTGGAAACGAAATACAAGTAATGTAGCTCTCAAGGGAGCAGGTCTGGCTTGGATTTGATCCAAATGCCAGAGGGCAGATCTTCAAGATATTCCCATTTCTTCTCTACGAACTCCTTCTCTCTCTCTCTCTTTCTCTTCTGCTTCTTCACTCTTTTTCTTCTTCTTTCACATGCTCTCTCTGTTTATTCTCTTCTCTTCTCTTCTCTGCAACTCTTCTCTTCTGCTGGATCGAGCACACAACACTTCTGCACTTCTGCTATTCTGCTTCTCTATTTTCGATCACATTCCTTCAGGCAACCGAGACTCCCTTTTATAGCAGCTCGAGCAGAGGCAGCACTGGGCGTGTGTGGCCTCCACATTTCCCGCCCATGTATTTGGCCATGTGTCAGCATCTCAGGTCCTTGGATCACGTGCCTTCAGCTTCTCGAACAGTACCTGCCACACAGACATAAGTAGATATCAATTGGATGTATATACTTGGTTCAAGTGTTAACAAGGTGTGTACAGTCAACCTGCAGCTTGAGTGAATAGACTTTAAGTTAACAATCGAGTGTATAGAGTTGAAGGATAACAAACGAGTGTATAGAGTTAGTTGAGTGAGCATGCAGTGTATAGACTTGACATATGAAGACATCCGCTGATCAGACCTGAAGAACATTCAGCAATGTGCAGACTTGATTGAATGAGAGAGCAATGGCAGACTTCAGGATGTATAGGCTTGTGAATGCAAATGCAATGTACAGACTCTACGTTGCAGGCAGACAACAATGTATAGAGTTGCTACGTGCAGGCTGGCAGCGCAGTGTACAGACTCTGCGTGCAGGCAGTGGGGCGATGTATAGACTTAATGAGATGCAATGCAAACTCTGTACAGACTTGGTCATGTAAGGCGACGCAAGCAATGGCTGTATAGACTTTACTCAAAGTATGGACTTCACATAAGAAGCCAACGGCTGTACAGACTTAGGCAACCTTCAACTCACTACGATGTACAGACTCTGAAGAGCAGCAACCAATGTATGGACTTGCTGAGACACTCACGAGTGTGTAGACTTAGAGTGAGGCATGTAGTGTAACACAGCAACAGACTGTATAGACTTTGGCAAAGGCATGAGACGTACCCTAAGACGATGAAGTCTGTATAGACTTTACAATGAATGGATGCTCAGTGAGACGCAAGTTGAGATGATGCAGTGTACAAACTTCATGTAATGCATGCAGACGTTGAACAATAGAATGAATAGACTTTCCACCGACCAATGAGTAGACTTTGCAAGCCTAAGACGCAGCATGAGACGCTGGCTGAGACGGTGATTGAGACGATGCACTGTATAGACATGAGCGATGCATATGCTAAGTGAGACGCAATATGAGACGCTCGAATGTACAGACTTGGATGCCTTCGTCAAATGCATGCTACAGTCCAATGCATGGACTTAGAAGAATGATGCATGAACAGGCCAGTGTGCAGACTTCATGAATGTGCAAACTTGTCAACGAGATGCACAATGTATAGACTATGCACATGCATGAAGAGTGTATAGACTTTCAAGATGAAAGGTAGGTAAAGGCTTCCAATGCATAGACTTTGAAGTTCACAGAATGATGTACAGACTTGGCCATAGGCTGAGCAGTCGAATGTCTAGACCTGCATCCACCGACCAGTGTATAGACTTTGCAAGCGTGAGACGCTGAATGAGACGGTGGCTGAGACAATGCACAGACTTCAGGTGAAACAATGCAGCTACAGTGCAATGTACATACTTCATGCAATGCAATGCAGACAAATGTATAGACTTCATGCAATGCAAAGCAGACCAAAGTACAGACTTCCTAAATGCTTCAAGACCATGCACATCAAATGTCTAGACTTCACAAGGTGAACGGCTGTACATACTTCTTATGTGAAGACAGCTGCTGTACAGACTTTTTTGAAGTGTGAAGGAGTTGAGTGTATAGACTTCCAGATGTGAAGACTTTGTCAAAGATAGCAGGCCGATGTACAGACTTGAGCGAGTCAAGGTCTGTATAGACTTGAAGATCATTCAGCGACCAATGTATAGACTTTCCAATGGAAAGGCTGTACAGACTTGAAACAATGGAAGACAGCGAGTGTATAGACTTTGAAGTGCAACGTAGGTAAAACTTCCAATGTACAGACTTCAAAGATGAACAGATGGATGTACATACTTGGAAGATCACTGATGGCAGTACAGACTTTGCTTCAATGTATATACTTGGAAGTTCAACGAAGGAGGCACAGTGCAATGTATGGACTTTGAAGTTCAGTTGGTGAGTGTACAGACTTCACCAATGAAACACTCACTGTACAGACTTGCTGCCAACCAATGTATAGACTCTGCACAGTAGCTCTGACTGTACAGACTTGGTCACAAACTGAACAGACGAATGTGCAGACTTGCTTCCTCCGACCCGTGTATAGACTCTACTCATGCAAGCAATGCAGCAGTGTATAGACTTAACAGTTATCTGAGCTGTAGTGTATGAACAACCGATGTATAGACTTGGCTATGCGAGCAAGCTACACGATGTGTAGACTTAGAAATGCCTGCAGCTGTGCAATGTGTAACCAGTGTATGGACTTGTCGTGCCTACACAGGGCGTTGTACACACTTGCTGCCTGATGCAAATGTGCAGACTCTATAAATGCATATGAATGCTTTATGCAGCAGATAAACAGTCTGAACTTCAAATGCAATGACTCACAGTGTAAGCAGATAAACTGACTGAACATATGAAAGACTGAATGAACATTTGAATGACAGACTGAATATAAGAATGACTGAGTTATGATCTGATAAAATGACTGAATATAGAATGACTGAATAACACCATGGTGACTCACAGTGATTAACTCACATTAAAACCAATCATCACAAACCCCTAAAGCCTATCATCAAAACCACAAGCCACAGGGGCCAGGGGCACAACAATCTCCCTCTTTCACAACAATAATTTGCCCCCTCTGTGGACGCCAAAAAAATGATGATGATGATCATTGGGACATTCACGTCTACGCATTCGAGTGCGAGTCGAAGACGGAAATGCCGAATAAACCTCATACCTCGCCTGATCAAGACAAGGACTCGCTTGGTGGTCCTTAAAACAGTTTCACCTTAAACTGGCACACCTTAAAATGGCGCGCCCCCCTTGCATTGCTAAATCGGCACGCCAATGTGCCTCCATGTTAAAAGCTTTTCCTCCAAATGCTTATCCGGCGCCACCTTTGCCCAAATACGGCGCGCTCATTGAAGGATGCTCCCCTTGTAATTCCGTTAAAACGACGCCACTTGTGTTGCATTGTTGAACCCCCTGTGTGAATATTCTAATAGTTGGTTTTTGATGATGACCAAACACTATATTAGACTAGAACTTTTGATGGGTGAATAAATTTAGTCTAACCCATTTTGAAATGCTTTACTATATATCACCTTTTCTTTCTCTTGGTTCATGAATTACTAATGTTACCAGTGATATACTTGCAGGATCAAGATCATCTATCTTGAGTAAGTGCTTTGAGTCATGTTTGTCAAAGTTTTCATCTAACTCCATTTTTGTGTTCTTACAGAAATCTGGAATGAAGTTAAAATCCTAAAATAATTGAAGAATGATTGGTGAGATCCACACAAAACCTTAACCCTTTCTTAGTTAATTTTCTTCATTAGTTGTCATGGGTTGATCGTTGTTCATATCCAGCTCATGGAATTCATTAACTTGTTTATTTTGATGGGGTGGACCCCAAGGGTCATCCCCATGGTGGCTGTTAGCCTTATTCCTTCTTTTTGTTAAGAAGTTGTTTGTGGGTCGACCCCATGGGTCGACCCCTAGGCGGTCCTGAACCCACAGGTTTTCAGTTTTGTGCATAACGTGTGTGGGTCGACCCAATGGGTCGACCCTTTTTGGCACCCGAAACTTTCGGGTAACTCACAGTTTTTAGTTTTTAGAAAGAATGCGCTATGGGTCGACCCCATGGGTCGACCCCTGGAAAATATCTTGTCGGGCTTTTAACCCGTGCGTCGTGGGTCGACCCAATGGGTCGACCCATAGTGTTACGGACCGGCAGTCCGGTTCGTGATCCGTTTCGCGGCCACCATTTTTATTCCTCGTTTTGCCCTAATGTTGGGAGATCCGAGGTTCCATCTTGTCACACGTGTCCCCTCTCCTTGGGACTATAAATAACAATGATTAGGGCATCCCAAAAGTAAGGAGAAAAATAGAGAACATTCGATCTAATGGTGTTTTTGTCTTGTAGGAAGAAGAAAGCTCGCGGGAGCCCTTCCATGCGCAGATAGATGCCTTCCTCTTCGAAAATGGGTCGATCCCCGTGCTGATCAGATGCATCCTGAGCAAGAACCGAAGCTCTCCTTCCTTATTTGAAGCCGGGCAACTAGGATCTCGAGCTGCACATCAATATCTGGGATTCTTCATGAAGATCTGTCCTCATCCTACCGCATCAACCAAGCTATGAAGAACCACAGCTACACCATCATTTGAAAGGGGGATTTCTGGCGATTTCAAGATCCTTATTCCATTTATCCTGTTCATTCTATTTCTAGTCTGAAGAATCATTGTGTATTTGAACTTCTATCTTGAACGAAATACTCTGTGTGGGTGTGTGTGCGTTTGCTGGTCGCAGAGCATGCGTGTGTGTGGCTGTGTGATTCACAGCGTGTGTGTGTGTGTGTGTGGGTTTTCACTCTCTAGTGGAAGCTTTCCTCACATTGTGAGGGGTGGACGTAGGGGTCACTGTGGTGAACCTGAACCACCTTAAATTCTATTGTTCATCATGGTTTGCTTCTACGTTATTACACGAGTGGGCTTCTAGTCGAGTTGAGTGTCATTCATATCTCGTCCTTTCAGATCTCATTACATCTCCGCTGTTCGTGTGTTTTCATCATCGGGTGAGAAGAGTGTGCTTCAATCTTTATCCTTCCATTTCATCTTCTGGAAAAGTTGGTTGTTAAATTTTTATATTGCCAATCAATTCACCCCTCCCCTCTTGATTGCCATCTACCGGGGACAACAATTGGTATCAGAGCACGGTCTCTGATTTTTACTGATCTCACGATCTTAGAGTAAGATCCAGTAAATGGCAAACAAGGGGCAGATGCCCGAAGGGCACTCTATACATAGACCTCCGTTCTTCGATGGGTCAAATTATTCATATTGGAAGAATCGGATGTATGTATTCCTGAGGGCTCAGGAATTTGAAATTTGGCATGTTATCAGTAATGGTCCATATAAATTGCCTCCCAAAGAGGAAGAGTGGGGAGAAGATCATATCAAGAAGTGCATAGCTAATTTCAAAGCCATGAATATAATTCAATGTGCAATTCATCCAAACGAGTACTCACGAATTTCGATGTGTGCTTCCGCGCAGGAGATGTGGAACAAACTTCGTTTAATGTATGAAGGAACATCAGAAGTGAAGGAGACTAAAGCGAATTTGCTCGTCCGGGACTACGAATTATTCATGATGAAGCCGGATGAAAACATTTCAGAAATGTTTGCTAGATTGTTGGAGATCACCAATGGGCTGAAGGCACTTGGGAAGGAATACTCCAACCAAGATCTTGTGAGGAAGGTATTAAGGTCCCTCTCATCACAGTGGCATACTAAGGCCACGGTCATTGAAGATTCAAAGAACCTTACCACTCTGACCCTTGATGAGCTAATTGGGTCATTAATGACCTATGAGCTGAACATAAAAAGGAATGAGGAAGATGTCAAGAAAAAGAAGCCGATCTCAAGCATGGCCTTGAAGACCAATCTCCAAAGATCGGATGACAGTGAAGATGGATCTGGTTCAAACAGTGAGGATGAAGAGCTGGTGGCCATGATAACACAAAGGGCCAGAAAATTCATTAGAAGGTCCAGAAGAGCAGGAGCTCCATTCAGAAGAGGGCCAAGGAAAATGATTCCAAGGAAGGGAGAAAGCAGCAAGAAAGAAGAGATTATCTGCTATGAATGTAAAAAACCAGGGCACATGCGTGGAGAGTGTCCCGAACTTCAGAAAAAACTCAAGAAAGGGAAGTTCAAGAAGCCTAAGGCAATGGTGGCAACGTGGAGCGATGAGGATGACACCGAAGACAAATCGGAAGATGAATTGGACGAGCTTGTCCAAACATTGTGTCTAATGGCGGATGATGAAGACTCCAATGAGGTACATTCTGAAACTGATGATCTCTCATGTGAGCAATGGGAAATTGCTTATGAAGCCTTGTATGACAAATGCAAAAAGTTAAAGTCTGAAAACAGAATGTTAAAGAAAAAGATTGACCAAAACATGTCGAATGAATCTCCATGTCTGAAATGTGCTGAATTATCATCCAAGCTTGAAACACTATCTTACGACAATGAAATGCTCATTTCCAAAGTCATTTTGTTTGAAGAAGAACTAACATGTTTAAAAGAAGAACAACATAATGATGAAAAATCCATGAATGCCATTGAAGAAGTGAATGCAAAAGTCCAAGCCTTGGAAAAGGATAAAATGGAACTTGAAGAAGAAAAAGGGGTTTTAATGGATGAGGTGAAAGATCTGAAAGATTCACTAGCCAGATTTGTCAAAGGGAAGCAAAATCTAGACACCATGTTAGGAATGAGAGTGAACTTTAGAAAGGAAGGACTAGGCTATGAGCCATGCAACCAGAAAGCTTTCGTAAACAAAACTCAAACTTCCTTTGTGAATGCTAATGCATCATCTTCATCATGTTCTTCACATAAAAAGAGTGAGAAATACATTCCAACTCACAAACCATTCGTGAATGATTACAAGAAAAGAAATCATAACAAAAAGGTTGTTTCATGTTTCTACTGTGGAATGTATGGTCACACCATGTATACATGTAGGTTAATGTTGGCTGATGAGAAACAATTTGCAAGAAAGTCAATGTGGTTGAATAGATCAAGAGCTTCTAACCGATATGGACCCAAGCAAGCTTGGGTACCAAAATCATAGAAGTCTTCTTGTTTTGATGATATGTAGGTCTGCATGAAGGCTCAAAGAAACAAATGGTACCTCGATAGCGGATGCTCGCGACACATGTCCGGAAACAAAGAAATCTTTGCAGACCTCATGGAAAAGGATGGTGGACTTGTTGCCTTCGGGGGCAAGGACAAAGGAAAAATCGTTGGAGAAGGTAAGATTGGTAAGGGATCTCCTCATAGTGTGGAAAATGTTTTGTTGGTCAAAGGTCTCAATCATAACTTACTTAGTATTAGTCAACTTTGCGATAAAGGGTGCAATGTGATTTTTGACTCCACGCACTGCACTGTTATAAATAAAACCACACAGGAAATAATGTTCATAGGCGTTAGACAAAATAATGTATATATGATAGACTTAGATGACACATCACACAATAATCTTTGCTTAGTTGCAAATAACTCTGACAATGCTTGGTTGTGGCATCGCCGTCTTGGGCATGCCAGTTTTAACGTTCTTTCAAAGTTGTCCAGAAATGATTTAGTTATTGGAATGCCAAAGCTGAAGTTTGAACCTGACAAAGTGTGTGAGGCATGCAGCAAAGGTAAGCAAACAAGAGCCTCTTTCAAAAGCAAGAATGATGTGACTACCACTAGGCCTCTTGAAGTTCTTCATATTGATTTGTTTGGTCCTAGTAGAACTCACAGTCTAGGTGGTAAGTTATATGGCTTTGTCATTGTAGACGACTTCTCACGATTTTGTTGGGTATACTTTTTGTCACATAAAAATGATGCTTTGAAGGAATTTGAAGGTTTTTGCAGGAAAGTGGAGATTGAGAAGGGATGTTCCATCAAGAGAATTCAAAGTGATCATGGTAAGGAGTTCGAGAACACTGATTTTGATGAATTTTGTAGGGAGCACGGATACTCGCATACATTTTCAGCACCAAGAACTCCAGAACAAAATGGCATCGTGGAGAGAAAGAACAGAACCCTTATTGAGATGGCTCGGACAATGCTAAACGAGAACAACCTTCCTAGGTACTTTTGGGCGGAAGCCGTTAGCACGGCATGCTACATCATAAACCGAGCTATGGTAAGACCAATCTTGAGAAAAACCCCATATGAACTCTTTAAAGGTAAGAAGCCAAATATCTCTCACTTGAAACCATTTGGATCAATTTGCTATATTCTTAATAATGGAAAATCTGATTTCGGCAAATTTGATGCAAAAAGCGATCGCGGAATCTTTCTTGGGTACTCTCTTACTTCTAGAGCATATCAGGTTTATAACCTGAGAACTCTTGTTGTAGAGGAGAGCCCTCATGTTATTATAGATGAATCATGGAATGAGAATGTTGATAAAAGCTCAAAATTGCAGGATGAAGAAGAAGAAACCAGTGAAGAGATTCCACCAAAGGCGGCACAAGGTCAAGCAACTCTAGGAGAAGGATCGGAAAGCAAGGATGATGAAAATCAACAAGGACAGCAGCTTCCTCGACAATGGATTTTCCACAAAAGCCATCCCTCGAGAATGTGATTGGTAATGTAGAAGATAGAGTGAAAACTCGATCTTCATCAAGGGAAGTTGACAATTTGGATTATCTAGCATTGTTCTCTCAATTTGAACCACACTCTCTTGATGAAGCCTTAAAGGATAATTCCTGGATCTTAGCCATGCAGGATGAACTACACCAGTTCCAAAGGAACAAAGTGTGGTTCCTTGTGCCACGTCCGAAAAGCCACTCCGTGATCGGAACCAAATGGATTTTCCGAAACAAGTTAAATGATCAAGGAGTGGTAATTAGGAATAAGGCCAGGCTTGTAGCCAAAGGCTATAGCCAAGAGATAGGAATTGACTTTGATGAGTCTTTTGCCCCTGTGGCAAGACTTGAGGCTGTAAGAATTCTTTTAGCATTTGCATGCCATCATGATATTAAACTTTTTCAAATGGATGTGAAAAGTGTGTTTTTGAATGGCTTCATACAGGAGGATGTGTATGTAGAGCAGCCTCCAGGATTTGAAGATCACGCTTATCCAGATTATGTTTACAAATTGGACAAGGCGCTTTACGGGTTGAAACAAGCTCCCCGCGCTTGGTACGAAAGGCTGAGTTCTTTCCTTGTCGACAATGGGTTCAAACGTGGTAACATTGATCAAACCTTGTTTACCAAAGTAAATGGTAAGAAAGTTTTAATTGTTCAAGTGTATGTCGATGACATAATTTTTGGCTCTACTGACGTCACCTTGAGTGAAAATTTTGCCAAACTTATGCAAGGTGAGTTTGAAATGAGTATGATGGGAGAATTGACCTTCTTCTTGGGCTTGCAGGTCAAACAAATGGTGGATGGTATCTTCATATGCCAAAGGAAGTATGCTCGAGACTTACTCACAAAGTACAATTTCAGCAAGGTGAAACCTCAACCCACACCCATGTCAACCTCAATCAAACTCGATCAAGATGAGAAAGGTAAATCCGTGGATCAAAAGCTCTTTAGAAGCATGATAGGATCGCTGTTGTATTTAACTGCCAGCCGGCCCGACATTTAGTTTGCAGTTTGCTTATGTGCGAGATTTCAGTCTGATCCAAAAGAAACACACATGTCGACCGTGAAACGTATTTTTAGATATATTGCTGGTTCAGTACATTTGGGCTTATGGTTTCCACGTAATTCGAGCTTTGAACTGATTGCTTATTCTGACGCCGATTATGCGGGTTGTAAAGTGGATCGAAAGAGCACCAGTGGGTATTGCCAGTTCCTTGGGGGGTGCATGATCTCATGGGCCTCCAAGAAACAAAATTCAGTGGCCTTGTCAACCGCCGAAGCCGAATATGTGGCTCTTGGTAGTTGCATTGCCCAGGTGCTTTGGATCCAACAACAATTGATTGACTACAGCATCTCCTTCAAAAACACCTTAATTTTGTGCGATAACACCTCTGCTATAAACTTGTCAAAAAATCCGGTTCATCACTCTAGAACAAAGCATACCGAAATCAGGCATCATTTCATTCGTGATCATGTAGTAAGGGTGATGTTGAAATAAACTTCATTGAAACAAATAATCAAATTGCCGACATATTTACCAAACCTCTAAATGAAGAAAAATTTACATCTTTCAGGAGAGAGTTAGGGGTTTGTAGAATAGAGGAGTCGGATTCTTGAGGTTCTGCATTTTGCATCATACTTAGTGTTGCTAGCATGCATATCATGCATTTGTGTCTTTCATATAGTTGCATTCGATGGGTCTCCTTCTTCATGCATATGCACCATTTTGCTTGAATTGCAAATAAATTGAATTGTGTGAAATCTCCACCTTTGTATGAATTGCATTTCTTCTATTATATATGTATGAACCCCTTCTTTGCACTCTTCTATGGCCACACTATTCTTTTTGGTTAAACAAGTGCATCTCTGTGGAGCTGATCAATCAAAATCTGAACTATGGAGAGTTTGGTAAATAAACTTCTAAGGGAATCTATCGCTTCCTTGAAACATCCTCCCCAATTGATTCAAACCTCAAATATATCTTATTTCCTTGACCTTCATATGTTTTAATCAGTGGGGAATTGAGCCTATCCTCTTTGGTACTCCATGTCTTCATTTCAAAAGGAAATCTCCATCAAAACAGGGGATGGGTCGACCCATGGGGTCGACCCCTGTCAGTTCGCTCTAAACCGGGGCTCGGGCTACCCGTGGGTCGACCCATCGGGTCGACCCATTACGGGCAGTCGTGGTCAAACGCGAACCGTCCCGTTTCGGAAAGGGCGTGAACGCCCTCTTCTTCAACCCTAACACTATAACAATGCCCCAGCTCCCTAGATCGACCAGCCACCACCTCTTGGAAGCCTTGAAACCCTCTCTTGCAACCCAAAGCCGCTCCAGCCCTAAAGGCGAGATCTAACCGGTGGCTACTCGCGGGTTCCTTCTTGGCTGCGTCCGCAAGCATCCATCTTCCTCCCAAATCCACTGAGGTAAGGCCATGGTATTTGGAGAGTCACTATTTCTGCGTGAGGGGCTCCTCTTCTCGAACCAACACGATCTAGAAAGCCTCTAGAGTCTCTAATCTGTCCGGTGATTCAGATGGCACCCAAAAGAAGGCCTTCTCGTCAGGGGGAGGAATCCAGCCGATCTGCTCGTCAGCGAGAGTGTTCCAGCCGCGCAAGAGAGATACGATCCAAGGATAAAGAGCTAGAAGCAATGAAATCACAAGCCTTGGCCTCCGGTAACAAAGTTGCTCACAGAAATATCCTCCGCTCTCGTGCAGTAGATTTTATGAACTTGGTTGAATACCTGCCAGGCTTAGTGGATATCATCTGTAGTCAACCTAATCTTGATCATTTCATGTCTGCACACCGTCGGGTCTATTACAAGCTGGTGATTCAGTTTTATGGCAATATGTCAATCAAGGCAAACAAGCAGTTTACTGTTGTAAATGGTGAAGTGATCACCTTGACTCCTGAATTTATGGGTAGAGCTCTCGGTCTACCATATCATGAAGGTTACACATTTGGTGATCTTGATTTTGATGAAGAAGAGGTCTATCAAATGATGACCTCTGAGGAAATGGGAGACAGGTCCGTCGCCGGCCTGAATGCAAACCGTTTTCCCTCCATGCAGCGCATTCTACACCACATGATGACGACCATTATTATACCAAAGGGTGGTGGAAGAGACAAAGTAACTGAATTCCGCATGTTCCTATTTTTCTGTCTTATGAAGGGTCTCCCAATTAATTTCCCTGCTACTATATTGCTTCACATATCAGCATGCATGCAGCATACGAACCGCACTCTACCATATGCAGCAGCTTTGACAACACTCTTTGAATCAGCTGGTATTAATTTGTCCAAAGAAAGATATCACACAATTCGTGAGAATGACATTTACTCCATCCCCACAATTTGCAAGAATATGCATTATGAATTAATAGATGGTGTACTGGTTCGTAAGATCAAATCTGGTCAAGTTCAACAACAAGTCAACTCAGAAGAAGAAGAGGATAGTGAAGAAAATGAAGCAGATCAACCTCTACAACTAGAACTCCCTGATGAAGCACTGCCTGATGGGTTTCCTAAGTTGATCACTGAAAGATTGGATTCAATAGATTGCCGACTAGACAAGTATGGGGAGAGAATGGATGCCCTTATCAATGAAGTAACTGACTTGAGGATTTCCCATGTTGCCCACACTCAGTCTTTCCAGAGGGTCACCTCCTTTCTTGACGCAAACACTACTGCTCTGGACGCCCAAACCAGGATGTTTGAAGAAATGATGACTTTACTTAGAAGGTCACATGCTCCACCCTCTCCACCCTCGGACTAGGTTATGAAGCTCCTATGATATTGCACAGTTATTAACCGGTTCTCCCTCTCCTTTTTGATGATGCCAAAGGGGGAGAAATTCAGATATATGTGTGTGCTTGGTTAACTATTACGTTATAGTATGTGTGGTGTGTGCTTGCTTGCATGTTTGCTTTCATTAGTCTGTCAGTTAGAAATGTTTAGTTATTAGTCTGTCAGTTAGAAATGTTTAGTTAGAACTGTTGCATCTCATGGCATTGCACATGTAAGCATTTTTGTAACTCATGAACCCAGGCTTTGTAAGCCTTAAAAACTCTGTTGTCGGCTTGTAAACAATGGATGATGCTTTTGACTGGTCAATCTCACATTGCTTGAATGAGGCCCTGTGTTTTAAGGAATGATGCTTCCGAAATGGTTCAGCTTGGTGCATGGAAAGTATGTGTTTCAACTTTGTGGTCTCGGTTTGATGCAATGATTGGGTTCTCCCTCATTTGGTCTGTGGCCTTGATTTCATTCAGCTTGTTAACTCCTTTTGAGCTCATTTGGATATACATATGGAGGTTTTAGTGTTATATTTCTGTTGAGGTGTCGATTCAGAAATTATGTATATAACTATTTTCTTGTCAATCCTAAACTCTAGCATAGTATTTTGTCATCATCAAAAAGGGGGAGATTGTTGAACCCCCTGTGTGAATATTCTAATAGTTGGTTTTTGATGATGACCAAACACTATATTAGACTAGAACTTTTGATGGGTGAATAAATTTAGTCTAACCCATTTTGAAATGCTTTACTATATATCACCTTTTCTTTCTCTTGGTTCATGAATTACTAATGTTACCAGTGATATACTTGCAGGATCAAGATCATCTATCTTGAGTAAGTGCTTTGAGTCATGTTTGTCAAAGTTTTCATCTAACTCCATTTTTGTGTTCTTACAGAAATCTGGAATGAAGTTAAAATCCTAAAACAATTGAAGAATGATTGGTGAGATCCACACAAAACCTTAACCCTTGCTTAGTTAATTTTCTTCATTAGTTGTCATGGGTTGATCGTTGTTCATATCCAGCTCATGGAATTCATTAACTTGTTTATTTTGATGGGGTGGACCCCAAGGGTCATCCCCATGGTGGCTGTTAGCCTAATTCCTTCTTTTTGTTAAGAAGTTGTTTGTGGGTCGACCCCATGGGTCGACCCCTAGGTGGTCCTGAACCCACAGGTTTTCAGTTGTGTGCATAACGTGTGTGGGTCGACCCAATGGGTCGACCCTTTTTGGCACCCGAAACTTTCGGGTAACTCACAGTTTTTAGTTTTTAGAAAGAATGCGCTATGGGTCGACCCCATGGGTCGACCCCTGGAAAATATCCTTGTCGGGCTTTTAACCCGTGCGTCGTGGGTCGACCCAATGGGTCAACCCATAGTGTTACAGACCGGTAGTCCGGTTCGTGATCCGTTTCGCGGCCACCATTTTTATTCCTCTTTTTGCCCTAATGTTGGGAGATCCGAGGTTCCATCTTGTCACACGTGTCCCCTCTCCTTGGGACTATAAATAACAATGATTAGGGCATCCCAAAAGTAAGGAGAAAAATAGAGAACATTCGATCTAATGGTGTTTTTGTCTTGTAGGAAGAAGAAAGCTCGCGGGAGCCCTTCCATGCGCAGATAGATGCCTTCCTCTTCGAAAATGGGTCGATCCCCGTGCTTATCAGATGCATCCTGAGCAAGAACCGAAGCTATCCTTCCTTATTTGAAGCCGGGCAACTAGGATCTCGAGCTGCACATCAATATCTGGGATTCTTCATGAAGATCTGTCCTCATCCTACCGCATCAACCAAGCTATGAAGAACCACAGCTACACCATCATTTGAAAGGGGGATTTCTGGCGATTTCAAGATCCTTATTCCATTTATCTTGTTCATTCTATTTCTAGTTTGAAGAATCATTGTGTATTTGAACTTCTATCTTGAACGAAATACTCTGTGTGGGTGTGTGTGCGTTTGCTGGTCACAGAGCATGCGTGTGTGTGGCTGTGTGATTCACAGCGTGTGTGTGTGTGTGTGGGTTTTCACTCTCTAGTGGAAGCTTTCCTCACATTGTGAGGGGTGGACGTAGGGGTCACTGTGGTGAACCTGAACCACCTTAAATTCTATTGTTCATCATGGTTTGCTTCTACGTTATTACACGAGTGGGATTCTAGTCGAGTTGAGTGTCATTCATATCTCGTCCTTTCAGATCTCATTACATCTCCGCTGTTCGTGTGTTTTCATCATCGGGTGAGAAGAGTGTGCTTCAATCTTTATCCTTCCATTTCATCTTCTGGAAAAGTTGGTTGTTAAATTTTTATATTGCCAATCAATTCACCCCTCCCCTCTTGATTGCCATCTACCGGGGACAACATGCATTAAAACGGCACCCATGTGCAAAGCTATTTCTTCAAAAGCTATTACGGCATGGCCATTTTGAAGGCCAAAAAGTTGATACGGTGCGCCCCTCCTTGCTTAGGTTATCCAGCGCACTCCTGTTGAAGGGGCCATCCCCCTTTGATGCTTAAAACGTCGCCACACTTGCTCAAAAGCTAAACCAGCGCGCCCATTTTGGAATGCTAATACGGCGTGCTCAGTTTAAAGTCAAAGAGAGAGCTATTCTGGCACGATCACTATTCCCCCGCGCCAGATTGGCTGAAGCAAGCAATCTTTTCTCTGAAGTGTTTACCCGACGCCGCAACCAACCCATCCCGTCATCAATGCGGTCCCCTGTTTCCTGGGAATGGCATAACGACGAACAAGCCTGAAGTGGTTAAAACTTCCACTTCGATCCGACGGGCAACCAAGCATATGCCGTGAATGGAAGTTCTCAACCCCCGTCCCGCCTCGTGCTCATTCCATCGGCCGGTCGCCCATTCTCCTGCAAGTGACAAAAGCAACATGGCACGCGAAGGAGCTCGACAGCAACACGGTCGCGACGTGGGCAAGCGGTGCGGCATGCTCTTCTTCGAACAGAGAGAACCTCTTCCGGGATATATATATATATATATATATATATGGAGAGGGGTTGTGTGCAAGGGGGGGATCTAAGGTCGAGAGAGTGAAAAAAGACGGTGGCCCTCGGTTGTGTGCCTGGGAGTGAGGAAGCAAGGAGGGCGCTGTGGAGGGGAGTGAAAGAAAGGGGCTTTCTGCTGCGTTCAAGAAGGGAGAAAGAAAAGCAAGGGCCCTCACGCCGAAGAGTGAAGGTGAGGTGAAGAGCGGGGAGGGGAGTGAGTCTAAGAGGTGAGTTGGAGAGAGGGATCTATATTCTCCTTTTCCTTCTCGTCAATATCTTCTTCCCCCTCCCTCTCGCTATGTATTCTATTTTCTCCTCAGGATGAATTCCCTCTGTTAAGAAATCTCTTCTCCCGTTGTGTGGATGAATAAAAGAAGAAAAGTCCTTTTTTGTTACAACTTTAGCAACTCCCACCTCAGTCTCTGCTCCTTTTGCTCATTCTCCGATCATCCCGGGCCCTTGAGGGCTGCCTTTCCATGGCATGACCCTCAAAGGTACCCACCGCCGGATGAACATCTATGGCCCTTGTGGCAAACACTTGTCCCGTTTGGAAAGTTCCTTGCCCGTGAGCTGTGGTCGTTCTTGTAGGCTAGCCCTCGAACGTTCCATTCTCACATTTGGGTTCGGACCGCCGTGAGGCCACTCCGATTTTTGAGAGTCTACCCTGGAGCAATCTGATTGGTGACTTTCCTTTTCCTTTGGCAAGTCCCGGTCCGGGGGAGATGCTCCCCGATTTTCGCCAGGGGATTAAGAACACTCAAGAATAAATGAACAATGCAACCTCCGAGGACAAGAACAACACATAGTAAAATCTGTGAACCAAACCCCTCAAACAAAACACTTAAAATCCACGCTAAGTCACCCTAATGAACAGTTAAATGCCTAAACTTCCTCCCTACCGACTTAATCCACCAAATGGACGAACAAACGGATCATTAAACCAACCTATAGATGAAAGAAAAGAAAAAAAACACAGTCAATCCCTGTGAACTAAACCATCGGGAGAGTTTATCCCGGTGCGGGCTAATCCGGTGCGCTCACTGTTCCCCCGCGTCAGTTTAACCTTCCTCTCAAAACACTCTCCTCCCTCTTTGAACCCAATTCCGGCGAGCCCCTGCTCACTTCCCAATTCCGGCGCGCTCCCTTGCAAGCATACTAATCCGACGCGCCTCTTGTGACCCCCCCTAATCCGGCACGCTCCCTTGAAGATCCTAATTCGGCACGCCCTTTGCACCTCCTATTCTGGCGCGCCCATATTCGGCGTGATCCCCCCTTGCCTTCCCTAAATTGGCGCCCCCACTGTAGCATCCTAATCTTGCGCGCCCATTTGTTTCCTTCAACCTGCGTGCCTCCTATAAAAAAAACACAATTAACTAAATGGAAGAAAAGCTTAAAACTCATACATAAAATAAAAGAAAGGACCTAAACAAATGAATGAAATAAAACACTATGAACCACTCTCATGAGAACAAACACCATAACCTTTCTATAATTAAAATTTTCATTCGAGGGCGCTGCCCCCGGAAACCCCCTTGACCCCTGCGACCTGACCGGGCAGGTCAATCCCCGCGACCTGACCGCACAGGTCGATCCGCGTGTGATGGCGCATGTTGGTAAGGTCGGGCTACACACTTAACAATTTGCTTCCCCAGACTGGGTGCAAAGAGAAAATAAATGATGCCTTGTGGTATCGAACGTGGGTCTCAGAACTCCCAATATGGCCATAGTCTGAACACATCTCGGGCCAATAGTTTGCTAACTCGACCCGCTTCTCCCGGGATCAAATCCCGCAACCCTACATTAAACTTTCCGTACCTACGGCAGATATTCGTACGATTTTGTCATCATCTTCGATGCTTCAAACGCGGACTCTAGTCCGAATGACGAATGGTCCGTTAGTGACCGACATATATACCGGTATCTAATCCTGCACTTGCATTAAACTTGCCGTACTCACGGCAGACATTTGTACGGGTTTATTTCCATTTACGTCATGCCTTCAATACGGATCTTTGTCCAAACATAAAATGGTCCATGAATGACCAACAAAATCTGAATGGAATGAGACGGTTCTCGTCTTCCCCGAACCCAACGTGTGGGAATATCAATAAGACCTTCGTGAGTCACGTTTGGACCTCGGGTTCGCCCCAACCATGGTCATTGTCTGACCCACATCCTAGGCCTATAGCCAGCTATCTCTGTATACATCTTTGTTTTGGAATCTAGTCCCGGGACACTTTCTCGCTACCCTTCGGCACCGAAAATATTAACGATGCCCACCCAAGCCCCGTTTGGACCGCGGGAGGCTCCCCCGAATGGTCCTGACTCGATCTCGCACCGGGCCAATAAACTCGCTGATTCTCGAACACTCTAACCGAGATTCAACCGAATGTCTCATATCCCTTTGAACAATAAATTTGCCATACCCCGGCATACATATGCTCCGATTTTCCTCTTGACGATCACGATTTCCTGAAGCCGGACGCTCGTCCGAATATCAAAATGGTCCCTTGAGTGACCGACATATTTCGAATGCTTGCCTCCCTAGACATAGGGCTTTCCGACTGATTCGAGACTGCTATCGGCTTGTTTCTCTCGATATACTTTCCTGGCCATAAGGCCCTGATTCCCGGCGATTAATCAAGGGTGTTCCCCTGATGCGGGACGGGACCACGGACACGATAAGCTAGCGGTCGTCCCTTAGCGAGGGAAGCGTCGGATGTGCGCGGTTGAACAACCGGCAGTGAGCTAGGGTGGTCGGCTCTCAATTGTGCCCGGATCGGGTCACGGGATGGTCACTCTCTCACTCGCAGCAGTGATATGATAAATTAAAAGCGAGCTAGGTAACCCTACACATGCTCTCTAGCAGCGGCATAAACAAGCATATATAGAAATAAGCGGAATGCCAAGCAAGGAGCGAATACGATACCTCCACGCGCTCGGCGTGGCGAAGATGGCACCCGGCCGAAACTCGTACTCCCGGGAACTTAATACATTAAGAGTACAGCAATACAAGTAAGCCCACTCCACGCAGGGAGGTAACGGGCGACACAAGGGGGCCCGGGAGGACCAATTCCGGGTTGACGGGCGGTTTCCGGGCACGGCTTCGGCTTCGCGCGTACTCGTGCTAGTGGGGCCCACGTGTGGACCGGAGGGGTCGTGTGGGACCTGATGCCTCCTCTGGTGTGGGTACACTTGGGAAGCGCTCCCCTAGGATGGCGAGTTGCTGGAACGACCGCCGGACGCCGGGCGGCCCTCGGACGACGCTCGCGGGAAACCGGCCACAAGTCTGCACTTGCTGTCTTCTCGCGCGCTGTCCGGCGAGATCGGCTGCTGTGATCAACCCCGTCGTCGGAATGCAACGAGCTCAGCGCCGTTGGAAAGAGGACTCCAAATACTTCGACGTAGGGGCCTTCAGAAAAAATAATCAGATACGTATATCTGACTTATGGAATTTACACCCTTGCTGTAAACAGGCCAGAACTGCAGGGGCAGGTTCTGACTTCTCTGAAAATCACCGTTGACCGGTGGGAGGACCTTGGAATATGGAGATGAGTTCTTCAGAAAAGTTGAATATCTCTGAGATAGAAAACCGGGACTATTTTTGGTTTTTGATTTGGATAGGAAATGGATTTTATGGGATTTTTTGAGTGGACCTGGGTCGGATCTGGGACACTGCGGAAAAATTGCTCACAGGAACTGGTACGAATTTTGAAAAATACCTAGAGACCTTATCAAAAATTAAGAAAATTCATGGTGGTAGAAATATGTGGACAGAAGTCTCAGTAATTTTTTAGAGCCCCAACAAAATTCAAAACATGGGTCGAACAAGGTAGACTCAGAACTGATGAACAGTAGACAGAACCTGGACAGAACTGAAATTTGAACTTGGACGAAAATCTAAAAATATCTAAAGGATGAATTTTTGCCTGAAATGTTTTGTGGAGGTAAGGGTTCAAGAGGGGAACCAACCCTGAAAATTGGAGCTTCAGAAGATGAGGGAAGAGAGAGGGACAATTCGGAGAAGAGAGGTCTATCCAGAGTGGACAGAAAACCGAATTCGTTGGTGAAGACGCGTCGGCGGCGAGACGGCGGCGGCGGCGATCACCGGAGCTGCTTCAGAAGTTGGAGGGGATCAAGAGGGGAGGGATCTCACTCTATAACTGGGCTGGAGGTGGAAGAACACCAGGGAGAGAGGGGAGAGGGGCACAAGCTTCAAGGAGGCAAAATGCTAATTTCTTCTTCATTAATTCTTTCCATAAGAAAATACAAGTATTTATATGAAAGGGTTCTAATCTAATATGAGCCCTTGGATCAAGGGTTGAAGAATGGAGGGTTGAGATGTGGTGTGAACACCACATTAAACCCAAATAAACTAATAGGTCCGCCCCCCCCTTAAAGAGGACAATTTGGAATTGTCTTCTTTATTTAATTCATGGTCCAAGTCCAAATTTGGACCATGGACCAGCCACCTTGGACCCAAGAGTCCATGTGGACCAATAAGGAGGAGGGAGGGGGCCCCTGCAGGGCCTACAAGCATATTTGCAAAGAAACCCAATGGCCTTTTGCAAATAAACCCACTAAGACCTACTATTGTGTACGCATATATCACAAGGGCGTACATACAAATATAAAAGGACATAAATGCAAACACAAAGTGAGCTGGTTGTCGCTGATGTCCCCATCAATTCTCCCCGGGTGGGAGGAACTCGACCCCGTCGAGTAAAGGGTGCGGCTGCTCAGGTCTCCGGCGGATCCGTCACCGTGCCAAGTAGCGCGGGTATGCTCCACTCCAAGTGATCGGCACCTGCTCATTCCACATATACTCGATATGCGCACTGCTATGGCCAAAGGTGGTCACTCCGAAGGGGCACTCTCAACGGAAGGAAACAGCTCAAAGACTCACTAGGAATCACTGCTGAGTCCCTATAGGTGACTGATCCGGGTATAGAAGTAAACCGATCCCATACTCGTCAAGTGAATCGACTCGCTTCACACTCATTCGGGAACGACACGAGCTTGCACAAGACACATGCAGACTCACCATGCACTGACACACGAATGCAAACCATGCAAACAATCGACTCAAAATCACCACACAAACAAACCACACAAAGAAAGCACACTGACTCATGCACGACTCTAGACTAAGGTGGTAGCATCAAACCCACTAGGTGGCGACATCCTGGGCGGCAGAAGGGTCGCCCAGCTCTTCCCCCATGGCATAGTATTCATCGGCCAGTGCCTCGTCGGCCTCGTAATCGACATGCTCAAGCTCGGGAGGTGCGGATCCTCCAACACCTAAGGCTAGGGTGGTGCGAGCGGGACACTCACTAGCAATGTGGCCGTACCCGTGACAGTGGAAACATTGTATTCGCGATCGACTACTCTCCCCGATAAGAGGGGCCTTACCCTTATCATCCCGCCGGGTAGGGGGTGTAGGCAACAATGGGGGAGGTGTAGGTGCCTTGGACAAGAGTGGCGGGGGTGCCGGTGCCAGAGGACGGGCTATAGGAGCTGGGGGACGGGCAAAGGGTGCCGGTGGTTGGGATGGAAATAGATCCCGGGGTGGAGGAGGGCGAGGCCGTGGAGCGAAGTGCTCCTGACGGGTGGGCTCCTGAGGTCGAGCCATGGGAGGCCGCTGATGTGGGCCTATAGAGTGACGGGGCTCGGTACTACGGAGAGGGGTGGGGCCCAACTGATGGCTAGACTCGAACTCTCCCTCAAATTGCTCCATCTCGAGAGCAACCTGATATGCCTCTTCCAACGTCTTGGCATTGCGGCGGAAAAGCTCATACTGGTAGTGTGGCCGCAAACCACGTCGAAAGCGGGACACGGGCATGGTACTCTCCTCCGTGACACCACATCGTAGAAAGTACTCATCAAACTCCGCGATGTATTCGGAGACGGACCGGTCTCCCTGGCTAAGACTTTGCCATTTATCGATGAGTCGCTGGCGGTATGTGGGAGGAAGGTACTTTTGCCGAAGTTTATTCTTCATCTCGGCCCATGTGTCAATTGGGGGTTCTAGCCGCTGAAGTAGCAGGCTCTCCACATTCTTCCAATAGGTTTGTGCCTGCCCCATGAGTTTCATGGTGGCAAATCGGACCCTTCGACGCTCCGACATATCATACCATTCAAAATAACGGTCCATGCCAAACTCCCAATCTAGGTAGACTTTCGGATCCAAAGACCCGTAAAAAGCGGGAGGATCCGCTCGCACGGTCTTAAGGACCCGATCATCATCCTCATCTCGTTGTGGCTGAAAACCACGACGGCGTTGACCATACCCCTCGTAGGCATTGTCGGACCCATAGTCCTCGAGACCAAGGTCACGGTGTGATAGTTGGGGAACCCGAGGAGGGGCGGGTGGAGGAACCAGTGGTGGCTGGTTTTGGGCCGCGGGAGCGGCCTGGACTTGGGCCATGGGAGCGGGTTGGACTTGGGCCCCCGCGGGAGGAGGTGCGGGTGGACCTTGGGCTGCCCCAGGAGGGTCCCCGTGTGACATCCTATCTAACCGCCCAACGAGGTCTTGGACCGACCTATCGGAGTTCTCCATGCGTCCTTCCATGGCCCTAAGGCGACCATCCATATTCTCGGAGAAGGTCCGAAAGTTAGCATCGGATTGGTCCAACCTAGCCATAATGGCCATCATCGCCTCTTGTAGGGAGTGGAAGTCTCCCGAGGTATCCCGTGGGTTGGCCATAGGTGGGGGTGGGGGTGAGTACTGAGTACCCCGACGAGTGGGCATGCAAACACACCGACTAGAGCAAAACACACTAATGCAAAATGATGCGCCTAGACTTAACCAAAACTCGGTACGCGGCGGAGATAATCGACCCGAAGGTCACTCGCACAAGTGTGCGGCCTTCCCGATAGGCGTAACCTAACGGTCGGACAACACCTTTCTATATACCGAGTAAAGGGATGTATGCGAAAAGACACTCTTTTTTGTGTTTTAAAACAATGATGACCCTAAACACGACTTAGACCGACTGATGACTAGACGTAAATGACACTCTTTTTTTTTTTTGACACCCTAGACTCAACTTGCTCTGATACCAAATTGATGCGGGACGGGACCACGGACACGATAAGCTAGCGGTCGTCCCTTAGCGATGGAAGCGTCGGATGTGCGCGGTTGAACAACCGGCAGTGAGCTAGGGTGGTCGGCTCTCAATTGTGCCCGGATCGGGTCACGGGATGGTCACTCTCTCACTCGCAGCAGTGATATGATAAATTAAAAGCGAGCTAGGTAACCCTACACATGCTCTCTAGCAGCGGCATAAACAAGCATATATAGAAATAAGCGAAATGCCAAGCAAGGAGCGAATACGATACCTCCACGCGCTCGGCGTGGCGAAGATGGCACCCGGCCGAAACTCGTACTCCCGGGAACTTAATACATTAAGAGTACAGCAATACAAGTAAGCCCACTCCACGCAGGGAGGTAACGGGCGACACAAGGGGGCCCGGGAGGACCAATTCCGGGTTGACGGGCGGTTTCCGGGCACGGCTTCGGCTTCGCGCGTACTCGTGCTAGTGGGGCCCACGTGTGGACCGGAGGGGTCGTGTGGGACCTGATGCCTCCTCTGGTGTGGGTACACTTGGGAAGCGCTCCCCTAGGATGGCGAGTTGCTGGAACGACCGCCGGACGCCGGGCGGCCCTCGGACGACGCTCGCGGGAAACCGGCCACAAGTCTGCACTTGCTGTCTTCTCGCGCGCTGTCTGGCGAGATCGGCTGCTGTGATCAACCCCGTCATCGGAATGCAACGAGCTCGGCGCCGTTGGAAAGAGGACTCCAAATACTTCGACGTAGGGGCCTTCAAGAAAAATAATCAGATACGTATATCTGACTTATGGAATTTACACCCTTGCTGTAAACAGGCCAGAACTGCAGGGGCAGGTTCTGACTTCTCTGAAAATCACCGTTGACCGGTGGGAGGACCTTGGAATATGGAGATGAGTTCTTCAGAAAAGTTGAAGATATCTGAGATACAAAACCGGGACTATTTTTGGTTTTTGATTTGGATAGGAAATGGATTTTATGGGATTTTTTAAGTGGACCTGGGTCGGATCTGGGACACTGTGGAAAAATTGCTCACAGGAACTGGTACGAATTTTGAAAAATACCTAGAGACCTTATCAAACATTAAGAAAATTCATGGTGGTAGACATATGTAGACAGAAGTCTCAGTAATTTTTTAGAGCCCCAAAAAAATTCAAAACATGGGTCGAACAAGGTAGACTCAGAACTGATGAACAGTAGACAGAACCTGGACAGAACTGAAATTTGAACTTGGACGAAAATCTAAAAATATCTAAAGGACGAATTTTTGCCTGAAATTTTTTGTGGAGGTAAGGGTTCAAGAGGGGAACCAACCCTGAAAATTGGAGCTTCAGAAGATGAGGGAAGAGAGAGGGACAATTCGAGAAGAGAGGTCTATCCAGAGTGGACAGAAAACCGAATTCGTTGGTGAAGACGCGTCGGCGGCGAGACGGCGGCGGCGGCGATCACCGGAGCTGCTTCAGAAGTTGGAGGGGATCAAGAGGGGAGGGATCTCACTCTATAACTGGGCTGGAGGTGGAAGAACACCAGGGAGAGAGGGGAGAGGGGCACAAGCTTCAAGGAGGCAAAATGCTAATTTCTTCTTCATTAATTCTTTCCATAAGAAAATACAAGTATTTATATGAAAGGGTTCTAATCTAATATGAGCCCTTGGATCAAGGGTTGAAAAATGGAGGGTTGAGATGTGGTGTGAACACCACATTAAACCCAAATAAACTAATAGGTCCGCCCCCCCCTTAAAGAGGACAATTTGGAATTGTCTTCTTTATTTAATTCATGGTCCAAGTCCAAATTTGGACCATGGACCAGCCACCTTGGACCCAAGAGTCCATGTGGACCAATAAGGAGGAGGGAGGGGGCCCCTGCAGGGCCTACAAGCATATTTGCAAAGAAACCCAATGGCCTTTTGCAAATAAACCCACTAAGACCTACTATTATGTACGCATATATCACAAGGGCGTACATACAAATACAAAAGGACATAAATGCAAACACAAAGTGAGCTGGTTGTCGCTGATGTCCCCATCATCCCCTCTCCGAGGGGATGTAAATGACGCCGTGACATTTATGATACGGCGGGTTTTGGTCCCGACACGAACTACACAATCGTCTGATTAGTTAGATCGAGCGCACAATAAATTGTCACTTTGTGACTGGCACGCCCACGCACTTAATAAATGAATAAACCCACCGAATAAACCGACTTAAAGAACAAACAAATGAGCGTGTCGAAAACTACGTCCACAAGTCTGGCACGCCTGGTGGGACTGGATCGACCCTTCATCTCTTCGCCGAGATTCGGGGCCTCATGGCCTCCTAATAAACGATGTTTGTCTGCTTTGATGAATTACAGGTGCTGTCTTTATTAGCCCTATGCGGAGAAAAGCTGGATGAGGCACAATTGTCTTTATGGCCTCGTGTATGCTACTCCGAGGCATATGCAGCCTCCAGGAATAATGAAGGCCGCTATAAAAAAAGAGAGAAGATAAAAAGAGGAGAGAGGGGAAATCAAACCCCCTTTCCGCAAAAAAAAATAGAAGAAATGAAGAAAAGAAGAAAAGAAGAAAGAAACAAAAAAGGGAAGAGAAAGAATCAGCGAGAGAGGGTTGTACGGCCATATCCGTTGGGACCCATGCTAAACAAAGATTACCACTGTGGGACTGATGCGGTGGAGCGAACCACTCGTCCCCTCCCTGAGTGGGTGAGCGCTCTCCTACACACCCACCTTGGTCTAATACACAAAGAAAAAAGAGAAGAAGAAGAGAAGAAAAGAAAGGACAAAATTTTTTGGGCAAGCATGACCGACCAAGAGAACGAGAAGAAGGCCGACATCCCGCCGGGCTCTAGAAGGGTTCAAGTCCATGGTGCAATGCCCTGGCCAGTTCCACCTTCCTACTACCGCTATCTGGCATAAAACGGCCCCTCGAGTGGCTGCTAGAAGATCCAATAAGCCGCTACTGTGGCTTAATGAATTCTTGCCCCCTGTGGGGAATGCTTTAACCCACCATGGGGGCATAAGAAGCAAAGACTCTACCCCGCTCTAGGGGCACAAGAAGCAAAGACTACACCCCGCCATGGGGGCATAAGAAGCAAGAAACACACCCCGGCATGAGGACATACAATGTCACGCCCCGAGCGCGGAAGATACCCGGAGATGCGCGACGTGTCTATATCAATCATGTCAATCAGAGTGGTCGTGTATTTGACACAAAGACAGAGATGCGCAAAATAGCAAGATAACCCAATCCTTTATATCATAACGGATAGACTATTACAAATCCAATACTCTGTTTAATAAAAAGGGATTGAATACATAGTTGACTCAAGGAACTATAGAAAAGACTAGATGACACTTTGGAGAATCTCTATCTCTTTCACTCTTGATCATTCCCATCCGATTGACTTCCATCGTCGTCGGACTTACCTGAAAAGTAAAAAGGGACAAACGGAATGAGCGAACGCTCAGTAGGAAATTATATCTCAAGTACTAGCAAGGGGTTTAAGTAATTACATTTTCATGAATGCAATAAGGCTATGCATGCTCGCATGAAACGACAAGATAGAGAGAATGTAATATCAAGGAAATAAGATGAACTTATCATGAACTTTCAACAAGATACAAGTTATTCAAGATATTCAAGCAAGTACCATTATCGAGTCATGTCAAGAACTTTGGCTATCATGTATCAAGCAAGTAAATTACCCTCTTTCGGGCCACGCATTTCATGTAAAGTCAAGTACGATTCAAGTACAAGATGTGTGTGGAATGTCCAATCAAGCAAGTCAAGTACTCGGTATAATGCCAGATACCTTATCATTTTAACTCCCATGGGCACAAGTACTTTCGGGTGCTCCTCCCAGGACCAGATCGGGCCCTATATGCGCAGGCATTTATCATGTGTTTTGACATCCACTCTTGTTTATAGCCAACATAGAATTTCAATAATCAAGCTTGTAGACACGTATGACAACTTTGATAGAATAGAGTCCAAAATATGACAAAGGACATAGAATGGCGATAATAACGGTATAATCACGATATCGATAAAACTAGGTAGAATATGGTTCCCTTAACTGAGGTACCATGACAAATCAATATGGACATTCTTTATATAGAATTGAGGTCCACATGAACAGTATATCAAAGGTAAGATACCCTCATTCTTATCATAGAATTGAGGTTTACAAGAACGACATGATATGGCATGATATCATCATCCCATTAAGAATTTCTTATGATATACTCTTTGTATAATCATAAGGGCCGGTATACCATGTTTCTTTAGAGTGACATGGCATCAATGGTGTAATGGGTTTTTAGGGTACAACCAGCTCAGTCGGCCTTGAGGGAATCCAAGGCTACGAGGAGTCTTACGGAGGTCTCTATGACTAACTCGCTAGTCCAAAGGAACGGAATGTCCAAAGGAGAGCTTGTATGTCAATGAGAATTGAGTGTGATCGATAAAACACCGTGAAAAGTGGGACTATACTCACGGAGTGGAGAATAGTGCCGATATATATATATATGTATAATATATAAACCATCGGTTAGCAAATCAGAGAAAAAATCAGTTTACAGTAAAATAACGACTTAGGTCAAGTCGTTTCTCAAGTAACTAACGCCTAACAGAAGGGCGTTTACATATGGTCCGTTTTGCAGAATTTTCAATAATTCAATAATTTATCTAAGACGCGCCTTCGGAAGGGGCGTTTCTTCAAAGTTGACGACTACAGTAGCAGGCGTCTCATCATTTACATATTCGACAGGATATAATTATTCTCAGAAATTTATCAAAAACGCGCCCTTGGAAGGGGCGTTACTTTCTAATTCCATTTTACAGAATATGTGAATTTCAGGATTTTAACAGATACGCGCCCTAGTAAGGGGCGTTTATTTTTAATTCACGCCCTGTGATGGGGCGTTACCACATGGAAAACGACCTAGTCTAGGTCGTGAATTCAAGAAATATCAGGAATTTACATGATCAGCAACAATTGCACGATAATCAAGGATAACAATCATATAGTCATGACAGGAAAATTGGCAGGAATTCAGATGCAGTATATTAGATTTGATGTTTCATGTTTATTGACTTTTAACCGTTAACAATTATTGATTTGATTTCATGTAATTGCATGGATAATCAGTTCTTAAGATTTATATGAAATTAACGCCTGTGTACAGGGCGTCAAATATGAAATTGACGACCTGGACATGGTCGTGTCTTGTAAATTAGCGCCCTGGACAGGGGCGTCTCTTTCAAAAATATTGCAGAAACATAATAAACCATATTAAACCGTATGCATGTCATGTCAATACGTATATAAGTCTTGTCTTAAATTATTTGGGCTACAGTAACTTGAGAAAACCTACCTTTAAGAGTTGATTTGGAGATGACCGTGAGGGATTTGTAAGAATCAATGATGCTGCAGACGTTGGATGAATCCTACAGAGGATAGATTGAAGATATTAGTTTCCTTGAAATCCATGGACTGTAGGTAGAGGAAGGGGTACTTACACACGGATGAAGAACTCTTGTTCCTCAAACGCCCGAGCCTCTTAACCTGTTAATAAGAGAAGAAGAATAATCAATATTCTTCATGCGACTGTAAACAGAAAATAGAAGAACATATGTTCTTCACGTACCTTCAGCAGTAGTTGGTCCAAATAGTTTTAGGGTTGGCCGAACGAGAGTTTTTATAGGATTTTGGGTGTCCTATTAGGGTTAGTGATTGTGTGGAAGTAATACTTCTACGATAGAGTCATTACCACGTTTGAACTCTTTCTAATGCTTATCACTTACCCTGGATAAGTTCTGGGTTCGAACGGTTCACGAACTGAATTAACGCCTTAGGTAAGGGCGTCGATTCTTTAATTAACGACCTTGTTCAGGTCGTTTCTTAAGAAACGTCTTGGATAAGGGCGTTCCTTGTTTTTGAAACACGCCCCATATATGGGCGTTTCTCTTGCTTGCCTATTTGGTCGTGAGAGTTGACGACCGCACGTGTGGGCGTCCTTTCTTTAGTCACGCCTTTGATAGAGGCGTTTCTTTTTGAATTAACGCCCTAATAAGAGGCGTTATTTTAATTTTGTTTTACTTCATCCAATTAACCCTATTCTTATTATCTGTATTACTACTGTAATATATATATGTTTTAATTTATTTCTAATATTCATTTATCAGGGTTGCTACACCCTCCCCCACTTAAAAAGAATTTGGTCCCCAAATTCAATATATATATAATTATACACGCGGAGAGTGTAGGACATATACCTCTTAGAATAACTCGAGAAATCGTTCCTTCATAGATTCTTCGGTCTCCCATGTCGCTTCGCGTTCAGGATTCTTATTCCATTGCACCTTGAGCATGGGAATAACCTTATTCCTTAGAGCTCGTATTTCTCGATCTAATATCTTCAAAGGCCTCTGTTCATATGTGAGATCTTTCTGGATCACCAGATCTCCATGCTCAATAATATGTGACGGATCGTGCACATACTTCTTCAACATAGATATGTGAAATACATTGTGTACCTCGGACAACTGAGGAGGCAACGCGATGCGATAAGCAACCTCGCCAACTCTTTCGAGTACCTCAAATGGTCCGATGAATCTTGGCGTAAGCTTGCCCTTAACACCAAATCTTCGTATGCCACGTCCAGGCGATATCTTGAGAAATACATGATCTCCGATTTGGAATTCAAGATCTCTTCTTCTTGTATCTGCATAAGTCTTTTGTCTGGTCTGAGCAACTTGTAATCTTTCCCTGATTACTTGTATCTTCTCGGTTGTATCCCTTACCATGTCTGGACCTAATAGTTGTTTTTCTCCAACTTCGTTCCAACATATGGGAGATCGGCAACTCCTTCCGTATAAGGCTTCGAAAGGTGCCATTTGGATACTAGCTTGGTAGCTATTATTATATGCAAATTCAACTAAAGGTAAGTGGTCATGCCAGCTTCCTCCAAAGTCAATAATGCATGCTCTCAGCATATCTTCAACAACTTGATTAGTTCGCTCGGTCTGACCATCCGTTTGTGGGTGAAAAGCAGTACTAAAGTTGAGCCTTGTTCCCAACGAATGTTGTAATCCCTTCCAAAAATGAGAAGTAAAACGGGGATCTCTATCAGACACGATTGAGACAGGAATTCCATGTATCCTGACTATTTCTTTGATGTATAGTGCAGCTAGCACATCAATTGACCATCGGCTTTTGATTGGCAAGAAATGTGCCGATTTAGTCAATCGGTCAATGATAACCCAGATTCCATCATGTCCCCCTTTAGTTTTAGACAAACCCATGATGAAGTCCATACCAATATCCTCCCATTTCCACTTAGGAATATCTAGAGGATGTAGTTTTCCCGCAGGCTTTTGGTGTTCCGCCTTGACCTGTTGGCATGTGAGACAGCGCGATACATAGTCCGCTATTTCTCTTTTCATATTAGGCCACCAAAAGTTCCTCTTTACATCTTGGTACATTTTGGTTGATCCTGATGAATAGTGTACCTTGATCGGTGAGCTTCATCTAAGATCTTCTTCTTTAATTCCGGACAATCAGGTATACAAGTTCTATCTTTGAATGATAATCTTCCATCAGAAGTTAGTTGAAAATCAGATTGTCCTTCTAATCTGCCTTTGATTTCTACTAACATAGGATCATCATCCTGAAGTGTTTGTATCTCAGATAACAAATCTGACTGTATGCTTACATGAGATAGTGTGACAAATTTGGATTCCGTGTCCAAGCTTATATTGAGCTCGGAAATTGTTCAAGTAACCTCCATTCTTGCATCATACAATTTGCTATCATTGCTCTCGGCTTTCGACTAAGGGCGTCAGCAACATAATTACCCTTTCCGGGATGGTATTGTATATTGAAGTCGAAGTCCTTGAGATATTCTAGCCAGCGTCTTTGTCTCATGTTAGCTCCTTTTGTGAAAATAGATATTTGAGACTTTTGTGATCGGAGTATACAGTAAACTGTGCTCCATATAAGTAGTGTCTCCATATCTTTAGGGCAAATACTACCGCGGCCAGTTCTAAGTCATGGACGGGGTAATTCTCCTCATGCTTCTTCAGCTGACGTGAAGAGTATGCTATGACCTTTCCTTGTTGCATTAGGACACATCCGAGGCCAATGCCAGAAGCATCAGTGTAGACCTCGAATTTCTCTCCTTCTATCGGTAGAGCTAAGACCGGAGCTGTGGTGAGATGATCCTTGAGAGTTTGAAAACTTCTTTCACATTCCTCACTCCATTCGTATCGGATCTCCTTGCGAGTTAACCTTGTAAGGGGCACGGCGATCTTAGAGAAATCTTTGATGAATCGCCGATAATAGCCTGCAAGACCTAAGAAACTTCTGATCTCGCTTGCATTAGTGGGTCTTTCCCAGTTTCTCACAGCTTCAACTTTTGACGGATCTACAGATAATCCGTCCTTTGATATGACATGTCCGAGAAAAGCCACTTCTTCAAGCCAGAACTCGCATTTGCTGAGTTTAGCATATAATTGATTTGTCCTCAAGACTTGCAATGCAATCCTCAAATGTTCTTCATGTTCTTCCTTAGTCTTGGAATATATCAATATATCATCAATGAAGACTACTACGAATTGATCCAAGTAAGGCCTGAATATGCTATTCATTAACTGCATAAAGGCAGCAGGGGCATTTGTTAGTCCAAAAGGCATAACAACAAATTCGTAATGGCCATACCTGCTTCTGAATGCAGTCTTGTGAATGTCATCGTCCTTGATTCTTAATTGATGGTATCCCGACCTGAGATCAATCTTGGAAAAATATTTGGATCCTGAAATCTGATCAAATAATTCATCGATTCTCGGCAGTGGATACTTGTTCTTGATAGTAAGATGATTCAATTGTCGATAGTCGATACACAATCTCATGGATCCATCCTTCTTCTTTACAAATAAGACTGGTGCTCCCCACGGGGAAGTACTTGGTCTAATAAACCCTTTTCGGATTAGTTCCAGCAACTGCTCCTTCAACTCCTTGAGTTCAGCAGGGGACATTCTATATGGTGCCTTTGAAACGGGACCAGCACCAGGGACTAAGTCGATGGTAAAGGCCACATCTCTTTGCGGGGGTAATCCCGGCAATTCTTCCGGAAATACGTCTGGGAATTCTCGTACTACTTGAACGTCTTCTATCTTGGTTTCCTTAGCTTCTTTAATAGTGACAAAAGCAAGGAAGGATACACATCCTTTCTTGACGAGCTTGCTTGCTCGAAGAGCCGAGATAAGAGGGGATTTGCTTCGACTCTTAGGACTAGTATAAGTCAGTTCGGAAATTCCTTGAAAACAATCTTGCTATCACGGCAATCAACCGTTGCCTGGTATTTGGATAACCAATCTGCTCCTAGTATAACATCATACTCTTTTAGATCTAAGCAGATAAGATCAATAGGAAAATTCTTTCCTCGAACCAATACCTCACAGTTTTGGTAATGATGTGTGATATCCGTCTCGTTTCCGAGAGGAGTAGACAATACTAATTTCATCCATTCTGGTTCTAGAGGTAATGGGTCAGCAAACTTCTTGGAAATAATGGAATGCGATGCACCCATATCAAATAAGACATGTGCATATTCGGAACAAATTTTTAATGTACCTTCCACCAATCCGCCTTCTTCTTCTGGTTCGGTCTCTTGGATTGCATGAAGACGCGCGTTCCTTGTCACTGGGCGTTTACCCTCACCGTCTTGGTCATTCATTAATGGACAATCGGGAATCTGATGTTCACGACTCCCACAACGGAGACATGCTCCTAATTTCCTCCAGCATTCTTCTGTTTTGTGACCAGCCTTGTCACAATGCTTGCATACTACGTTTGAAGGTGTAGTGGTGATAGAGAAAGGCTTGGATTTCTTGAACTTCTGATCTTGAGAGGAAGAACCTCCATTATTAGGCCTCTTCTTAAAGTTGGGTTTAAAAGAACCCGAACTTGTGACTTGCTCCTTTTTGTCTTTCCCAAGGATCCTATCAGATAGTTCCGTGGCATCTTCAAGCAACTGAGCTCGGCGCACTATTTCAGTATAAACTTGAATATCCATAGGCGCCAGTTGAGTAATGTAGTGGGGCCTAAGCCCATTAAGAAATCTACGGGCTTTCATCTTTTCCGTGCTAATTAAATGCTTAGCATATCTAGACAGTCTAGAGAACTGTGCTTCATAATCAGCCACCGATAAAGATCTTTGCTTTAATGCGGCAAATTCGGCGGCCTTCTTTTCCTGGACCCTATCAGAGAAATATTTGGCGTTGAAATATTCAACGAATTCACCCCATGTAACTTGAGTTGGGTCAATAGTAGCTTCAATCGACTCCCACCAGCATCTAGCATCCTTTTCTAACTGGAAAGTAGCTAATAAGACTTTGTCCTGATCCGTGCATTGCATGACACGGAATATACGTTCAATCTCCCGAACCCAATGCTCGGCATCGTCTGGATCGGTCGATCCCATGAACTTCGGGGGATTCATATTCTTGAATGCTTGGTGTAAGCTTCCAGCTCGTGGAGCACCACCTTGTGCTACCTGTTGTAGCACTTGGGTCATCCCTTGGAGGGTACGCTGCATGTTGCGCCATTGAGCACGTTCGGCAGCCATTATCCTACAATTACAATAGCTATGTTAGTATTATATCACTATGATCTTATAAAGGACTCATTGATCATTTAACCCTTGGTTCTACCCACTCTCACTTAGTTAAAGGTTTTGAAACCTATCCTTGGACTTGGGTTTCCTAGGAATTGAATACCTTAGGCTCTGATACCACAAAGACTGTCACGCCCCGAGCGCGGAAGATACCCGGAGATGCGCGACGTGTCTATATCAATCATGTCAATCAGAGTGGTCGTGTATTCGACACAAAGACAGAGATGCGCAAAATAGCAAGATAACCCATTCCTTTATATCATAACGGATAGACTATTACAAATCCAATACTCTGTTTAATAAAAAGGGATTGAATACATAGTTGACTCAAGGAACTATAGAAAAGACTAGATGACACTTTGGAGAATCTCTATCTCTTTCACTCTTGATCATTCCCATCCGATTGACTTCCATCGTCGTCGGACTTACCTGAAAAGTAAAAAGGGACAAACGGAATGAGCGAACGCTCAGTAGGAAATTATATCTCAAGTACTAGCAAGGGGTTTAAGTAATTACATTTTCATGAATGCAATAAGGCTATGCATGCTCGCATGAAACGACAAGATAGAGAGAATGTAATATCAAGGAAATAAGATGAACTTATCATGAACTTTCAACAAGATACAAGTTATTCAAGATATTCAAGCAAGTACCATTATCGAGTCATGTCAAGAACTTTGGCTATCATGTATCAAGCAAATAAATTACCCTCTTTCGGGCCACGCATTTCATGTAAAGTCAAGTACGATTCAAGTACAAGATGTGTGTGGAATGTCCAATCAAGCAAGTCAAGTACTCGGTATAATGCCAGATACCTTATCATTTTAACTCCCATGGGCACAAGTACTTTCGGGTGCTCCTCCCAGGACCAGATCGGGCCCTATATGTGCAGGCATTTATCATGTGTTTTGACATCCACTATTGTTTATAGCCAACATAGAATTTCAATAATCAAGCTTGTAGACACGTATGACAACTTTGATAGAATAGAGTTCAAAATATGACAAAGGACATAGAATGGCGATAATAACGGTATAATCACGATATCGATAAAACTAGGTAGAATATGGTTCCCTGAACTGAGGTACCATGACAAATCAATATGGACATTCTTTATATAGAATTGAGGTCCATATGAACAGTATATCAAAGGTAAGATACCTTCATTCTTATCATAGAATTGAGGTTTACAAGAACGACATGATATGGCATGATATCATCATCCCATTAAGAATTTCTTATGATATACTCTTTGTATAATCATAAGGGCCGGTATACCATGTTTCTTTGGAGTGACATGGCATCAATGGTGTAATGGGTTTTTAGGGTACAACCAGCTCAGTCGGCCTTGAGGGAATCCAAGGCTACGAGGAGTCTTACGGAGGTCTCTATGACTAACTCGCTAGTCCAAAGGAACGGAATGTCCAAAGGAGAGCTTGTATGTCAATGAGAATTGAGTGTGATCGATAAATCAACGTAAAAAGTGGGACTATACTCACGGAATGGAGAATAGTGCCAATATATATATATATGTATAATATATAAACCATCGGTTAGCAAATCAAAGAAAAAAATCAGCTTACAGTAAAATAACGACTTAGGTCAAGTCGTTTCTCAAGTAATTAACGCCTAACAGAAGGGCGTTTACCTATGGTCCGTTTTGCAGAATTTTCAATAATTCAATAATTTATCTAAGACGCGCCTTCGGAAGGGGCGTTTCTTCAAAAGTTGACGACTACTGCAGCAGGCGTCTCATCATTTACATATTCGACAGGATATAATTATTCTTAGAAATTTATCAAAAACGCGCCCTTGGAAAGGGCGTTACTTTCTAATTCCATTTTACAGAATATGTGAATTTCAGGATTTTAACAGATACGTGCCCTAGTAAGGGGCGTTTATTTTTAATTCACGCCCTGTGATGGGGCGTTACCACATGGAAAACGACCTAGTCTAGGTCGTGAATTCAAGAAATATCAGGAATTTACATAATCAGCAACAATTGCACGATAATCAAGGATAACAATCATATAGTCATGACAGGAAAATTGGCAGGAATTCAGATGCAGTATATTAGATTTGATGTTTCATGTTTATTGACTTTTAACCGTTAACAATTATTGATTTGATTTCATGTAATTGCATGGATAATCAGTTCTTAAGATTTATATGAAATTAACGCCTGTGTACAGGGCGTCAAATATGGAATTGACGACCTGGACATGGTCGTGTCTTGTAAATTAGCGCCCTGGACAGGGGCGTCTCTTTCAAAAATATTGCAGAAACATAATAAAACCATATTAAACCTTATGCATGTCATGTCAATACGTATATAAGTCTTGTCTTAAATTATTTGGGCTACAGTAACTTGAGAAAACCTACCTTTAAGAGTTGATTTGGAGATGACCGTGAGGGATTTGTAAGAATTGTTGGATGAATCCTACAGAGGATAGATTGAAGATATTAGTTTCCTTGAAATCCATGGACTGTAGGTAGAGGAAGGGGTACTTACACACGGATGAAGAACTCTTGTTCCTCAAACGCCCGAGCCTCTTAACCTGTTAATAAGAGAAGAAGAATAATCAATATTCTTCATGCGACTGTAAACAGAAAATAGAAGAACATATGTTCTTCACGTACCTTCAGCAGTAGTTGGTCCAAATAGTTTTAGGGTTGGCCGAACGAGAGTTTTTATAGGATTTTGGGTGTCCTATTAGGGTTAGTGATTGTGTGGAAGTAATACTTCTACGATAGAGTCATTACCACGTTTGAACTCTTTCTAATGCTTATCACTTACCCTGGATAAGTTCTGGGTTCGAACGGTTCACGAACTGAATTAACGCCTTAGGTAAGGGCGTCGATTCTTTAATTAACGACCTTGTTCAGGTCGTTTCTTAAGAAACGTCTTGGATAAGGGCGTTCCTTGTTTTTGAAACACGCCCCATATATGGGCGTTTCTCTTGCTTGCCTATTTGGTCGTGAGAGTTGACGACCGCACGTGTGGGCGTCCTTTCTTTAGTCACGCCTTTGATAGAGGCGTTTCTTTTTGAATTAACGCCCTAATAAGAGGCGTTATTTTAATTTTGTTTTACTTCATCCAATTAACCCTATTCTTATTATCTGTATTACTACTGTAATATATATATATGTTTTAATTTATTTCTAATATTCATTTATCAGGGTTGCTACATACAATGAAAGAGACAAGCTCTGCCTGGGGTGCATAAGAAGCAGAATACACCCCGGCTTGGGGGCACATAAAGAGAATCCACCCCGACTCGGGGGCGCGTAAAGCAAAAGTCATACCCCGACTTAGGGGCATAAGAAGCAAAAGAATGCACCCCGGCCTGGGGGCACATGAAGAGAATCTACCCCGACTCGGGGGCACATAAAGCAAAGGTTACACCCCGGCTTATGGGAATACGAAGAGAAATATACCCCACTCTGGGGTGAAAGAAGCGGAAGAATCTACCCCGGGCTGGGGGCACGATAAGCAATAGAGTTATACCATGATCTAGGGGCACGTGAAGAAAAGACACACCTTGCCTTGAGTGCACAAGAAGCAAAACACACCCCTCGTAGGGGCACGTGAAATAAAGCTACCCTCCCCCTTCAGGGGCATAAGAAGCAAAAGATACACCCCGTGCCGGGGGCATGTGAAGAGAAAGATACCTCCCTTTGGAGGCATAGGAAGCAGAAGAGACACCCCAACTTATGGGCATTTGAACGAGAAACGGACCCCGCCATGGGAGCATATGAGGAGAGGTATACCTCGCCTTAGGGGCATTTGTAGAAGCAACATACCCCGCCACGGGGGCATGGAAGCCTTAAAGGATATACCCCGACTTATGGGGATCTGAAAAAGAAATATACACCCCGCCTGAGGGCATAGAGGCCGTAAAGAAGATATCCCGCCATGAGGGGCATCAGAAGCAAAGACTACACCCCGTCGTGGGGGCATAAGAAGCAAAATACTCTACCCCACTTGGGGGCATAGAAGCCATAAAGAATACACCCCGGCCTAGGGGCACTTAAAGAAGAATACACCTCGCCTGGGGGCACAAAAGCCATAGAGAATACACCCCGGCCTAGGGGCACTTAAAGAAGAATACACCCTGCCTGGGTGCACAAAAGCTATAAAGAATACACCCCGGCCTAGGGGAACCTGAAGAAGAAACATACCCCACCTAGGGGTGTAGAAGCCAGAAAGAATATACCCCGGCTTAGGGGCTTTTGAAGAAGAAACATACCCCGCCACGGCGGCATAAGAGGCAAAGACTCTACCCCGTATGGGGGGCATATGAAACAAAAAGAATACACCCCAGCTTAGGGGAATACGAAGAGAAATATACCCCACCCTAGGGCAGAAGAAGAGGAAGAATCTACCCCGACCTGGGGGCACATGAAGCAATAGAGTTACACCTGGCTTAGGGGCACATGAAGAGAAATATATCCCGTCATAAGGGCGTATAAAAGGAAAGAGAGCAAGAATAAACCCCTGCCTGGGGGCACAAAATCAAGGAGACATACATCCCGACCTGGGAGCATATGAAGAGAGGTATACCCCGGTTTAGGGGCATTTGAAGAAGCAACATACCCCGCCCGCCAAGGGGACATGGAAGCCATGAAGAATTCACCCTAGCTCTGAGGTATTCAAAAAAATCTACCCTGATTTATGGGCATTTAAGGCAGACACTACACCCTGCTACTGGGGCATGAGAAGCAAAGACTATACCCTGCCTGGGGCACACAAAGGAAGAAACTCACCCCCACTCTAGGGGCACAAGTAGAAGCTACATCCCGCCCTGGCGGCATAAGAAGCAAAAGGTACGTCCCAGTTTAGGGGCATTCGAAGGGAAACATACCCCGCTCTGGGACATGAGAAACATAAGTTACACCCCATCTGGGGGCCTAGAAGCCATGAGAGAATACACCCTGCTTGGGGGCAAAGAAGAAAAGGTACACTCCAACCTGGGGGCACATTAAGAGAAATACATCCCAATCCGGGGGCATCAATGAGAAAGGAAGAGCATAACAAAAAGAACAGTCATGAGGTGGACGTGGTCTTTGCACCAGGCTCTTCACAGTAAAAAGAAGAGCAGAAATGAAAGAAGAGTCGTCAGGCAGATGTGGTCTTTCCACTCGCCTCTCCACACAAAAGAAGAAGAGAAGAAAAGAAAGTGAGCCATGAGGCAGACGCGGTCTTTGCACCCGCCTCTTCACAATAAACTGAGGAAGAAGAAGAGTAGAAAAGAAAGAATAGTCATCAGGCAGACATGGTCATTCCATTCGCCTCTCCACATAAAAGAAGAAGAGAAGAAAAGAAAGTGAGCCTTGAGGCAGACATGGTCTTTCACCCTCTACCTTCAGCCATCCAATAAATAGACTTCTCATGTGGTCGCCGCCACGACCTTTCATCTAAGCTGACGAAACCTTCCACCGACGGGGCGTTAAATCGACAAAACCTTCCGCCGACGGGGTGTTAAACCGACTAAACCTTCCGCCGACGGGGCGTTAAACTGACCAAACCTTCCCCCGACGGGGCGTTAAGCCGACAAAACCTTTCGCCGACGGGGCGTTAAACCGACAAAATATTCTACCGACGAGGCATTAAACCGACGAAACCTTTCGCCAATGGGGCGTTAAGCTGACGAAACCTTCCGCCGACGGGGCGTTAAACCGACAAAACCTTCCTCCATCGGGGCTTCAAGGCGACAGATATTCAGCCATCGGGGCTTCAAGCCGACAGCTATCCAATTATCAGCCCATAAGTCGATAGGTACCCCATCATTGGCATCCCAGCCGACAGCTTCCCAATCAAGAATCAACCTTCCACTTTGGCTCGGATCCTTTCCCGGCCAGAGAATCAAGAATCAACCTTCCCCTTTGGCTCGGATCCTTTCCTAGCTAGAGAATCAAAGAACAGACCTTTCACTTTGGTTCGGATCCTTCCCCGACCAGAGAATTAAAGAATAAACTCTTCACTTTGGTTCGGATCCTTCCCCGGCCAGGGAATCAAGAATCAACTTTCCACTTTGGCTCGGATCCTTTCTCGACTGGAGAATTAAAGAATCAACCTTTCACTTTGATTCGGATCCTTTCCCGACCAGAGAGTTAAAGAATCAACCCTTCACTTTGGTTCGGATCCTTTCCCGACCAGAGAATCAAAGAATCAACCTTTCACTTTGGTATGGATCCTTCCCCGGCCAGAGACTTAAAGAATCAACCTTTCACTTTGGTTCGGATCCTTCTCCAGCCAGAGAATTAAAAAAGAGACCTTTCACTCTGGTTCGGATCCTCCCCGGCCACAGAACAAAAAGAGACCCTTCTCTTCAGCCTCACACGGCCCGCTACCCAACTCCTTTTGGCTCAGCCATTTCGGCCAAGGCCCACTATCAGGATTAATCCATCCGTCCCACCGCGCTCTCCGATATCTTTCGACTTTATAGCCTGTTTCTAACATCTCCCGGCTTCTTAGCCTGCTCCCAATATCTCTTGGCTTTTTAGCTTGCTTCTCAATATCCCAATCTTGGCTTTGGTAGCCTGTGGACGCACTTTTTATTAAGTTCATTGTTTATTTGTTTATTGGCGTTTATTAAGTGCGTGGGCGTGCCAGTCACAAAGTGACGATTTATTGTGCGCTCGATCTGACTAATCAGATGATTGTGTAGTTCGTGTCGGGATCGAAACCCGCCGCGCCATAAAGGTCACGGCGTTATTTACATCCCCCATACGGGGGAGCACCCTTGATTGATTACCAGGAATAAGGGCCCTACGGCCTAGAGAGAATACTAATAATGCAGGAGGATAGTGAAAGATGAACTATGCTAGAAACCCGCATCGGGACGTCAATGTTCAGACTATGTTGGCCACTCACGGGCCACTTCATGTTCGGACGAAGGTCCGTGTTTGTAGTATAAAAGATGGTAACAAAACCGCACAGATGTCTGCCACGAACAAGGCAAGTTTAATGAGAATGTTGGATTGGATCCCGGTAGGGACGGGTCAAGTTGATAGACTGTTGGCCGGAGATGATTTCGGACTATGGCCATGTCAGAAAGTCCGTAAATCACGTCCGATACCATAAGGCGCCGTTGATTTTCTCTTTGCACCCATTCCGAGGGAGTGAGTTATTAAGTGCGTAGCCCGAGCTTACTAACGTGCGCCCTCACACGCGGATCGACCTGCGCGGTCAGGTCGCGGGGGTCAAGGGGGCAGCGCCCCCGGAACAAAATTTTAATTATGGGGCGTATGCTATTGCCGTCATTCCGATCATTGATTTAAGTGGTTTATTCCCATTCCATTCTTTCTATTTTGTTTACTGATTTAGTCCTTATTCTCTCGTTTATTCTTTAATTTCAATAGTTTTCTTTCTTCTTTTCATTCTTTTAGTTTTCTTTTGCCACGCCGTATTAGCAAGTTGCAAGAAGATGGCACGCCGGTTAAGGGGCGCCGGGTTAAGATGTGAAGGGGCGCGCCGGAATTGGAGGGCAAGGGAGGAGGGAGCGCGCCGTTTATGTCGTCGGTTCAGGTGGTCACCAAAGGGGCGCGCCGTATTTGGGCTTCGGTAAGATGGAGATGGGCGCGCCATTTTAATGTTCAATGGGGAGATTGGGGGCGCGCCAGATATGGAGGGCAAGGGAGAGGGCGCGCCATTTATGGAGGGCAAGGGAGAGGGCGCGCCGTTTTATCATTTAGAGAAAGAGATGGGGGGATTTTGTGAGGAGGGTTGAAGCGGCGCGGTGGAACAATGGCCGCGCCATTTTAACTCGCACTGGGATAGCTATATGGGGGTTGTTTTGAAGCTCTATTTATTGCGTTTTCTTTTCCTTTCACCCGTAGATTGATTCAAGGTTTGATTTGCTCATTCTGTTGATAGATCAAGCTGGTAATGAGGAGGTTTTAAGAGCTTTAACCATTTTAATCGTTTATTATGATGAAACAGTATGAACGTCTAAGTGTTTTACTCCAGCAGTTTGCTCACAAAGTCCTCATTTTGTTCTTCATCAATTCAACTCGTTCACTTGTTGTTGGGCATTCTTAGTCTTGGAGAAAATCGGGCAGCACCTCCCCTGGACCGAGACTTGCCAGAGATAAAGGAAAGCCACCAATCGGATTGCTCAGGGGTAGACTCTCAAAAATCGGAGTAGCCTCACAGCGGTCCGAACCCAAATGTGAGTATGGAACGTTCGAGGGCCAGCCTACAAGAACGACCACAGCTCACGGGTGATGATTTCGTGGAACGGGACAGATGTAGGCCATAGGTGGCCATAAATGTTCACCCTTCGAACGGGTTCCCTCAGAGTTCATGCCACAAAAGGGCAAGCTTCTGACGACCCCAGGTAATGTTGAAAAAATCAGGAGGAAGAAAACGGAAGAAAAGGGGAAGGGATCAGAGTAATAGAATACTGCGCATGCTTACAAAGTCACTCTTTTATTCATCCTCAAGGGAAAGGAGGGAAGAGAGGTACAAGAGTAGATCTACCCCCCCCCCAAAGTATAGGGAAGAATATAACGGAGAAGATAAAAGAAAAACTAGGTGTTGAGGTGGGGGAAGAGGATACATCGGTGGGGGAGAAGGATGAACAGAGCACAAGCTCTTCCCCCTCTCTCCCCTCTCACTCTCTCACCCTCTCTCTCTCTCTTTTCTTCACCTTGCAGCTGGGAATGGATGGAGCTTCTTCTTCTCTTCGGACGCCGGAGACCCTAGCCGAACCAGCCAGCCTTCCCTTCAGCCTCTCTTCTCTTAGCCCTTTCTTCTTCTAGCTCCTTCTATCTGTGAGCTCCTTCTGTCTGTGTGTCCCTTCGGCTTCACAATGCTGCCCCTTTTATAGAACGACCATCCTGGGAGCGTCCCTGCCAATTCCACCTTGTCCGCAACGAAGTCGGGAGTTGACTGGCTGTGCTGGACACCGTTGATTCGTCTCGTACACTGTTGCTCGTCCGAGGATGGGACGCTCAGAGATTTGTCGGAGCTTGCCTTGGTGCTGCTGCTTATGTGCTGTCGAACGGAGGTAGAAGAAGGGCCATGGGCATTGAATGTTCTCTGCATGCCATAATGATGCAAAACAGAGCATCGGAGTGTAGATGGGATGGCTTGTTTGCGGGCCGGGGAAGCGCTTCAGAGAATAGAATGAGGGGTTAAAACGGTGCCACATTCAAAGGGGCGCCATTTTAAGCATCAAATGGGGAGGCCCCTTCGATAGGAGCGCGCCGTGTGGCCAAATAAAAAGGGGGCGCGCCGTTTTAAGAGGGGGGCGCGCCGTTTTAAGGCACACCATTTTAGGGCCACTTCGTGCCGTTTTAAGCACCAAACGGATTCCTTTCGAAGTCACGGCCATTTATATAAATGTCGGCATTCCCAGAACGTTCCGGTTGTGACGTATGGCCTCCATAATATTCCGTTTATAGCCTCTTGGACTCGGTCCCAGATTCTGCGTGACTTTCGGTGCATGCCGAGACTGTGCCGGAGTTCCTGACTTTTCTCTGATTCAGCTCTCGGCATGGCCGGTCGGAGCGTTGTAGCTGTATCTTCTGCTTAGGGGGCTTCCTTAGCGGGTAGCGGACCACCAAGCGAGTTCTCGTCCTGATCGGGCGAGGCATGAGGTTTATTCGGCCTTTTCATCTCCGGCTTGCTCTCGAGTGTTACGATGTGCATGTCGTACGATCGACGCTGTCATTTTTCGACGTCCACAAATGCCCCCCACTCGTGGGTTGGCACAAACGAGGGACGAGTGCGCGGGGCCTGTGAGTGTAGAGCTCTTCGACATGACGTCTATTCTTCTGAGCCACTGGGATGCTGGTCCGGTGCAAATTCATGGGAAAGCGCTCACTCCTTCAGCGAAAGGATGAGGGGATCGCTTCACCGAATATGCACGCGGACTGAGATGTCAGAGTGAGGGTTTAGTCATCGGCATGGGGTGAATACCGAAGCGAGAATGAAGGGCCTATGTGTCGTCTCGGGCAAAAGGCCCAAAACAACTTAGACGAGGCCAAACCCAAGGGGGGGGGTTGTTGACTCGTGCTGGGTTTAGGAAAGTTGTTCATTCCCCGACTCGGGTGAGAGGTCCAAGCCAGATGCTTTTGCAAGGGCTCCAACGGAGTGAGATGGATTTCATGCATTTGGGTGGAACGTTCGAAGAGAAGGGTTTATTTGCTGGTGCCGACAGGGTGTCGGGAGCTGACGTGGTCTATTCATTGGCACGGGGTGAGTGCCAAGGCAAAAGGGGTCTTTCATTCATTGACTTGGATGGATGGTCCGAGCCAAGCAAGAAGGTTCTTTTGTTCATCGGCTTGGACGGAAGGTCCGAGCCAAGCAAGAAAGTTCTCTTTTTTTTTATTCATTGACTTGGACGGAAGGTCCGAGCCAAGCAAGGAAGTTCCCTTCTTTTCTTTCTCTCTCTCTCTCTCTCTCTTTTAATATTGACTTGGACGAAAGGTCTGGGCCAAGTAAGAAGGCTCTATCTCTTTTTTATTCATTAGCTTGGACGGAAGGTCCGAGCCAAGCAAAGAGGTTGTTTTTGTTCATTGACTTGGACGGAAGGTCCGAGTCAAGCAAAGGAGGTTCTTTTTGTTCATTGATTCGGAAGGAAGGTCCGATCCGAGCAAGGAGGTTCTTTTTGTTCATCGACTTCGACGGTAGGTCCGAGCCAAGCAAGAAGGTTCTTTTTTTTTGTTCATCGACTTGGACGAAAGGTCCGAGCCAAGCAAGGAGGTTCTTTTTGTTCATCGACTCGGATGAAAGATCGAGCCAAGCAAAGGCGTTCTTTTTGTTCATCGACTTAGACGGAAGGTCCAAGCCAAGGGTTTATTCGTCTGTGGGACTGGAGTTGTAATATTGAGGTGGTTTATTCATTGACACGGGGTTAGTGCCAAAGCAAGGGTATTTTTATTCATGGCACTAGACGGAAGGTCCAAGCCACTGGTTCGTTCATCGATCCCGACAGGGAGTCAGAGACCGACGTGGTTTATTCATCGGCACGGGGTTAGTGCCAAAGCAAAGGTCTTTTTGTTCATGGAACCAGACGAAAGGTCTGGGCCACTGGTTTATTCATTGATGCCGATAGAAAGTCGGAGACCGACATGGTTCATTCATTGACACGGGGTTGGTGCCAAAGCAAGGGTCTTTTCGTTCATGGAACCATACGAAAGGTCCGGGCCACTGGCTTATTCGTCGATGCCGACAGGGTGTCGGAGACCGACGTGGTTCATTTGTCTCTTGGTATTTTCGTTGGTGCGGGGGCTGGTGCCAACGCAAGGAGCAAGGGTTTATTCCTCAATCCTAGACGAAAGATTCAGGTGGGGTGTTCTTCGTTAGTGCCGACAGGATGTCAGAGGCTGACACGGTTGATTCGTCTATTGAAATATTCGTTGGTACGGGCTGGTGCCAACGCAAGGAGAAAAGGTTGATTCCCCGATCTCGAACGAAAGGTTCGGGTGGGGTGTTCTTCGTCAGTGCCGACAGGATGTCAGAGGCTGACGTGGTTGATTCGTCTATTGAAATATTCTTAGAGATAAGAGTGAGTGTCAATAAAGGGAGACTGATTCCTCCCCCCTTTTTCCTTTCTTTTTTTTCTTTTCCCTTTTTTTCTTATTATTTTTTTTCTTCTTATTTCTTCTCTTTTTTTTCTTTTTTCTTTCTTTCTTTTTTTTCTCTTTTTTTATTTTATTTTTCTTTCTTATTTCTTCTCCTTTTTTTTCTCTCTTTTTTTTGACATGCAAGATAAATAGTGCCCAATCCATCTGGACAATAGTAATGCAAATTCGCCCGGGACAGGGCAGAGAAAAGCATTATTGATGTGACACCGAACCTTGGACCTATTTTCAAGCATTCAAGTTGAGCAGCGGACTCACACTAGCGAACTCACCCGTTTGGTGCACACTTGTGCCCGTTGGCAACTAAGCGATGTGGGAGAGGGTCCGAGGCGGGACCATGAAGCTCCAATGGTTGGCTAGCTTGTGGAGAACCCCAAGTGGGCCTAGGATGCCCAAACCATGGGCGGCCAGCACACCAAGGGTGTGGGTTTAGTGGGTTCACTCTCAACTCGCCCGCGGTGGTCACTCACGGAACTAGCAAGTTGGGCCGAGCTCTCACTCTCCGTCCGACGCAGTACTAGCAATAATACTAAGCTAAGCAAGTGATTAAACCAAGCAAGAGAGGGACTGAGGCTCACCTAGCCGGCGTGAAGACGCCGACTCCGGCCGGAGACGAGGGCGAGCCGGGAGGCGAGGGTATACACCCGATCGCCGCGGCGATGTAGCTTGAACCTGAAATTGAAAGAATTACACCACTACACCTCACGCAGGAGGGATGAACTTGGGGTGGGGATTATTCTTATTACATTCAAAACTACCTCCACGCAGGGAGGGGCCTTCAGCCGGCCAAGCGGGGTGGGGTTTTATGCAAAGGAAAAGCCGATCTTCCGAGTCCGCCGGTTCTGCCAATCTGCAGGTCTGCAGGATAGGGTGTCGCTGTTGACACTGCCACGGGCTCCACGGGGCTCCAAACTTGACGAAACCACTGCCAAAAGTTCCTCAGCTGACAGGGGATGAAGCTTGAATTTTTGGGGAAGCTTTGAGTCTCGGGGCTGACTGCACCGGCGACTGGAACAGGACACCACCGTCTGGTCTCTGGCTGGTATCGGGCTGAAGCAGTAGGTTGCAGAAGTCACTGTGGGCTCTCCCGGACTCCGATTGGAATGAAACTAGCGGTGACGCGAACTTGGTCGGAGTAGCTTCGAGCAGGAGTTGACGGGGATGCAATCCGATGTCAGTGGAGAGAGGAGTGACCGGAGAAATGAAGACTGATCTAACCTGGGACCACAGGGGCAGTCTGCCCTCTCCGACGAAGAAAATTGGAACAGAGGGTTCAGAGGTCGATTGAGTCCCTTCTTCTTGGAGGTGGCAGCTAGCGGGAAGTAGTTTCTCCCCTCCAAAAATGGCGCTCAGAGCCTTCACGAGCTGGCTGTGGCAGAGTCTGGAACCGGGATGGTTGGTTCTGCCTCTGTCTGGTGCAGAACCATGTGACTGGATGCAGGGGGTGCCACGATTGCTACCGAGCTCTGATTGAGGCGAGACTTGAACCGTTGGAACCGTGGTCAAGTCTTCTTTCTTTCGGACTTGACGGCGATGTCGGACGATGTTGGAGTATACCGGGACGAACAGATGAGCAGAGGGATGTCGGTTCTGGCTCCTGAAAACTGACCTGATGCCTTGGAGTAGAAAATTCGTAACTTCTGATGCCGATATCCAAATGCAGCTCTGCTTCTTGAGGATTAAAGAGGACTTGAGAGGGAAGATTTCTTCTGAAGAACACTTGATCTGAATCCCAAAGGGTTTGCCGTGGTTGAGCTTCCAATCACGTTCTGGTTCCTTGCCTGGGGTCTCCTGCGCAGTCGAGGGAGAATGGATGCTGCGGACTGCTCGGAGCTCGGATGCTGACGAAACCGCCTCGCCTGGAAAGCTCTCTGGAAGACCTTTCCAGAGATGTAGGCCTTGCTACTTGAATCTTCAAGTAACGGTCGTGGCTGCGTCTGCAACTTGTTGTAGTTCTGCTGCCTGAAACAGAGATAGAATGAGGAGATGTGCAAGGGGAGAGCAAGGGAGAGGGGGGGTGAACTTGGTTTGACCAAGGGGAGGTGGGGGACGAATTTGGGAGCTTGGGGGTGGGGGAGATGGAGGGGCACAGCCCTAGGGAGAGGGAAATTCGAATTTGGGCTTTGGGAGGGGTTAATTCAGCCTTGGGAAGGTGGTGGGGTGCTTTGGAAAGTGGAAAGGTGCCTAGGAGAAGGGGTTTCCACCTAGGGGTTGGAGGGGGAGTTGAATGAGTGCATGGGGAAGGGGAAGGGGCCTTAATGAGGGGTGAATGGGGAGGAGAGAGAGTGAATTTCGAAATTGGGGTGGGGAGGAGAGAGAGAGAGGGGGTACAACCCACTTAGAGAGAGTGATAGTAAGAGAGAGAGAGAGAGAGGGAGATATTGAGAGGGAGATGGCAAATGCTTTTCAATATTCATCAAAAGTTGTTACAAATGAGAGAGGGGTGGGGTATTTATAGACTCCATAATTTTCCTAAGACCAAACTGACCCTGACAAACTAACTAAAGACCACACAGTCCAAGGGAGGGGCGCCCCTGGGCCTAGCCCAATGGATTGGGCCCATTAACCTATCTAACCAACATAATGACTCAATACTTAGGAAAATGACTCAACTACCTAGGTACATGACTCAAAATAAAGGGAAAATTACATGATAATGACTCAAAGAAAATGTGAAGATTACATGACTAGTCTCAAAAATACATGACAAATATAATGGTGCTTGCCGTCGAACAATCCGAGTCTGGAAAAAGAGTGGAGGGGCAAGGGATGCCCTCATCATACCCCCGGGGTGGGGAAAACTCGACTCCGTCGAGTATGGGTCCACCAGGGAAGTAGTGCATCGAACTGCAGCTCGGGGCGATCCACGATCTCCATACTCAACCCGCGACTCTAGTCGGGGAACGGTGCTTCAGTCGACAAAGTGACTCGGTCATACCCTCATGCTGGTGATGGGATCTTGCTTGCCTAGTATTGCCGCTGTGTGCTCACGTCGGGCTCTCAGGCTATTTGTGGTGGCACTCCGAGGGTGTCTCTCACAAGGGTAGGTGTAAGCTGGAGGCACTCACTAGGATCCACCGCGGTGCCCTTATAGGGTGCTAGATCCGCCACATGAGAAATGGGGAGAATCCCAAAACTCTTTTGAAAGTTCAACCCATAAGCCGGGTTGCCAAAAGTCACTCAGAACTTGGCAAGGTCCAAGTCCTCGTGCCCTCAATTTGGAGGTGACCCTAGGGTAGAGCCACTCCAAAGTCATCATCGTCAAGTTACCAACTTGGAATTCCAAGTGGCGCTCACGAGTTTTTGCTCGCTTGTTGTGAATCTCACCGCTTGTTGCTTGATACTTGCTTGAATGCATATGCCATGTACTATGACGCGGTGTGAGTTGACAATGTATGGTATGCAAAGGGGGTCCAGGACAACCACATATAGACCTATCATGCATTGATGGTATGAAGACTTTGAAGGATTTGGGAGGACCAGGGCATCCATAGGTGTCCCTCTTGTGAGTGAGTGTGATGAATGTTGGAGGATCCGAACATCCATGAATGCTCCTAACATGCTTGAGATTTATGATGAATGATGGTGGACCATGACAACCAAATATTGACCACTCATATTTTCTTCTTGACATGTGGGTGATATGGATGAATGTACCCGACGGACTAATCATGCCAAGCGGTGTGATGTGCCAAGACATATGAACTCCTTTCCCAAAGATGACTTCCTTATGTGGGATGGTGGGGTGGTCTTTGAGCTTCCACTCAAAAGGGTCGAAGGGATCTAGGTAGGTGGATATAGGGTGGGTCATTTCCTCAATCCCGAGGTGTTTGTTGTCTAAGGTCAATGCTCTCATGGTGTAACCCGATTCCAGGAAGGGAGGAGTTTGGGTCAACATGGGTGGTATGGGTAGGGTGAGGTGAGTGGTGAATAGGGGGAGAGGGTCACATGGAGATTTAGGCTCCCATAGAAAAGGGTCAAAGGGATCATGGTAAGGGTCACCTAGGTAGGGGTACTCCGTGTTCTTAAGGACCTCAAATGGTGAGTCATCCTCCTCCAAGATAATTGGGCCAAGGTTGCTAATGGGTTGGCCAATCAAAGCACTTGGGATCTCAATGGTTGGGGAGTAGACTATGATAGGTTCTTCCTCCATGGGAAGAAGGAGGATGATCTCACTAGTAACTTGGCCATTAGTATAGATGGAAGTGATGGAGCCAATTGTGGGATATGCTAGGCTAATGGTGTTAGTTTCGGGCGGCCTCATGGCTAGCATATTGGTCAAGTGAATTTGCCCATGTAGGTAGTTCACTAAGTCTCCCAAATCTTCCACACAATAGGAAGTTTGATAAGTGACATGTGGCTGAATGGGAATGATTTGAGATTGATATCCCATAGGTAGGTGGCATGGTTGTGAACTAGGAATGGTGAGACTTTTCTTGAGCCATTGGAGTATGGACTTATCTATGGTGAGGTTGGGTGTCTCTAGAGGATCTAGGCTAGGGGTGTGTGAGTTGTTTGGCCTTTGGATTTCCTCTATGTTGGGAGGTGGATCCGGAGGGGCATCTTTTTCCACTTGGGTGGGTGTGGGGGTTGCAACTTCTATTGCTAATGGAGTAGGGGGATCTATGGTGGGTGGTTTGGTGATAGCTAGCGTATGACACTCCCGGGGTGGTGAATAAGCATGGGCTTGGGTTGGGCTAGGAAGGGGAAGTAGAGGAGGCCTAGGTTGGGGAAAGATTGGTGTAGGAAGTGGGAGGTGGGTTGGGTGAGGGGTTTTGGGTTTTGGGGTGGTGGCCATTATGGGCCTTGGTGGAGGGGTGGACATGGTGTCCACATGGTTTTTAATGGTGAGGGTTGGATGAGTGGTGGTCACCATGGAGGGAATTGGGTCGGTTAGGGGTCTCTTGCCCTTGGGATCATTTGGGGTGGAAGTGGGGGCTAAAGGGGCTTGACTAGTGTAGGTTAGGGAAGGGGGTTTTGGTTGGGGTGTGGGGGACCTCATGGGGTTAGGTGGGGAGGTGGAGGTCTTAGGTACTTGGGTTTTAGTGATAAGGGTTTGGACGGGTGGGGTGGGAGGAGTGGGAGTGCTCCTTGGGTTTTGGTGATCCGAGTGAGAAGGGGACACATATCTAGCCCTTAGTTGATCCTTCATGTCCTCCCATGTGGTGAGGGGAGCTTCCCGTCTAATTATCCTTAAGCCCTCAATTTTACACCAATGAGTTTGAGCCCTTTTGGTTAGTTGCATTTTGGCAACCCATGCTTTTTCATCCTTGGAAATATGATACCAATTGAAGTATTGGTCCATTGTAGCTTCCCAATCTAAATATTTGCTAGGAGAGGTCCCATCAAAGGTGGGAAGTGGGAAAGGGGCCATCCTATCGTCCGTCCTTGGGGCGGGCCTATTTTTTCCAAGTTGGTCGAGTCGGCCCGATATGTTATCAAGCCGCTCATTGGCATAGGTCAAGGCTTTCATGAAGTAGTTGATATGGCCCGGGAAGTTATGGGTGTTAGTGGTAGGCATCTTTTGGTGACTTGGACTTATGGAGTGGGCCGATTGGTAAGGTCGATATGAGGTGGCCATATTAGGGGACAAGAGTGATGCATTTGAAGACTCTAAATGCTTAGACATGCCCTAGGACCAACTTGATAGAGACAAGTTGTGAACTTGCTCTGATACCACTTGATGTGACACCGAACCTTGGACCTATTTTCAAGCATTCAAGTTGAGCAGCGGACTCACACTAGCGAACTCACCCGTTTGGTGCACACTTGTGCCCGTTGGCAACTAAGCGATGTGGGAGAGGGTCCGAGGCGGGACCATGAAGCTCCAATGGTTGGCTAGCTTGTGGAGAACCCCAAGTGGGCCTAGGATGCCCAAACCATGGGCGGCCAGCACACCAAGGGTGTGGGTTTAGTGGGTTCACTCTCAACTCGCCCGCGGTGGTCACTCACGGAACTAGCAAGTTGGGCCGAGCTCTCACTCTCCGTCCGACGCAGTACTAGCAATAATACTAAGCTAAGCAAGTGATTAAACCAAGCAAGAGAGGGACTGAGGCTCACCTAGCCGGCGTGAAGACGCCGACTCCGGCCGGAGACGAGGGCGAGCCGGGAGGCGAGGGTATACACCCGATCGCCGCGGCGATGTAGCTTGAACCTGAAATTGAAAGAATTACACCACTACACCTCACGCAGGAGGGATGAACTTGGGGTGGGGATTATTCTTATTACATTCAAAACTACCTCCACGCAGGGAGGGGCCTTCAGCCGGCCAAGCGGGGTGGGGTTTTATGCAAAGGAAAAGCCGATCTTCCGAGTCCGCCGGTTCTGCCAATCTGCAGGTCTGCAGGATAGGGTGTCGCTGTTGACACTGCCACGGGCTCCACGGGGCTCCAAACTTGACGAAACCACTGCCAAAAGTTCCTCAGCTGACAGGGGATGAAGCTTGAATTTTTGGGGAAGCTTTGAGTCTCGGGGCTGACTGCACCGGCGACTGGAACAGGACACCACCGTCTGGTCTCTGGCTGGTATCGGGCTGAAGCAGTAGGTTGCAGAAGTCACTGTGGGCTCTCCCGGACTCCGATTGGAATGAAACTAGCGGTGACGCGAACTTGGTCGGAGTAGCTTCGAGCAGGAGTTGACGGGGATGCAATCCGATGTCAGTGGAGAGAGGAGTGACCGGAGAAATGAAGACTGATCTAACCTGGGACCACAGGGGCAGTCTGCCCTCTCCGACGAAGAAAATTGGAACAGAGGGTTCAGAGGTCGATTGAGTCCCTTCTTCTTGGAGGTGGCAGCTAGCGGGAAGTAGTTTCTCCCCTCCAAAAATGGCGCTCAGAGCCTTCACGAGCTGGCTGTGGCAGAGTCTGGAACCGGGATGGTTGGTTCTGCCTCTGTCTGGTGCAGAACCATGTGACTGGATGCAGGGGGTGCCACGATTGCTACCGAGCTCTGATTGAGGCGAGACTTGAACCGTTGGAACCGTGGTCAAGTCTTCTTTCTTTCGGACTTGACGGCGATGTCGGACGATGTTGGAGTATACCGGGACGAACAGATGAGCAGAGGGATGTCGGTTCTGGCTCCTGAAAACTGACCTGATGCCTTGGAGTAGAAAATTCGTAACTTCTGATGCCGATATCCAAATGCAGCTCTGCTTCTTGAGGATTAAAGAGGACTTGAGAGGGAAGATTTCTTCTGAAGAACACTTGATCTGAATCCCAAAGGGTTTGCCGTGGTTGAGCTTCCAATCACGTTCTGGTTCCTTGCCTGGGGTCTCCTGCGCAGTCGAGGGAGAATGGATGCTGCGGACTGCTCGGAGCTCGGATGCTGACGAAACCGCCTCGCCTGGAAAGCTCTCTGGAAGACCTTTCCAGAGATGTAGGCCTTGCTACTTGAATCTTCAAGTAACGGTCGTGGCTGCGTCTGCAACTTGTTGTAGTTCTGCTGCCTGAAACAGAGATAGAATGAGGAGATGTGCAAGGGGAGAGCAAGGGAGAGGGGGGGTGAACTTGGTTTGACCAAGGGGAGGTGGGGGACGAATTTGGGAGCTTGGGGGTGGGGGAGATGGAGGGGCACAGCCCTAGGGAGAGGGAAATTCGAATTTGGGCTTTGGGAGGGGTTAATTCAGCCTTGGGAAGGTGGTGGGGTGCTTTGGAAAGTGGAAAGGTGCCTAGGAGAAGGGGTTTCCACCTAGGGGTTGGAGGGGGAGTTGAATGAGTGCATGGGGAAGGGGAAGGGGCCTTAATGAGGGGTGAATGGGGAGGAGAGAGAGTGAATTTCGAAATTGGGGTGGGGAGGAGAGAGAGAGAGGGGGTACAACCCACTTAGAGAGAGTGATAGTAAGAGAGAGAGAGAGAGAGGGAGATATTGAGAGGGAGATGGCAAATGCTTTTCAATATTCATCAAAAGTTGTTACAAATGAGAGAGGGGTGGGGTATTTATAGACTCCATAATTTTCCTAAGACCAAACTGACCCTGACAAACTAACTAAAGACCACACAGTCCAAGGGAGGGGCGCCCCTGGGCCTAGCCCAATGGATTGGGCCCATTAACCTATCTAACCAACATAATGACTCAATACTTTAGGAAAATGACTCAACTACCTAGGTACATGACTCAAAATAAAGGGAAAATTACATGATAATGACTCAAAGAAAATGTGAAGATTACATGACTAGTCTCAAAAATACATGACAAATATAATGGTGCTTGCCGTCGAACAATCCGAGTCTGGAAAAAGAGTGGAGGGGCAAGGGATGCCCTCATCAATTATTCCTCGAATGGGGGAATCGGAGCTTGGTACAACCTCAGATGCCTACCATTGAGGGGCGGAAATTGAACCTCCCCCCGATGGTCGACGATTACATACGCTCCGCCCTCGTAGACTTTCTGGATCACATAGGGTCCAAGCCAATTCTCATTCAGCTTGCCCTTGGGGTTGGAAGCCATGACTTCTCTTCTCTTCACCATAACAAGGTCACCGTTCTTAAATTCGCGTTCCTTGACGAGCTTGTCAAAGGCGCGAGCTATCCGGGCCTGATAGACCTGGATGTTCTGCTGGGCTTGGAGCCGTTTCCCCTCCAAGTTGGAGAGCTCTTCGAGCCTTCGCTCGACATTTGTCTGCTCTTCCCGGACCAACCCGTGTTGGACTGCGACCCGGAGGGAGGGTATTTCCAGCTCGATAGGGACAATTGCCTCTGAGCCATATACCAGGGAAAAGGGTGAACAACCCGTCGGAGTTTTGTATACAGTTCGATACGCCCACAGGGCCTCGTACATTTTCTCTTCCCAATCTCTCTTGTTAGAACTAACAATTTTAGACAGGAGAGTGCAAAGAGTCTTATTGAAAGCTTCAGCCAAGCCATTGGCCTGTGGGTTGTAGGGGTGACAATCCTTC